>JAABOM020000092.1:809882-821873 GCA_011800125.2 Solanum clarkiae
CTATACAAGGCAGCAAAATATTTTTAATGATTCTAAAAATCCCTATAATTAAGGAATCCCTATAATTAAGGAATTCCCTATAATTAAGGAATCCCTATAATTAAGGATTCTAACAATCACACTGAGGACATGGCCTTAGATAAAAAGGAGTGGAGGTCGTAGCAGGCTAATAGGTTGGTAGGGTTAGGTGGATGTCTGGCCTTGGGTATAGTAGGGTAGTAGGACTAGTCGTGTTTTATATCCTGTGTTGTCTTTATCCGTCATATATATGTTGATGTTGTCGTATTTACACACTATCATGTGCTTTTCGTTGTTAGTCGTCCTTTCTATTCCCTTTTCTTTTCCTTTTCCTTTTTTTTCCATTTGAACATCTTTTACCAAGTTTCTTATTTATTTTGCAATCAATTTATTTTTTCGAATATTGGCATAATTCGAAAGCAACTACTCATGCTGGAATCCATATTTGGGGTTGGTAAGACTGCATGATAATGTTATGTTATGTGCGATTTTTTTGGTGTTTTGTATTTTGCCTATTATTCAACCTTAAGTGGTTTTTGCCTCGTGATTTTTAACTATATCATTTGATCTCACAAGCTGTTACTGAGTAAATTGCCTTAAAGATCCCAAACTATCTGAATCAAGAAGTATCAACCTGTTCCTCTTTAATAATCATCTACCGAAGGTAATTAGTTTTATGATCCTGAATGTATAGGCTCTGCTTACAAACTAAAAAAGAATAACACGTGTGCATAACAAAATAATATTTGATGAAAACAACGTATAAAAGGAAAAACCTTTCAGAAACAAGGTTGTTCAAAACTGGTAGCCGGAGGAGGTGGCTGTTAACATCGTATCTTAGTAGTTAGTCAAACATAATGCGGATATACTTTGCTCTTAGCCCACAAGGCTTTCATCTTGTAGATATAAATTGAAGCATCCTCTTAACATTTGTCGAATAAATAAATCACCATTATGCCAAAGGGGACTACATGATTTGTATTAGCTTTTAGTCAGCATAAACTTCAGTGCTCTCAATTAGCAATTGGAGGACATACAGAACCACCTCATAAGGCAACAAACGTATAATTAGCTTTTCCACTTCAGCAGTTTGTAATATAGCATTCACAGTCTAATTGCAATTAGTGCCTACACTTGGACAAGTAATCAAGGTATAGTCGGTTATCACGTTATTTTACATTGCAATAGCCTCTTGGCAAAAGGAATTGTACAGATTTCAGAAGATTACACATTTGAAATTATATTGAAAAGCAAAAATCCAAATTAGTACAATATGAGCATTGGCACTTAAATTAGCATATACTTAATAGTTTCTTCCTGAAAGCCCC
The DNA here is from genome assembly GCA_011800125.2 of Solanum clarkiae. Classification (NCBI taxonomy): domain Eukaryota; kingdom Viridiplantae; phylum Streptophyta; class Magnoliopsida; order Solanales; family Solanaceae; genus Solanum; species Solanum clarkiae. The sequence goes on from JAABOM020000092.1 coordinate 811,229, forward strand.
ATCCTTAGAAAAAGGGAAGAAAACAGAAACCAAGATGACCACTAACGTTCACACTCCTGTGTGGTTTTGAAAAATTTAGTTCCCCATATTAGTCATTCTCATGCACAAACTAAAGTATAGTAGCTGAATCTAAGAAAATACCAGTAATCCAATAGTAACTTTTAACTACTGGTTTGTACTCAGATGCACAGATAACTTGTATCAAGAAATAAAAAATAAACGAAGCAACATATTAAGAATGGTTATTCCCGATCTCAAACATGTAAAAAGTTCAGTCTCAAATTGGGTTGAAGTAATAATATGTATTGCAATCCCAAAATAAAATAAAAAAAACAGACCATCACACAATTTGAATTATAGCATTTAGTATAACAAGAATATCAACATGAGCAGGCTTCCAAATGTCTGCATTCTCACCAGATATTATCTATTCCATCAGCAAGTTGATCTACATCTTCATTTGTTTCATTGGTCTGTCTCCATCTTGATCATGATTCTGTTCATTACCGCCCCCATATCTTGATCAACATTTTGCTCATTAGCACCCACTTCTTGTTCAGTAGGAACATGTTCAAATGCGCCTCCATCTTGACCAGCATTTTGCCAATTAGCTTCTCCACTTTCGCAGTTTGAAACATATCTACATTCACAATCTAATTACAATTAGTTCCTACATTCGGAGCAGTACATACCTGATGGATTGTTGCATAAGCTTTTCTTTGAATGGGAGAATGAGTTCGGTGTTTTGTTTATTTAAAGGAGAAAAGATGATAAAGTTGCATCGGTTGGTGATAGGGATTAGATGGAGGACTGCCCACTGCATAGAAGGTGAGAAACGAAAGTTGCAACTCTTCGTGCAGAAGTTTTGAGCGGTGTTTGTAAGTGTGGGGACTTTTAGTTAGGGTTTTCTTTTAAGTTAGGGGTTTTAGGTAAAATAACTTTCAGTTCTGAGAGTTCTTGCTTTTAAGGTAGTATGGAATATAGATAGATCGACACAAAATTCATTAACTTTTCTTTAAAAGTAAATTCATGGAAATTATTTATATGATTTTGTCAAGAAGCACCTGTAAGTGCTTGAGACTCCATTTTAATTCCCAGGTAGATGCTCCCTCCCTCTCTGTTCCTCGAAATAGTGTGCTTTCACATAAAATTTCTCCTTTGAGGAAAATTAGGGGTACTCCTAAACTAGTGGATCTCTAAATCATGTGCTAACCCTAGTTGCTCATACAACTTTTCGGTCAAAACAAAAAGACCACTAGAAAATATTGCCTAATTTTCAATATAGCTATTGAAGAATGACACAAAGTCCTGCAGTGGTGATTAATCAGATGAGTGGACTCTTTATAAAGTTTGGACAATCCTCCTCCCTATTAGCTAGCTTTTGGAGTGTAAATAAGGTTCAAGACATTATTTTACATGGTATTAGAGGAGGACCCATCTCACCCAATGTTGAGTCCTAAAAATTAAAATTGTCCATGCACTAGATGCTCAGCACTAGGCATGAGGTGAGCTGTTGAAGAATAACAAAAATCCCTGGTGATTAATGAGATGAGTGCACTCTTTACAAGGCTTGGACAATCCTTCTCCAGTTGTCATCACTTATATGGTTCCAACAATTTGATGATTGAAGATGATAAAAGGGAACAGTGTACTTTATCTTTCCCCCCCAAAAAAAATTTAAAAAAAAAAAAAAAAAAAACAGAAGGGGCGGGGAACTGGGTGGAGGTAAATCTAAAATCACATCAAAAAAGTTAAATCTTGAATAATCAAATTGTTGGACATACAAATTGGTGCATCTGCAGCTCTACGTAGGATTTGGCTATATCATCTTAGGGGACCTCGCATTTTTCATTAGTGCATGTTACTTGCACCCTTTGTTGATGTGATCATTTCTATTTTAGCACATCCATCTTAACTTCTACGATTCTATCATACATCTATCTAATATTAGGTAAATCTGAATAGTTTTTGGTTTCTTAATTTTCAACAGAAGAATGACAAGGAAGCTTCATTTGTCAAATTAAGACGGTGGTGGAAGGGGGTGAATATATTTGAGAAATCCTATATATTTCTTCCCATACATGAAAAGTAAGTTTTCTAGGTTAATTTTGCTACTTCTTGATTCATGAAGATGCAGTAGTCGGTCCATTGAGCTTTTATTACTTGGTCCTGTTCCGCAGTTTATCAATTTATAAAACTATATTGTTTAGGTCACATTCGATGTCTGTTGATATGGATAATATGTTGGGACGTATTTATTTTTTGCTAGTTGCATTTCTCTAAGTTGGAAACAACCTCTTTACCTTTGTGAGGTTTGGGTAAGGTACACTCTACCCTCCCATACCTCAACTTTGGAATTACACTCATACTGGGTATGCTGTTGTTGCATTTCCCCAAGTAACCACGCAAATCGGAGTATTTAATAGCCCAGTACTTTGTTCAGATTCCTCTATGTTTTTCTCTCTCTCTCTAGCAGACCATTTGATTTGTCTATGATAGATATTTTTTTCTTTTACACTTGCGTTTCCTGGAGCTTGCTGTTCATGCCCTTTTGTTGGTTCTTTTTCTCCTCTGTAGTCATCACTGGAGCTTGGTAATAATTTGCATACCAGATAAAGAAGACCAATTGGGGCCAATTGTTCTTCACTTGGATTCATTGGGGATCCACTGCAGCAGCTCTCTTTTTCGTATTATAAAAAAGTAAGATTAATTCTTTTTTGGGCTGTTAAATAATGGTTATGTATGCATGCTGCATGATTTAGATCTTGTGAGGTTCTAGTCTTTGGCTAAATATTACTATTGTATTGTTAAGAACTGCAAATATTGTGATGTGTGTATGGGCAAATTCAAAGAAAGATCGAGATAAAACCATATCTAGTGTTTTTAGAATTCAATAACAAACTTACCCATACGTAATGAAAACCTTTGTTTTGTTTTGAATAACTTCTGGCAGTTGGCATGTGCCCTGATTTCTCCACGTAGTGTACACAACATATATATGGGGAGGTTCTCCAACACTAATTAATTATTACTTTGGGTGCGTTTGATACAGAGGAAAACATTTCCTGGAATATATTTTTATTCTCATGTTTGGTTGGTCAAAATATTTTGGAAAATAAACTTCTTATAAGAAAAACGACTTACCTAATGGAAGTAGGGAAAACAAGTACCATAACTAACTTCTACATTCATTTCTTCTCCCTACCTAGGGGTCGTAAAATCAAATCCAACCCATTTAAGTAACCACCTATTTATTAGCTCATTCCATTTCACCCCAACCAATTTCAATCCTTTAAAAATTGGGTTGATCCGTAACCCAAATTGATTCATGAGGAATCTTGTCAAAATATTTTTAAAAGAATTTTTTCCTTTTAATTTGATATGTTATATATAGTTATAATAAAAAAAAAATTTATTTAGGTACTAAAATATTTTAAAAGAACGAATAAAATAATTAAAATTTAGTAAAAATTAGGTTGGGTTGGGTCTTGACCCATTTTATGACCTATCCGACCCGTTTTGACCAAGCAAGTTTTGATTGGATTGGGTCTTGATCCGTTGTCTTGACCCATGATCCGCCCTGACCTTATCCACCTAATTGCTACCCCTATCCCTACCCACCCAACGTCCCCAACCCGCATCTGTTGACCATTCCACCCCCCTTCATCCTCGAACCCCCACTCTCTACTCGATCCAACATATAATTTTTCTTGCATTTAAATGCTCTTGGTATATTATTTTTACTTATTGAACACTAGAAAATAAGTAACAAATCCATTTGTTTTCCGAGGAAATATTTTTGAAGTAAACATGTTCCAGGAAAACATTTTCCTTCCTACCGCTCTTTATAAAAAAAATATTCTCAACTCCTGGTATAAAGTTATCATGAGTATTAGTCTAATATGACCCATGGAATATCATTTCTGAAATGGTAAGCTTCTTCACTTATGAGGTTCATTTTAATTCAAAGTTTTAATCGTGGATCAGATTTTTGATAGAAGAGTGGAAATTCTTGAGACAAGGAGTAGTGGCAGATTGTTCTTTTGCAGACAAAATATGGGAAAATCTTCCTCGAAGAATAGACGATAACATTATTCCGGTATTCCTCCCTTTGAATTTTTTGTCTCATAGTTTTAAGCATTCTTATAAATTCTTTCATGCTTATATATGCAGCCTTTAACTTGTAACATAATGGATTGAATTGGCATCAACATGGGATGTGAATCTTCCCTAATTGAATTTTTTTTGAAGAAAACATGGGAAAATCTTCCACAGAGAATTGATGATAACAGTATTCTAGTATTCGTCCATTGAAAGATTTCTTGTCTGTTTTAATTTTAAGCATTCTTGTGAAATGTTTCTTGCTTGTGTAGATGCAATCAATAACTTAAAAGGTAATGAATTTGGTTTGGCTCCATGTGGGATGTGAGATTTTGTTCTTGGTTGAATTGTGTTTTCTGATTCACTGCAGCATGGATGTTCAGCTGCAAAGATAGATATCTTCTCTAAGAAATCTCTCTGCTTCATAAAAATGATCCGTTCGTTCTCTATTTTCCAGAGCTTCAGCAATGAGTATATTCAGACTCAAACTTTTCATATACTATGGTATTGCACTTATAAAGCACCATGTTATTGTTCTAGTTGGTAGACTAAACTTATTCAACAACACCTAATGCATACCACCATTTTAAAGCAGTAGTGTTTGAAAGAGTAGTTTCTACAAAATGTAAGTGGTTGTGTTTCATTCGGAAGATCTCTAGCTTTACATGTTTAGATTGTCTTAGAACTAGCTAACATTTTCAGCTAGATTAGCTCAGATTAGGTAAACTTGAAAATACTTCATTATCATGCCTTCATGGAGACTTCTTTCTGTTGCACATCTCTTACAGGTGCCACGACAAGGAAATGAGTATGACTGTGGACTCTTTGTACTATTCTTTATGGAACGATTTATTGCTGAAGTTCATGAAAGGCTTAAAAAGAAGGATCTGACAATGGTATTGATTTACCAAATCTTCCATGTCTTCAGCTTTGATAATGCATCAATTTCTTGTTGTTGATGTATTGTCCCATTTTCAGTTTGGAAGGAAGTGGTTCAAACCTGAAGAAGCATCTAGTATGAGGCGGATAATCCGTGACATACTTGAGGAAAAGTTCAGAAATCCACGTGACAAATAGTGTTTCTTGATCACCTTTTTTTACAACAACATACCCAGGTAATCCCAAGTGTTTCTTGGTCACCTACCATCTGTAAATAACTGCTGCTGTTGACAAGCAATTCTTAACCAGATCAGGCATCAATGGAGCAACTGCTTATTACCAACACTCCTGAAGTTGAGCTCAACAGTTAGATATTGTAGTTACTCACATGCCCTAGAAATTTACATGAGATCCTGGTATCTCTCTACATACTGTGTCTAGGAAAGTTTCTCCCGAAATGTAGGAAGATTGGGAGATGCATTGTGGAGAACTCCCCAACATCTCACAGGACCTGAGATGCAGGAGAATTTCATATCGACCATTTTCTTTTGAAAACAGAAGCTGGACCAAGTACATTTGGCATGATAATAGGATTTGGGCAGTCTGTTGATTTACATTTTTTGGCCTTTGCCTTCATTGGTACAGCCTGGAGTTCAAATAAGACGTACTGTTCATGTAAATGTTTTCTTTTCAAAGATTGTGAAACAAAACATCAAAACTGTATATGCTTCTTGATGCAACATGATTTCATGTTAGTATATACTTGTGTAGACTAACTAGGGGTGACAATTAGGTCAAATTTGAGCGGGTTATAATGAGTCAAGACAACAAACAAGTCAAATCTAACTCAATCCAATTTTGCTTGAGACAAAATGGATTAGGTCAAAACGGATTGAGTATGAGTTATGGAGTGGGTCATCAAGACTCAACCTGTCCTAACTTTTATTAAGTTTTACTTATTTTATTTATTTATTTTCAATATTTTAGTATTTATTATTTAATTAAAATATGTTTTTCTTTAGTATGGCTATGTAAAACATATTGAATTAAAATAAAGTGTTCTAAAAATATTTTGACAAGATTTTTCTTTAGTCAATTTGGGTTATATCAACTTAATTTTAAATAGGTTGAAATGAGTTGGGTTGAGATATGTTGAGCTAATAACTTGCTCAAGTTTCAGTAGGTTGGGTAGGTTGAACGAGTTGGGTTTAATTTTGTCATCTCTATGACTAACCCATTTCCAGAAAAGAAAAAAAAAATCAACGCCATCCACTGTTTAAGGTGAAAATAAATGTGATTGTCCCCATAATCTGCATCTACAATATTTGATCTCTTCTGTTGTTTGGTATTCAAGAAGGGATAATATCAGGATATCTCATGAATTGGGATATTTCACGAGATTATTTTATCCCGTTGAGATATGAATCCCTCTATTATATTACAAATAATGGGATAAGATAATCTTGGGATTAATTAATATTTCAAACCAAGCATGAGAGAGAAGTTAATTTTAAAATTTATCTTGGAACTTTAGATATTAGTTGGTTCAAATCTAACAATTTCTCAAGGGAGTAGGATTCTCAACCTAGACAAGCTTTCTTATCCAAATCTTAAGATGCCCAACTAATCCTTTTAACGAGGGTAAAGCAAATGCAGATCTTCTACATATCATATCATATATATATATTACTAAAAAGTTGGAAACTCCAAAGAGGAAAAATTGGATTACCATTTTACTCCTAGATTAAATTAAATAATTAAATGTTAAATAATGATATTTTAATTATTTTTGGATTATAAGTTATTTATTCAAAAGATAACGAAAGAAACATTTATCAAATTGTAAGTTACAATAAATTTTATTAATTCATTTATCTAGGAAAATGAAAGGGTTCTTTGTCCCTTGATGCTTCATGTAAAATCCTTTACCATTTCTAAAGATTAATGTATGTATAAGTTGTAAAGTTGAAATTATTACACATTTATGATACATAAAATATTGAATACTAATTCTTTTGTCCTTCAACGAAAGATTTTATCAAGAACGTGTATATGAAAAAATTTAAACATTATTGTTATATATTTGTGAATAAAAATATAATTAAATATTAAGTATAATATATACATATATATAACAATAATTTTAAAAATCTCTATATAAATTATACAACCCTTCCTCTGTAACTTCTCTCATAATTATTATTTATATGAATAAGATATTATTAGATGAATATATAATTATTTTAAATTGGTAAGTTACTAAATGAGTCATGGCCTGAGTAATGCATAAGGAAACAAGCTGTCATAGGCTTGCGTAGCTGATAGCTTCGTATGACATGTACAACCACCATTAAGTTAGCTGCTGCAATAAGCCAAGATGGCCTTTCAAGTCCCACGAGCACGTTGTCATCAACGCCCGATGAATGCAACAGGGAAATAACACACGACATTGACAAAATAAGCCCATACAACTCCTTTCCACATTGGTAAAAATATAATTAATATATGTATAACAGTAATTTTAAAAAACTCTACATAAATTACACAACCTTTCTTCTTGTTCCATATTCTTTTGTGTAACTTTTCTCATAAGTATTATTTATATGGATAAGATATTATTAGATGAATATATATAGTTATTTCTATCTATTTTAAATTTGTAAGTTATTAAATGTAGTTATTACAGACTTTTTGCATAATTTGTTTGATCTTTCATAATAATTTTTGCACGTTTTTCTTATTAATTGACTTCCCTCCAATCATTTCTCCTAATAGCTTTCCTCTTTTATTTCTTATAAAATAAATCTTTTAATTTTCAATACATTCATATAAATTAGCTTCTTATGTTTTTCATTCTTCATCTATTAGTGAAAAAATAGGACGTAAATTTATTTGGTTCCATTTCATCAACATAATCATTTTCATCTGCAAAATCAGATAAATTTATCCATTTTTTTCTATTATTTTTACATTCATTCACAACTTTTGATGTACATAGTTTCTCCTTTATAAATGAGAACTTAAAATGTTAGTCCACTATACTTTTGTATTTCACCATCTTATAACTCTTACATAATTTGTTATTTATTAATTATTTTTCTTATTTTGATTAATATATAATTTTGTTTAACTTTTTTGCTTTTGTATGATATGATGTGTATATTTTATTGTTTTCACATAAATTGGGTTAATGTTACAAGTATCTTATATACACAAGTTAGGTCTATATAAATTTTATATAGTAATAGAGGTCAAACATGCAGTACACGTTGTCAAAACTAGTATTTACTAAAAGTGGGAACCTTAAAGTTAACAATTGGATTACGATTTTGCCCCTCATATAGATTAAAATATTAAAAAGTATTTAATTATTTATTATATCATTTTAATTAAAATGTTAGTAACTTTTGCACTTCCTTGAATTAATTCCTAATTAAATATCTAATTTGATAATAATATTTATCATCTATAATCTAGAATAATTATAATTACATTAATCTTAGACTAATAAATTCAAAAAACTCATGAATATAAATTACTTAACTTTTCCTCTTCCTTACCTTTTCCATAACTTCTGTCATAAATATTGTAATTTGTGTGAATAAAATATTATTCGTTAATGTTATACATACCAATTTATTCCTGACCCTTATAAATCAAAATGTTATAAATTTTTTTTAATTAATTAAATATGAATAGTAGTTATATCATCTTGCTTTTTTAAAAGCTAAAAATTAGTTATATCTTTTAAATTGTCCCCTTTTTGTTGTACGTTGTTTTATTTCTCTCTTTTAATTTAGCAAACACAATGAATTAATTAAGACAAAAATTATATTAATTCAGTAATTGGCTTCATTTGACTAACTAAATGTAAGATGAAATTTATCTAATTGATGGAGGGAAAAGGATAACCAGAGCATACTAGCAGTTTCTTTGGTGACTTTTCTACTTTTTAATTTATTGAATTAGATAGGGCTGAAAATCAACATATAAGTAAGCATTGGAATCTATTTATTTATTTTGATTTGCTAAAAATATTTATTTTTATAAGTCATATTTGATTACTTAATTCAATTGCTACTCTTAATATTTATAACTTTCATGTTTTTCATATTCATAACCTCTTAAATCTTTAATTTCAAACTTAAGAAATCTTCTGATATTCCTTGATTTATCTATATAAATTCATCTTTTTATTTCATGAAACTCCAACTCAAGTTATCTTTTCATTCTATAGTCAAACAGTGAAGAGCTTATATATTATTGTACTATTTGATTTAATTCATGCTCCAACTTGAATTGGTGAAGATAACTCTTGCATTTTGATTTGGTTATAGGAGAAGGTGTCAATAAGAGCTCCAAGAATTATATACTGATTTTGTCATTTTTCATCTATATTGTGATTATTAAAGTCTTAAGAAGTATGTGTATGTTGTATTTTTTTCTTCTTTATTTATTTTTATTTGTTCTCTTTATTAGACATCTTTAAATTAATTTTCTATAAATTTCTAATTGTTGTAAGTCTATATTTTTATGTATTCAAATTGACCACTTGTGACTTTATTGAAAGTTTGGTAACTACTAACCAAAGTTCAAAATTTATGGTCGATTGATTAAAAAGAATTAATTTTAAACATCAAAATACGTCCCTCATTGGTTGTTTCTTACCATACTTCTAAAGATTAATTTATAATTGTTATATTTTATTACTCATTCCACATATAATTCCATAGAAGTTTAATCATTTTAAGTCTATTAAGCAAAATGAAACATACGTGCAGCAGCACACATGTCCCGACACTAGTATATAAAAAACACAAAACGTAAAAAAATTGATTTGTTGTTTTATATCAGGGGGCTGCGCTTCATTATCTTGATTACAAGTTGCTATGTACCCTTACTAATACCTTTGACGGATTGTTTGGATGAGAGCCAACTTTGTTCACTAAAATACATAAAGTGCTACTTTCTTCTTTTTATCTAATCAAATAGAAGAAATCGTTCAAATTTGTGCGATTTGCATTTTAACTTCACTGACGGTAAGATTGTCTATTTTCTGTATCTCACTTAGAATTGAGCATTTTTGTGTTTTAATTTATTTTTTGGTTGACTGCCTCACTCACTATTGAGCAATTTTTTTTCAACTCAACCATGGAGGAGCGATACTTTTTTTTAGTTTTCTTAGACATGCTTGGCAGTAAGCGTTTGTTATTTTAGATATTGCGCATGCTAATTTTGTTACGCCAATTTTGTTAGACTAGGATTATTTAGTTATGATCTTAGCTCTCTACATAGAACTGTCAATATGGGTTGACCCAACCTATCCGAGTTAGCTTATACAGGCTTTAAAATTTGACGGATCAGGTCAGGTTGACACATTTTTTATGGGCCAGAAAACAGCTAGCTCAGGCCATTATTACGTGGGTTGTGGGCCTTGGGTCGATCCACATTTTTACAAGTATATTATTTTGTATAACTTACACAAATCCCATACTTTTTGGAGCTAATTCCAACTAATACCAACTTTTTTCAAAATGACCAAAAATTCCTTTTTATTGATACAAAAAACGAAACCAGTGATACATATCGAAAGGTAGAAGCATTAAGAGATTTTAACTATGATACATGGAGAAGTAGGGATTGTAATTTGTATTAGCAGGTGTTG
>JAABOM020000092.1:826818-840635 GCA_011800125.2 Solanum clarkiae
ATTTCGAGTGCGTAAAACCTTCTCGAAGTGGAAATGTGAACCCGAACCTGTTTCTTTGGATTTTAAGAGATTTTTCTATTAGATCTTTTAAAATATTTTATTGGTTTCCTAATTATCCGTAAAATTAGGTGGCGATTCGTTTTCTTTTAAATTTCAAAAATTGATTTTCACTTAATTTAATTGAGTTTTAAACTGATTTTCGAATTTCCTTTTCAAAAAGCCATTTTTCGGCATAACATATATATATATATATATATATATATATATATATATATATATATGTATGTATGTATGTATAAATGCATAGATGATCACAAGCTAATTAAAGGCAGACATACACAAGATGATGATACACAAGAAGCCAAGAAATGTATACAAATTGTAGATCTCCACTTTTCTAAGCTTCCAAGACTCAACAGTGTTGAAGAAGACAATAAAAAATTCAGAGGAATTAATAAAAATTAGTAGCTACCTGGCAAATCAAATTAACTCTTTTGAAAAGAATGTATTCTTTTTGTTATCTTTTTTGGGTCAAGAAATAAATATGTAAAGTACTATGTGTGCTTTAGCATGTATAATGTTTCGTGAATATCAACAATGACATACCCTGTATATATAATTTCAAAAATAGAATCTAAAAATATGATATGTACATAATCTTATTCCTATCTTGTAAAAATAAAAAGAGGTTTCAATAGAAATGCTTGGCTTGAGTAAACATATCAAATACAAATATTCATGAATATAGAGAAAGTATTGTGTAATGTTTTTGTAAAAGTTAAGAAGAAACTAGGGCTGCATACTAGGGGAAGGGGAATGGGCAGGGGTTGGTTGTGGACATCTGCAATAGCTATGAAATCTTTCATTTTCTGAACTACCATTCATCTCTCTTTATCTCTATCTCTCTACAAATATCTCTCTCTACATATAAAAAGTATGGGGCTCTTGGAAAGTAGTAAGTGTCTGTATTTATACCTACAATATTGAAAAGAAAGTGGGGACACCACGTGGCAGCAAGGCGGAGTGAACGAGAAGGTATTCATGAGGATAAAAGGGAGACACGTGGCAGGTGAACAAGAAGAGGGTTTTCATTGGGACCAATATGAATTCACAGTTGGCCAAATGAGCATTGATTGAAAAGTGGAAACTACATAACTATATATTATCATTTTCTCCATCCCAAAATAAGAGTTATTTTAGCTCATTGAGGAAAATAATAAATTGAAGGTATCGTTTGCTAAGCTACCCCTATTTATTAGATACTTTTGATAATCGAGCACTATTAAAAAGAAATAATTCTTTAATCAAGAGTATAGAGCACTATTATTGTAAAGTTAATTTATATTAATTGCTATGGAATAAACATGTAATGCACGTTCCCAGAGACCAGTGTGTCTATATGTTTCTATTATATAGAAAAGCCAATTCATGGACGACCAAGGGCATATTTGTAATTATACTCATCATGCAAGAGTAAATAATTAATAGCCATATAAAATATCTACTAATTTGCTTACTTCAAATTTCTATTCTAAATTTTAAAAAAAAAATACTTAAACACAACTTAATTCTAGAAATATCATATAAATTTGTAATTATGCTTATCATATAAGGGTAAATGATAAATATCCATATAAAATAGCAAAAATTACAGAAATACATAACTTATGTTTACATAATTTTATATAATTTCGACTCTTTTAAAAAATTAAAAAATTTCTTAAATGATACAAAACTGCAACACTTATTGATACAAATTATAATCTCTACTTCTCCATGTATCACAGTTAAAATTCCTTAATGCTCCTACCTTTTCGATATGTATCACTGGTTTTGTTTTTTGTATCAAAAAGAAGGAATTTTTGGTAATTTAAAAAAAAAGTTGATATTAATTGGAATTAACTCCAAAAAGTATGGGATATGTGATGATCCGAGTGAGTCTATTCTTTCTGAATCACAAGTCAACATGCTACGTAGAATACTGCATTGCCACCCAGTGAGATAGATTTGAATAAAAAGGCTCATTTCCAGTACACATATCAAATACAAAACTTCAAGAATATTTGATCATACGTATATATAAAAGAAATATTGTGTAATACATTTGTTAAAGTAAAAGAGCTAAGTAGCATACCATGGGAAAGGGAACAAGCAGGGGTTGTTATATAGCTCTCGCAAGTAAAAAATGTCCATAATTATAGCTACAATATTTCAGAAAAAGTGGAAACATCGTGTGGAAGCAGGGCGGAGTGAACAAGAGGGCATTCATAGAGATAAATAGAATTTCGCAGTTGAAAAAAAATGAGATTTTTGGGATTAAAGAGTTTTGCCGGCAACTCTTAAAAAAAGGAAGAAAGGGTATGTTCTTTGCGTCTTTTCTTGCAAAGGAGCAGGAAGATGATCTATAACAAATAAAAAGTATTTAGATGGAGAATAAGAAGTGGAACTCTTGTTGCTGCAGTAAAAAATTTCAAGATAGTTGATTTCTTTGACATGATTATATATGTATTATCACAGGTTATACTGAAGTGATATTAATGATTCGAATATGAATTTCAACTGGTTTTGAATGTGAGAACACCCATGTATAAAAGTAAATTTTATCTTTCCAAAAGTAAGCTGGAAGAAGTTAATCTGCAATACCCGCCTCTGTCCCAAAATGGTTGTTCATTGTGACGTTGGTTGCTCATGGAACGTTGTACACCAAGGATAGGATGATTCATTGGGGAATGAGTGTTAATCCAGTATGCCCTCTCTGTGAATCGGAGAATGAATCAATCTCACACCTTTTCTTTCAGTGTGTTGTCTCAGATCAGCATCAATATGGAACAAGTTACTACAATGGCTAGGACATAGAAGACAAGCAAAAGCATGAGAAGAAGATCTCACATTGGCAGTGGATCATCATAAAGGGAATAGTGATGCAGTAAAATATATAGAATGGCACTAACAGGTTGCACCTATTATATCTGGCAAGAGAGGAATCAAATTATTTTTCAAGGAAAAAGAGATGTATCAGTCCTTGTGAAGAGAATAATTCAAGATATATATTTCAGAGGCTGTCTTATGATAGCTGTTTAGGAGGTGGAAGTTGTTTATTGTTTTGTTTAGCTAAATTAGTTTCCTTCTGTTTTTCTTCTTTCTTGAGCCGTAAACTTCTCTTTGGTAATAAAATTTTACTTACCAAAAAAAAGTAAATTTTATCCTACTAATGTTAAGTATACTTCTAGTTTAATTATAAAATATTATGATTTTTCGATTGGAATATGGTTGAATATATTAACCATCAAATAAATAAAAAAATTGAATTGTGTATACAGCGGTAACAAAAACTAATCATTTGTGCCTAAGACTCTATAGCCCACGCCCAAATCTCAATCCTGATATTCCCTCCCCGTAGGCTGTTGAATTTATATGCAAGCTCTTGTTTTGTCATTTATATGTTATTATGCTTGTAAGTTTATGAATTTTTTCAATTAATGTCTTGGTTATTTAAGGTTGCAATTTTAAGATTTTGTTACTTTTAGTTATATATATATATATATATATATATATATATTTTAATTGAAATAAAATAATTGCTTATTTAAATTTTGAAATAGAACAAAATCGACTTGTATAGCCAAATAAAAACAATTAAAAAATACATTAAATTGGATTTAGAATGAATCAAGTTTGGCTGAGAATTTTAGAAAATCGAATTTAAAATTTCAAATTGACAATGGGCAAAATCGAGCCGAATCTACGGATATGCGCAATAAAAAGAAAAAAATTATGATATACTTTTCAGGCAACGTCAATATATAAATAAAACGAAAAAAATCCTTTCCAATCATGATCAAACTCTCAATCCTAATAAGTTCTCTTTAGCTTTTCCAATTTCTTGGCGCAATTGTTTTTTTCACATCTGTTTTTTCTTCTTTATATCTTCCAATCGATACTTATATTTTTCTTTGGCCTTGTAAATATAACTTAGTCTTTGCTTCGTTCATCTCTTCATCCAATTGCAGTTTCCACATCTGTTTTTTCTTCTTCAACCTGACCTTTTCAATCTCTTCACACAATTGTGCTTTCCACATCTCTTTTTTCACTTTTATTTGTTGTTTATCAAAGTCTTCTTTGTGCATCGACAACAAAATTTCTTTCCCTCGTTGGCCATGTGTGTGCAAAAAAGACTTGGCTTCTTCGATTTCTTCTAGTAATTCTGCTTTCCATATTTCCTTTTTCTTCATGCAATAAGTCATATTATGAATTAAACAAGTGACTAACTTTAAGGGCCCTAGAAAGAATATATAGGAAAAATTATGCTAGTTTTCCTTCTCCTATATGGAAAGCAACGCCTTTCTTAAATTAGACACGTATAGGAGCTCCCTAAAACAACTTAAGTTTCCTTAAACCAAGTATGGAAATATTTTGTAGTCTTAAACTGACTGCTAGAAATCTCATACGGTTATGGATAACTTAATTTGCACAAAATTCTTCCATTTTTTGGATTAACGATTCAGAAGATGCTATCTGAACCGAAGTCTTCTGGTTTTACGATATCAGAAGACGTACCACCTTTTCATTTATCAGGAAGATAATCTGATGAACAAACATGACTAGTCTATATAAAAACTTATATACATGAGATGGCACTAAACAACTGTTCATACTTGCTTTACTATGTACAACTCTTACACTAACATGCCCGCCGCCTCCTAAATCTGTATATCTCTCAAGAGTATAAAACTCCCTTTTTGTATGTATACTCAGAGAGGTGTGCTGGAACAAGTCTCCCATGCCTTACTCAAAGCAAGAAGAATTCGATCAACTTCTACCAAGTCAAACAGCAAAACAGAATCTTTCGACTCTCCAAACAATAGATAAGAGTTGGTGCAGCCTGCTCCTTTGGTTTATAGAATAAGATGTTGTAAAACCTTCCTTTATGCTAAAAGAATTTCAATCATTGGCTTGGCTGGTATACATAAAGAGTACATTGACTCCACAGATAAAACTGCAGATAATGATGATCTGCAAACCTGAAGCCTGTTTCCTGTTGTTTTAGCTGTTGCCTGAATCTTTTCTCCTCTTACTTGTCCTGCAGCCCTTGGGTCTCGAACTCTCAGCAGCTTCTGAGTCAAGCAGCTTTTTCTTTGAAGGACTGGCTGTGTTTGTGGGGACAGAATTACGAGGAGGTTCCCTCTCTTCATTGCAATCTGTCTCTGAGGCATCTTGACATGAAAGTTTCTCATACAAAATGGCAGAGTCCAGGGCATACACACGCAGCGCGAGGGCTGAGAGCGTCGAGATTCTTGCTGCAGCTGAAGGTGAAGACCAATACCACCAATGATTTTTCAAGTATTCGGTTTTGATGGCGTCCTCTAAAATAATTGTGG
The DNA here is from genome assembly GCA_011800125.2 of Solanum clarkiae. Taxonomy (NCBI): domain Eukaryota; kingdom Viridiplantae; phylum Streptophyta; class Magnoliopsida; order Solanales; family Solanaceae; genus Solanum; species Solanum clarkiae. Next base: position 832,197 of record JAABOM020000092.1, read on the forward strand.
CTTGGACCATCTGAAGGAGATAAATGAGCAAACTTTTAAGTACCAGAACTTTAGGACCAAAAGAAGAAAAAAGATACTTTTTTGAATTCCAGTGTATAATATACTCCCTCCTCTCACCTTTCTCCTTCAAGTACCAGAAAATCTGAACTAGTGACATGCCTAACACACGACCCAAATCCCACCTTTCCTGGTGAATATAACCAAATCCCTTAGCCTAAGAAAGGCAGTAAGGATAGAGTTGAATGTTCCTCTGCCTAATATTCTGAAATAAATACTGTATATGCACCACAGCTGCAAATCATCCTCATTAACTAGTGCACAGCCTACCATAAATTTCAAAAGACTCGCAACTCAAGAAAACATTTGAGCACTACTATTGCACAAACTCCTTTTTGTTCCCTGAAAAAGTTGACCAAGTACTGGTGGAGAGTTGGAATTGAAGGATGATACTTTTGACCAAAAAAAAGGAAATTGCAGAACACCAAGGGGCCGTGTGGTTTATAGACAAATTATGCAAGGAATATCCATGAAGGGGTTAGTAATACATGATCTAATATGCAGATTATATTCCCACATAACTTATGTGGGTATTGTTTAGGACGAAGAAAAGTAGCAACCACACGTTATACTAATACAAAATGTTATGGTTAGTGCAAGAATTTATGTGGAGATTAAATCGCCCCTAGCGAACCAACCAAATGAAGGCCTTGCTTAGTCGGTAGGGTCAGCGTAAAGAGCAAAACATTTACCTCATAAATTGTAGCTGCAGATTTTACGAAGGCACGCCATACACGTCTTCTATCTGATTGTAACCTTGACACTCTCAAAGCTTCTTCAGGTAAAGCCGCATCTATGTCAAGCAAGTTGATTTTAAGAGACCGTAAAATTACAGAAGCCCGACCTGCTACAGGATGTAGCGAGGATTCCGGAATAACAAAGTACATATTAGCCCCAAATTCAAGGATTTTATCCTTGGTAGAAGAAAACTGATTTCTGCCCCTCTTGGTTGCAGATTTTAGTCTCTGAAACACTGGTCCAACCCCAGCTACCCCATTTCCAGTACAATTTGGATTGTCGGAGAAGTTGGTGCGAGAAACTTTGACCCCGTTCTGAAGTTGCTGCTCTGAAGACAACAGATCTCTAGAATTTCCTGCACATACCTCATCTTCCCTTTTGGAGAGCAATCCACTTGGATATGGAGATGTGCATGGAATAAATGAGGGTGTATCATTACACCCAATGAGTCCTATGTCATTCACCAGCTCCTTGAGTGACCTCTGAGTGATGAACTGTGCTTTGATCTCCTCAAACTTAAATGGACATTCTTGTTTGGTTTGATTTTCAGCAGGAGCTGGTGCATTACCGTGCGCGTCCCTCCTAGATGTTTCACCATTACAAAGCTTCTTGCTCTTGGAAGCTAGAGACACATCAATATTGCTCAATGAATTCTCCTGCAGCATTTCATTTTTCGCAATTCTTTTCCGCTTAGCGGGTTGCTCACTTGTTTCCCCATCCCGCTGAAAGGGAGAATCAATCCTGCACTTTTCATTTGCATGCTTCAGACGTTCCGTAGCATCAGAAAATGTTTGGTGGCATGAGAGGCAATGAGGTCTAGACGGCCATAATGGTTCTAGACACTCACACCTGTATAATTCACCATCAAAAGAAACTCTCACTTTGACACCAGTATTCATGCAGATTTCTGTTTCCTCTTCTGCTAAGCAACCATTAACCATCTTTTTAATTGCAGTAAAAGCTCTGGTGACACGAGAATCAGAATTCAAACAGGAACCAGAATCCTGAGAGGGGATAGAAGTGCTCAGTCTTTCCTTGTTAAGGCCATGACTTTCCAAATAGTAGTATATCATGGTTCTATTATCCCGCCACTGCAAAATAGACTCCCTCAATTCTCTCTCTCTCATGTCATGCTCTTTTAGCCATCGAATAAGTATTTCAATCTCAACATCAGATTGATAAGATGTCCACTGATCAAGATTTCCCATATTCTCCCAAGGAGCAGATGAATCTAAAGCACCACTTTGTCTTGAACTCTCCACACCATATGACCACAAATGTCCAGATGATTCCAGCTGTGTACTTGTACTTGCATAAGCTACTAATCGTGAAGAAGTGGACCTGCCAAAAGTCCAGTATAGACTGCCCTCGGAATCCTGTCCCATGTATTCCTTCCTAACAGAAACCTCCTGAAGTTCCAATTCTTTGGCAGCAATTGAGTCCTCTAAAGCACGAATCTCCTTCTTTAGAGCAGCCATCTCAAAAAGGTATCCTTCCTCCAACGGGTTGCTCATGGAGCCTGAAAAAGTATTGGCAGACACAATGTGAGTAGCAAACAGCACTATACTTTTTGAACTACTTTGTGCAGACTCCAAACGATTGCCAGGAATTTGGTCAGTTCCTTGGACGGTAGTAGATATGGACATGTCATTATGCAAACTAGCTTCTTCAGTACCACATTTTGGATGGGATGAAGTATTCAGAGACCCAGTATTATCCTTCAACAACTGCTGATGCTGTAAATGGTTGTTTGGATCAGGAGAGTTTCTGATATGATTGGTACCAGTTGCACAAGTTTTATCCTGAATGTTTTTTGAGGTATAAGATTGTTTGTCGTAATCATTACCCTTATTGTGTTGAGCACCATCATCCAGCTGCCTGCCACCACCAGAGATTGACGAGTTATGGCTGCCACTGTCGGGCCCCTGCACCTTCAGTTTACAGTCATTGGACCACAGAGATGTGTCTGACCCTGTGTCTCCACTGCTCCGAGCATCATTCTTCAGTTTTGCTGTCAAAATTTCCTTCTTACAGTTTAGAAGCCTCAGTTCAGCACTGAAGCTACGCAGTTTCTGCTGCAATTCAGCAGACAGAGAGGCGCTTCGGTCAATGTGATCACGAAGCATGGCTGAACTCAACATCTCATCACACAAGAATTTAAGAAGGAAAATTCTCTGCACCATCGAGAGGAAATTGTAAATGTCAAATTAGGTTAGGTAAAGCTGCACATAATTCATGTTCCACTTCGATGCAATGCCAATACAAAATCCTAGAATTCAAAAAATATTTCTGCATGCAGCACAGTTCTCATCACACAGATAAACTAGGAGACAAGAATTGCACATGAATTAAAATTGAAGCATTAAACATGCATATACCGCACAAAGCTCAGTGGAAAAAGAAGATCTGGAGAGGCTAAGGAAGAAACTAAAGCAACTGGGAACAAAACCGTAATGTGGATATCATTTATATAGTAGCCCACCACCCCCAAAAAAAACACAAACGCTTAGTGCATGAGGAGTCCCAGCATACATCAGATGAAGAAGCTTAAGCATACTAGAATAGCAGAAGAACAATGTTCCTGAAATTATTTGAGGTAGGCCTTGAAAGTTATCCAAAGTATTATTCTAAGGTCAATGTGTGACAAGATTTTTACTCCACAGATATTACACTTCAGACCTCTCAAATGGATGCCATCACATCTTTGCACAAATTAGCTCAACTTGCTTTGTGCCACAGACACTGTTTCTCCAAATGCAAGAAACACATTTTAGTGCATGATATCTTTTAGGTGAAGCCACTGTCAGCCCGCTACACATTCAAGTCAAGCAGTGAAAGCATGTAAAGTGTGCAAGCTCCAGAGTAGACTGGACTTATGTAGACAAATCCATACCTTTTCTATGACATGCCAATTTAAAATGTCTACAAAACCTTAAACACATGTTAGATAGTTCCAAGCATATTTCTAATGCTGTACAAGTTTAATGTGCAACATTTCAACTGTATTGAGACATTTGGAGACAAACTCCAGTAATTAGTTTAAAACATTTCCCACCACTACCTGTATAATCAACAAGCCAATTAAACTTGAAAGACGTTTCAGAAACCGAGGAAGACCAGTGACACCAATACTTCTTTCAAGGATCAACAAACAATATTATTTCATAAACTTCCAAGCGTAAACAGGCTACATACTATGTCAACATAGAAATACAGAAGAAAGTTGATGAACTCACATCCTCCAGTGGAAGCTCCCAATATTCCTTCGACTCCATGGTGCTTGTTAATTGAGAAAGTTTTTCCATAAACTTGTGAGTAAGTTTTCTGCGTAACCTCCTCTTAACACATTGTCGACTAATATGAGAACCAGAAGCAGCATTCTGGGATAGTGATATTTTAGCTTCACAATCTGGGCAATACCACTTCCCAACAGGAATTTTAACAAGCGGAGGATCTAAGCAATATGTATGGTACTCCGAATCACATTTATCACAAAGAAGAACATTAACATCATCTTTATCCATGCTACATACTTTACAGAGTCCTTCCTCCCAAGGCGCTTTAGGAAGTGAGCTCTCATTCACATGAGCTAGGAGACCCTCTCTATCTTTTGCAACTTCACAACTTAAACTGCTGTCATTTAAACATTCAGTTATCTGGACTAGGGGAAGAACCTGTGGAGAAATTACCAAGCCAAAGCTTAGTTAAACGACGATGACAATGGTTTAACCAAAGAAATTCAATCACAAACTTAATGGAGCAAGGTTCGACTACTCAACCAAAATAATAGGTTACTGAAAAAACTGAACTAAATGAGTTGGGTTAACTTCCAAAATCAAATTTCCTCGCAAACAACCTCATATTCTATAGGTCTTTAAATCCAAGCACAAAAAGATAAATGGACCAACTCTACTATCATGCTGCTAATCTTATTGCACCTCCGACCAACAAAAACAATATCATATCCAGTGAAATCCCACAAAGTGGGTCTGGGGAGGATGGACTATACGTAGACCTTACCTTACCTTACCTTGTGGAGGTGGAGACGTTTTTGAAAAACTCTCGGCTCAAGTGAAGCAAAAGAAAGGAGTAATGAGAAGAAAAAATGGCTTTGAAGAAAACATAATAACTAATAGGAAAGAAGTTCAGATCATACAGGGGGAGAACAGTAACATCAATAAAATCATGCAATCGCCAAGCATAATAAACAACAGGCGGCAACAGTTGACAAAAGCAAGAAGTACATGAATAAGTCTATTACTAACAGACACAGTGCCTCAGAGGCCCAGACTACCACCAAGCCTAAAACACTCAACTACCTACTAACCTTCTACCCAAATCCGTGACCTTCATACCCTCCTATCTCATGTTCTCAATAAGCTGGATATGAAACATTGACTAATTATTCATGCTAGGGTATAAAAATGATAAGAGAAGGAATAATTTAACTTTCCAGATGCACCAAACAGAAAGCAATACCGGGCCACGGTTTCAAGGTGCCAATACCGCACTTGACACACTGAAATAACACACACTTTGTTTTCTTCATTTCCTATCTGAGAGGAGGTTATCCTATCGCATACTCATGAGGTCCTTATTTATATAGTGGGATATCTTCTGTTGAGAACCATATTAGGTTCTATTCTATTGGTTTACGGATTGTATAATGGATTCCCCCAACTGTTAATAAAATCATTATCTTATCCCCAAAAAAGGTCAACTGATCGCTGACGGGCTCAACTGCCTTTCCTTTCAAACAGAACTATCATGACATCTGCTAACCGCATCAGATTCTTATGATAAAAGAAGACTAGCTCTTACAGTGGATACCTTTCCTAAACTAAAGATTTGAATTACACGACATTTGCTAACTGCATCAGCTCCTTATGGTAAAAGAAAACTAGCTTTTAGAGTGGATTCCTTTTTTTTTTTTTTTTTGAAACTAAAAAAAAACAAAACAAAAAAAAAGGAATCCACTCTAAAAGCTAGTCTTCTTTTATCACAAGGATCTGATGGAGTTAGCAAATGTCGTGTAATAAAGAATTGAATTACCTTCATCCATATCATTTCAGTTTGTATCTAAATGCGAACAAACATCATATGCTTATCTAAAAGGGAAGTACTTCTAGTCTGCTGCCACTACTACATTGTAAAAAAAGGAAACAAAATATATCCAAGGAAAATCGATTAATTCCTGCTTCAAAAGAATAGGATTAAAAGGCTAAAAGAACAAGAAACCTCTTTTTCATAAGCTTCCTCAAATTTCTGCAACAACGATCCAGCTAACTCAAGCAAATTGGACTTGTTGCAGTATGCAGTCCGTATATTATGCCAAACCTAAATGAAGATAAGAATAAATCACACTACAGGAAAAAGAACAGAACTGAATAAAAATGTGCCAAAAAGAAAAACTTGGAACTAATCATGCATCTATCCAATTAAAGTGATCCAGCAAATCCCACATATCTAAGAACATAGATGTGGCAACAAAAACACAATGTTATACTGCAAAAGCAATCTAATGAAAGAAACCAGAGTTGGACAATTTAAATGTATTACTGAAACCATAGAAAACATGTTAAAGCATTACCTCCCGCACTTCATCCGCAAAAGCTTCATGTGATACCCCGTAGGATCCAGCAGCCAACTTCACGTCAATGGACCTGAAGTCTAAAGGCCGAGCAACCATGGCTGGATACCCAAGGAGACCCTCGTTGTCGTAGTCATTAGGGTTCAGAACTGTTCTTCCCGAGAGATTGCAGAACACTTTCTTTTCATCTTCTCTAATAGCTCGCCTTAGTACAATCCGACATTGTTTCATAATGATATCAGACAAAGAGCTAGAACTTTTTACCTTTTCTTCCTTCTCAGGTTTGGATAAAGTATTTCCACGGTTAACTTCCCCAAGGAGGGAAATTACTGCTCTCTGCATTCAGTGAATGTTAGATTAAAGGTTAGTTGTTAGCAAAGCTAGCACATTAATACATATATTCAAGATATTCATCATGCTACACCTTGGTTGGTCCTGATGCATTTCCCTTGTAAACTTCCTTACTAATCGAGTGCACCAATATTTTCCTTGCCCATTCAGGTGGATCTTTTTCCAAAGCCACATTGACACATTTTCTAATTCGAGCCCCCACATTTGTAGGTAGCTTCCGTACAGGCTCCAGCACCTTGGCCCACTCTGGGACTTGACCATTCTCAGCATCAGCTCCTTTGGGATCAGACTCCTTCTCATCAACAGAAACAAAAACATTTCCACTCTTCAGTGATCCAAATATTTGCTTTGTAGCCTCTGCAAGAAGCTGAAATCACACACTTCAGGATGTTTTCATTTGAGCAAACCTTTGATAACAGGACAATCAAGCGTATTGAGAAGACGACACTCTCTATACATTTACCAACAGCCAATGGGCTCGAAAATGGGCACAAGAGTAGGGTATGAAACACACAAAAAAGGTATGACAATAACAAACACAGTATTTAAGCATTGGCAAGAAGCTTAAAATATTGAGTTGACTGTACATCCAGCTCTAAAGACAAGGTAAAACAGGAAAGCTTCTTACAAAATAATTTTGAAAGGTCTCTTTAAGAGTGTTCCCATATTAAATAAAGAGCACGGAATATGAAAGGTGTACGTCCAAACTAAATATCTCCAATAAAGCATATATATACAATACTAAAGGGTCAATCAGTTGTTTGTTAAGAAGTATGTTATTCATGTATTAAAACCAACATAACTAATACCGTGATTGGTAACATTTTAGTTTTTGTGTATAAAATTCAACACATCAAGTACAACGTCTGTGATGGCTTTCCCTAGTTTGCATGTATTTACTTTGTTATTAGGTGGACAAGAATTCTGCTACTTTTTCCTCTTCAATTCCTTCTTCACTGGCTGTATCTCCTCAAAATTCTGAAGACTTAGATTTTGCCTTCCCGTTTCATCGATACTAGAGTACTTCTCTAGAGTTCCATCAATCACCACCTCGTGTAGGTCGGGGTTGGTCCTCCTCATCATGTTCCTGCTTCTTTCCACCCAGTCATACCAAGAGACATTATTGGAAGTCCGTCTGGTAATGTCATAAGATTTGAATCCTTGATTAAAGTAAATTCTATTATTCCCCATGGTGTAGCAGGGGTATAGGAAGAAAGAAAGAAGGGTGTTGAGTTACCGCAGAAGGTGATAACTCAGGTAAGCTGAAAGAAAGGTGGTAGTTCCTGGCGAGACTACCAGAAAGAAGGGGTGTCTCTCCCTCCTAGGAAGTAGCAAAGAGAAGGTTTTTGGGATCTGTGCCTGGGAGCATTTTTATACTAAACCAAGAAGATTTTGTGGAACGAGTCAAGGTCTGGTGGCACGATCTTGAATTTTATGGGAAGCCAGATTACATCCTAGCATGCATACCCAAAGCCCTCAAAGTTAAAATTGAAAGAACGGAGCAAAAATGAACAAGGAAATCTGAAACTGCAAAAGAACAACCTTCTCAATCAAATGGCTAAGCTTGAATCACATCTGGAAAATAGAGCTTTACCAGAGGCGGAAACAGGAAAGAAAGCCCCACTTTACATAGAGTATGAGGAGTGTTTGAAGTATGTGGAAGTGGCTTGGAGATAAAAATCAAGGGTTTTTTGTGTGTGTGT
>JAABOM020000092.1:840735-851601 GCA_011800125.2 Solanum clarkiae
TCTTAAAATATGCCACCCCGAGAATTCTACTCGGCTCACAATCATCAACAACAATAACAATAACAACAACAACATATATTATCCTACCATTACGAGAATGAAAATGAACCATTACAGGCAGATTTTGAGGAACAAGAAGTATTTCGGTGTTTAAAAATGTCTGCTACACACAAAGCCCCTGGGGCCTTGATGGATATACAATGGGGTTCTTTCTAAAATGCTGGAGATCATTAAATATGATACTATGGGGGCTTTTCACAATTTTCATTCCACTGAGATGTTTGAAAAGAGTCCGCATAACTTAGCTTGGGAATGCCTTTGGAGGCAAAGTCCAGGTCCATAGACATTTGGAACCTAATTTTGGAGGAATGTGAAAAAAAAACTAGCCAGATGGAGATCACAATACCTATCTATAGGAGCTAGATTAACTCTATTAAACTCAGTTCAAGATGCTCATCCCACATATATGTTATCTATCTTTCATATTCCCCTGTTAGTTCCCCTGTCAGGAGTTCAGAGGTTAGACAAAATCAGAAGAAACTTCTTGTGGTAAGGCAATAAGGAAAGAAAAGGCTTTCTCTTGGTCAAGTAGAACAACATCATCAGAAGTAAGGAGTCAGGAACAAGGTGGGTTAGGTATCAAGAATCACAAAAACTAGAGGCAAAGCTCTTAAGGTGAAGTGGCTATGGAGATACCATCCGGAGGACCAGGCACTTTGGTACAGGATAATCAACAAGTATGAGGAGTTGAATAAAGGGGTAACCAAAAAGGTCAATAACCCCTAGGGTGTATTGGTGTCACCACCTATGGAAATCCATCAGAATTTTTTGGCATTTTTTATCGAATCGGGCAACTATCAAGGTACACAACCACAAGAAAACTAGCTTTTAGACTGATAAATGGAAGAGTGTTGACAGCCTCAAAGGTCACTTCTCTGACATCTCTGCATTAGCTCAATACCAGCAAAAGATTGTTGCTGAAATGTGGTCATAACAAGGTTGGGATCTGATCCTTGGAAGAAACTTGAATGACTGGGAAATTCCCAGAATACTTGAATTTTATAAGGTTCTGGAGAATTTTCAAGGCACACACAAAAAGACAAGTCTTACTAGAAACCAAGACTTCAAATGGCCATGGAAGCAAATCTGGAGGATCAAAGTGGCATGCTTCACTTGGTCACTAGCCAATGAAGCAGTTTTAACATTGGACAATGTGGCTAAGAGAGGAATTTTTTGTGCAAAAGATGTTCCTTATGTGGTAAGGATACAGAGACAATGAGACACCATTTCCTACCTTGCAACTTTACTGTACAACTTTGGCAGATTTTGCTTAATCTCAGAAGGCATCTCCTGGAGCATGCCTAGCAAGATTGATCAGACTCTATTCAGTTGGGAGGCGCGGCTGGAGTTGGAGCTACAAACAGAGAAAGATAAAGGATGATCCCTACTAGTATATGGTGGGCTATATGGAAAGGGAGAAATGACAGATGTTTTGAGAATAGGAACAACAACCTCTAGGAAGTCTAGCTTAAATATATATTTTTGTTCTATTTTGGTGTACAAATGTCTACTCCAAGGAGACTTGAGTCAAGTATAGAAGTTTTAGGGTCCATGTAGATTTTGGTTCAGCTTTGGGATAGATTTTACTTCCATTCTACTTATTCGTAAGTATGGTTTTTTCAATACTACCTAAGTACTGACTTAAATACAAATGTTACCAGCTTTTTAATAAAACTGAGCATAGAAGATTAGAATGCTACAGCCTAGATGCAGCAGGCGTAAACCTTACCATTGCAGCTTAAAAGAGACACAATTTCACCTTTTACAGATAGTACATCATGGAAAAAATTGAACCAAATAACAAGTATTTACTCCACAAAATGAGCTTACACTGCCATTGAATTGTTAAACATATAATAGCAATGCACATGAAATAGTAGATGTGTCTGCCGTAGTAGCATGTTCTTAAAGCACCATAATTTACAACTAACTTTTTCTGAAACTGAATAATCAGCTACTTTTATCCCTTTTTTTACTGCATCAGTAGCTAGCGAGCCAAAAGATTCTTCTCTGGCTCTGACCAAGCTTTTTACTTACTTCCAAATTATCAAATTCTAAAACTGGTGGTTAGTAGTATTTCTCATTAAGTTTCCAAGTTAAAATGTTGTTTTCTATTTTTTTTAAAAAGTAAATTATTTTGAGTCCTTCACAACACAAAATAACTGATACCATAAACACTTGAAAAGTTAGGTTAGATTTGCCTCACAAAAATGGAAGTTCATTTGCACATTTAAAATTAATGACATCTTGAGATTCTGATAAGTTCAAGCTACGAGCCTTAATCTTACAATATGTCAGTCGAAAGATTTTGGCAAAACATGCCATAGTATCTATACGTATTGCGACGGGAGACAGAACACTTTGATGACAAGACGAAAACAAGGCAAAAAAGTAACAAAAAGTACTTATTTAGATTCCTCAAAGAAAGACAGGAAACATGTTCCATCACAAAGAAATATGAATCGAGCTTACCATTGCATCAGCCTCTAATGCAGCAACTCCCGTAAGAGAGCCACAAATTGGCCCACCATCACCTTGTAAGCAATGAAAAACTCTACCGCTTTCTTTGCAAGTAATTTCTGCAGACTCAAGGTTAAGTTCCATGGATAACAATGCTAACATGTACCTCCGAGCAATTTCAGGCCATGTAACTTCATTCATGGGAAGCATATCAAGTCTAGTTTTCTTAAGAGTAGCTACATTGTCAGGTTCTTTTTTCCTGCCTCTTCTAGATTTGGACACTCCTGCACCAACATTCGGATCTACATACACAGCAACTTTAGAGAGCAACTCGGTGACTAGAGCTTTGAGCAGTAGACCATGAATCTTTGTCAAGAGCACACCAGCATATCGGCTATATTGATGGAAACCCAATTGACCAGATAGTAAGTCCATTCCACCTCTTGCTATGGTGATCTCTCTGACATCCTGAATCTCAAGTGTGGGCACTTCCATTGAACTTGTGTTGTCTATCCATGGACTAACTAATTCCTCCTCAATTTCTTCAAACGAAAATGGAGCTTTTAGCCCCAAGATCTCTGAAAACCTCAAGAAGAATTCCCAAACCTAAACACATTTGATAAAATTAAAAAATCAAAAAAAAGAAACGGTAAGAATGTGGGAACAACATCCAATTCCTTTCCAAACAAGAAAAAGTTACAAGATACCTGGAGAATGTCACCTATCAAAAATGCAGGAATCTTTGTGCTCAATGCCTTTCCTGAAGAGCAAGGACGCCTGATGTCAGCATCTTCCAAATGCTTTCTGAGTGGTCCAGAAATTCTCAAGGATTCAACAGCTTCCCTCTCATCCTGCATGTGATTCTTTCTTTTAGCCAGCAGGAACCCACTTCCAACTGTTTGCAGGGTTGTGTTGTGCTTTCTCTTGGTAACAATTTTATAATTTGAACAAGCAGATACACCAGGAAGCTGTTCTATTATTTCTTGCACAAAGTCTGCATCTAGTCCAAATCTGTCTTGCTCTAACCACTTCACTAACATTTCACAAGCAGTTTTTAACTCCGAATTGCTCTGCACTGATCTTGGAAAATTGAGAGGGGCACCTAAGTAAGAGAACTTGGACAAGGAACCAACCTCACTTGGCTCTTGTTCATCCATTTTATCTACATCATGAGTACAGCAGAATTGGATTACACCTTTTTTCTTATAAGCATCAATGCATGCATGCTGAAGAGTCTGGGAAACCATTTCCCACACAGATGATAATGATCTCCCTTCCACAATAAACTCCCCTATATTATCCCCTTGTCCAATAACACCAGGACATATATTTCCAAATTTTCCAGGCAATGCATTCACCCTCTGCATATTTTCATCAGTATGAGAGTCACTATTCAAATCTGGTGGGCTGCACTCTTCCAGCATCACCTGGATAGAAATACTCTCTTCATCAACCAGTGTAGAAGTTGCAGAATTACCATTTTCCACATTATCTTCACCAATATGAGAATTGCATTTAGATGTTAAAAGGACCGTCGAACCAATTGGGACAGAATGCAGGGTGCATGGATACCTCCTGACCTTGAAAACTGGGCCAGCATCACCTCCATCGGCAACCTCACAAGCAAAAAAAGATCCAGTAACTCTATCATGCCAGCTGGACAGGTAACCCACAGGCCATATCTCACTGCCACTGTGATATGCTGGCCTGGGGTCAACCTTTCCAGTTGAAATAAGGAAAAAATCCTTATACTGAACTGGAAATTCATCCTGAAATGAAATAAAAGTCAAAGGCTAGTCAGTAAAATTGCAAGTAGTTAAGACAGAATAAAAACTACTGGATTCATTGGACTATGAGGAGATTACAAATGCAAAAGCTAGCATGCCAACACAAACCAAATATTGGTAACAGGAAGAACATACATTTGGATATGTACAACTGAAGATAGAACCACCATTATGGAATAAGCTTCTCCCAGGAGAACAACTCTGTCCAGACTTGCAGGCTTTAGCAGAACCTGAAGCGTCTATACTTCTTCGGATATTTGGCAATCCCTCGTGATATGAAGTAAAGCCATTACCTCCATTCTCAACCTCCATGGAGTGGTGCAACCCCATATGTCGAGCAACATCATCACGCGACTCAAAGCGACCTCCATCTGGTCCGACATATACTGCACAAGTCTTGCATCTTTTGTCACAATACTCAAAATCCACATGCCAGCCAGTGGACAATTCACCTTTCATCCTAGCAATATATTCTCTAAGGTCTTGAAGATAAACTTTACAGGCACCTTGCAGACCATTATTTTTTGCAGTAAAATGACTTACAGGATTTCTGAAATCATACATCAATACTGGATCAGTTATGCTTTGGTTTATCTGGTCAGAATGAGGTCTATGTTGCACCGTGTCCTCCAATTTTGACTTATGAATATCCCCCGCAAGTGAGGAGGCCTTCTGATTTTTAGATCCATTCTCCCTATATAGCAAAAAAGAGGTGGTTGGGGCGTTGAAGGAATGATTGGTAGAAAAGAAACTTTTCATAGCTTGAACTCTGCGAACACCAGCAATATACATAATGTCAATAATAATATCCAAGTTACTCCTAAAGCAGGCCATCCAGGAAAAAAATGAATCCTAAGCATTAAACCTTCTCTACCACATTACAATATTATGAAAGACAAATCGCACTAAGATCCAAATACCCTATGAATCCACTAAGATAGATTGGAAGACTAATGCAGACAGACTTTAAATGTTACTTCCATATGCAGCCAAGTCAGTAATGTAGGAGAAAGAGGACAGTAGAAGTAGCATCAAGGAAGATAATACTTCTTCGTGCTTCGGCGAAAATATCAGTGCAGAAAAAATAAATATTCTCTAAGAACACAACTGAGCCTCTTGGTAATAAGAATAAAAGAGCACTTTTGCCGCCACAGAGAAAATCTAGGAAATGTTATAACATGGATTGTCGTACAATAACACACTGAGAAACCTTTACTTCGTCATATTTTCTTTTTAATAAGAACAAAGTCACATTTCGTAATTCTCCAAGAAGAGTATTTGACAAAAACTTCACATCCATAAGCAAATATAGTAAATACTATTTTTGCACATCTGCAAAAATTGACAAGTCATTCAACTGAAATCACAACGAAAAAGTCACTCTGCAATATAGGGAATCAGTTCCAGTGAAACATGATAGTAAAGGAGGTATACATATCAAGAAAGATGCATTATGTGCATCTCCCAAAGAACAGACTTGATTCCTTCTACTTGTGTTTCGGTAGAGCCACTTGCATGTCATACCAATTGCATTAAGCCAACAAGCAATCAAAACAAGTTAAAAAGTTGGATAACCCAACCACCACAACCACATAAAGAGGGAAGATAACAATTTAAGATATCAAATCCAGAAACACATATTGCTTGTGTTTTTGATAAGGATAAGTTATGATATAAAGCATGACACTCAGATTTTGTCTCGTTATGTTTTTTTATATCTGCTACTCAAATCCTTTATATTTACTTTTTCCATATGAAGTTAATTTTTGATAGCATTCTTCTTAACCAGATTCACATTCGAAAGGGTCAAAGCATGGTTCACTCCATTCTCCTGGATGACTTTTCCTTAAGAATGTTGAAACCCCAACAATACAATTCTCATCGTCCAATCATTGCATTATACCATTAAAATAAATAGAATACCTTCTACAGCAAGAGTTATCATGATCTGTGACAAAATAAGATTTTATTAGCAAAAATGACGACAACGGAAGAATGGGACGAATTCTGTACAATAGCTTGTACACAATCATAACAAAAGAATAAGACCCTCAAACCTAGCAACCATCGGGGAACATTACAAATACATAACCTACAGCACTACACCAAATACATTGAGATTAAAATAAAGTAAAGCTAAATAATTTGTACGTATTATTTTCATTTTATGGCACACTGTACTTAAACAAATAAGTTAGCATACTTGTTTAACAATTAAATGTTTTCTGAAGCAGAACAAATCTTAAGATCTATGTTCTGCAGCAAGACCCTCAAATGCATGATTGCTCCCTCTATATGAGCCAGAAAAAAATTTTTATTGCTATTTTGCAAAGGAGATGGGCAAGAAAGAAACTCTTTAGTTTGAGAAGGAGAAAAGAAGGAATTCTTTTTTTTTTATTTGCACCGGGTGTCCGAGTCTTGGAGCCCCGACTAATCCCGGGGATGCACAGACCCTCGGCAAGGAATTTCCCACAAGTGCACCACGGTTAATTCAGGTTTTACCCTGTCCAATGGCCCTCAAAATTGTTTTCCATCTCAAGAAAATTTTTGAAAAAAAAGAAATGTGATTTTGAAAGGCAGAACGGCTCTGCATTTCTCTTGCAACCCTTTTGTATAATTTTACTTAGGAAATCGACTGGACACCAAAATGGTGTCACACTAATGTATTGCAGGTTAAGTAAAGAAAAAAGAATTAGAAAGATAAACTTCTTGAAGCCCCTTGAAAAAATAAAGCCTAACTCAACCACAAAAGTCAACTTATGAGGTACGGATTGTCCACACCACATAAAGATACAAATCGCCTCCCACACCACCAATGTGGGAGTTAACACTCCCCTCACACCTAGGACTAGACATCTGGTGTGTGAATGATATATGATGGCGGGCCAACTTCAAGCTAAACAAGACTTCGCTGGGCCTGGCACTAGTGTCATATTAAAGAAATGGACCTTAGGCCTAACTCAATCTCAAAAGCTAGCTCAAGAGGTGAATTTCCAAACACCATATTAGGATACAAATATACCTACCACCCACCAATGTGAGAATTAACAATTACTATGTCCAAATCGAACCAACTAGCAATTACCTTAATCTCAGTGTTAGGTAATAGGCATTTATTAGACTTAAATGGAAATGGATTAAAAGTAGATACCATATTTTACGATGAGATTTAAGTATCTATTAATGAGTGTCAGCAAAATATTTGCATACTTATTTCGACATGAAGACGTGTCGGCCATATGGCTGCTGAATGAGACCTAAGGTATACCATTAACGATGATTAACTTACAAGCAATGACTTTTGAGAACTTGTTGATTCAAAACACATGATAATAGGTATATATTCAAGTATGGACATCAGAAAAAAAACAAGAATGGATACTAGGGCGTAGGAAGTACATACGTATTGCTAACCTATCTAAAATTGAACATTGAACATTGAACTAACTTGTTGACTTTAAATTTTCATCCCTATATCGAGAACCTATTCAACTCTGTACTAAACTAATTTGATCCTCATCAGTTAGTCGTAAAAAATATGTGCATCCAAATTTTGCATTTCTTGGATCATTAACCTTAGAGGGGTAACATAATCTTTGCAAAACTCTCTACGGCTATCAAAGTTGGCAAGTCCGTCAAACTACAGAATAGTCCATCTACCCAAAAAAATTTGGAAGTTGTGTTAACCAGACTGTTAGAAGTTGTTGCATCCATGTCGGATGCTCATAAAATGCCTTACTTTTGGAGAATCGGACACGCATCTAGCAGTATTTTTGAAGTGTTTGAGCAACATGGTGTGTGGGATATATCATGTCTCTACGTTGATGATCTACTAGTGATTCAAATTTTAGATAATTTAGCCATATTTAACTAGGGATAAAACCAATTAAGTACCTGCAAAGGTAGACTATAAACTCCATTTCTATCCTCAAGAAATTTCTCCTCACAAATTTTTCCAATATAATTGTGCGCAAAGAAGTATTAAGCCATGTACAGGGATGTAATATTATAGGATCACTTCTAGTGAAAGATGTTCTTTAGCAGTCCTATACTCATAACCCAGAGAAATACAACCTTTTTGCGATAAACCATAAGGAATGAACTTGAACTACCCACAAAAATTGGGCAATTGTTTGCGGTGGCAAATGGAATAGTGATTTCATGTGGAAAATGAAGCAACTAGATATTCTCCTCTCCTTTTTGTTCTTTTCTAGATCTCATGCCCCCACAATATTTCCAATAAATAACTTGCTTTGTAGACAAACTCATGGATGAGAAAAAAGGAGCATATGATCCAAAATTTTCTCCACCAAAGAAGAAATGTAATTAAGCCTATACAAATAAAGTTCTCCAGTAAATACAAAGAAAGGGAACTTTTGTGCTACCATTTCTAGAATCTTCCAATAAAGGATGCTTTTCCTGAATCCAAGTAAACTCTTCTCTCTTTTGGCTTTCCTGGTTGAAGATAAATATTCCTAGTTGCAAATAAATCACAAGTTTCAACAATCCAAAGTTAAAATATAATCCATATGATTTTTCGGAAATCAATGGAAAAGGACCCTAAATATCATGCATCATTAGATTTACCAAATAAATACAATTGACCAAAAAGGAATAAAAATAACAAGAGAAGATGCAATAAGAATTCTCATGTAAATGGAAATGGAAGAGGGAGACTTCCATCAAGTAAAATGAGATAATCAAGATTTCCTACCAAGTGAATGGAAGGTATCCTAATTCCTGACAACCCAAAAAGTTGTGAAGTCCTACTAAAGATATTCTATCCTAGATCATCATTATATGATCAAAGATGAAGCTCAAAGATGAAGTTAAAGTCACTTTTCTCCATTGAAGGGATAATCTTCTCGAAGCAGCAACAAGAATGGGACAAATATCCATGAGCAAAACCCTAATATCGTCATAGGTTCAAGGATCTGACTTAGTTCTTCGCCAAACTCTATAGTCCAGTTCCGGGGAAAGCATTTTGAGCTTCTCTTCTTCGGACTGCATTCTGCCTTCAATGAATTGCGAGCAAGATCTTTCTTTTGTCCCTTCCAAGCGATCAAAAAGTAAAGAAATGGTTGATATATTCAAGACAATTATGAATTCAAGACAATTATGACCATCAAATGGTTGATTCAATCTAATTCATTAAATTAATCCGTTAGACATTGTTTTTGCAAACATTAACATCGTTTATAAAAAAAATTGTAAAAGTTGGACACCCCAATTGCTAAACTACTAAGCGATACTCCAAACATAGTATAGATGCAATACAGTTTTTCCCTTTGACACTGTATTAATTGCTTTGTTCCTAATCCTTTCTATTTTATAAGCATGTCTAGGCCAGCTTGCGCAAACCTTGCCTAATTCCATGGATACCAACCACCTCCCACTAGCAATAAGCACTAGATAACTTTGTTCGCCAAGGCTAGAATAGATGAAAAGAAATTACCTAATATTTTGCCTTAAATTTGAACCAAAGACCTCAGGATGTTCAACCTACATCATTTACCACTAGGCCACACACTTAGGCACAAATCTCATGCTCTTTCTTCCACTACTAAGCGATACTCCAAACATAGTATAGATGCAATACAGTTTTTCCCTTTGACACTGTATTAATTGCTTTGTTCCTAATCCTTTCTATTTTATAAGCATGTCTAGGCCAGCTTGCGCAAACCTTGCCTAATTCCATGGATACCAAACACCTTCCACTAGCAATAAGCACTAGATAACTTTGTTCGCCAAGGCTAGAATAGACGAAAAGAAATTACCTAATATTTTGCCTTAAATTTGAACCAAAGACCTCATGAAGTTCAACCTACATCATTTACCACTAGGCCACACACTTAGGCACAAATCTCATGCTCTTTCTTCCATCTTCTCTTTGACAGTGTATGAAATCTTCAACCTTGACCTTCATGGTCTACTCTCTGTTGCTTACATGCAACCAATCTCCAATTTATTTAGGTTGTTGATGATGAACTAATGATGAAAGTTCTCTTTCAATAATTGTGGAATTCGGTCCTCAACTAATTCCATGGGATATTTGCTACCTCCCACCATCACAAGCACCAAGTAACTTTGTCCATCAAGACTTAGACAAATGAAATGAAATGACCAACTATTTACGATGCTAAAATTTGAAATGAGACCTCATGATTTTCTAATTCACTTCATTGACCACTAGGTCACACCCTTGGGAGCAATAACTAATGACGAAATTACACACCATGGTTCTTCACCATCCATGCCACCTTGCATAGAACATGAGACTATTTTCACACAATTCAGCAATGACAGCAAAAAAGTTCATATGCGCTTAGCCAGAAGGAATAGTCCAATGGAGTTCATGGATTTACCTAGGCCGATTTATGGGCTAATCAATAAAGGATTTTATCTTTGAAATCAATTTTCCCATCAATCTCGGGTGGAGCCAAAGATTCACTATTTTTTGGCTTTGTGGTATGATGGAATATAGCAAAATGGCTCTTTAAACTGTCTGCGCTTCTTTCAATTGTGAAGTAGCAGTTAGTCAATGCAACTTTCGACGCTC
>JAABOM020000092.1:857310-874638 GCA_011800125.2 Solanum clarkiae
GTGGTAAGGTCTGCGTACATTCTACCCTCCCCAGACCTCACTTGTGGGATTTTACTGGGTATGTTGTTGTTGTTGTTGTTTGCTATTTGGCCAAAAAAATTTGGCCCAAAAATGGCGACGAAGATAAAAGGACCATAATAACCTTTTTTTTTCAAAATAAAGCTAAACTTTTTTAAAGAAAAATTGTTGAATTCTAGAAATCATTTATTAGAGGACTTTTTGGGTTCTACAAATTATTAATAGCCTCATATATTTTTTAATTCTTTATTCTTTATTTTTTTTCTTAACAATTTGGTTTTCTGCTATACATAACATACAACGAAAAGAATTACATTGATGCTAAATATTTAAAATGTAAATTCATTTATTATAATTTTTTACATTATATTATTGTAAATATTTTATAGAACTAATTTGTAAAGTTGCTTGAGTAATTATTTGTGACGCCCTGAAAAATTACCGAAATACTCCTACAATGGAATAGTGCGCATAACGCATTTTTCCAAGCTCCAATTGGAAAATCAAGACCGAAATTGGGATCAACATGAAAAATTGAGTGGGAAAATGATCTCAATCGATTTTTAGAGCAACCGAATCAAAAGATAATTTTTAGGTCCAAAATGAAAAATAGTTTTAGTGCGCGATGGGGCTGCGTTGCACTTTGGACACGGACTCGGACTTGTTTTTTTTTTCAAAATTTTTCGACGGGAATGGGAAAACTCATTCAAGAAATTTTTGGAAAAAATTATACTACGCCGCATCCAGTCCCCGACGCAGACTGGAAATTTCGAGGTGGGAAATCTTTCTTTTAATTCGGGAAGGGCGTTTTTGTCATTCTCAACCCCTCCTAAGTCCCAAAAATGTGTATAAAGGTTGTTTTATTCAAATTAAGGGTTTCAAAAACCTATTCTTCTTAGCATTCAAAGAGAGAAATCTTGAGGGAAAGAAGAGAAAGCTTGAAGTCCTAAGTTGGGGTTGAATTTCTTGCAAGAACTTGCATAGTTCTTCATCCCAGGTATGTAAAGCTAACCTAAAACATGGAATTGTTCTTCCATGTGCCCCCTTGATTGCAGTAAGTTGATATTTGAATGTGATGAGTTCTGTACGTTAAATTCTTGAATATTTTATTGGAAATTATACTCATCTTATGTACTTTCTTAAGTTGATGATCATCACAAACTTGAATTATTGCTTAGATGGCTTAGTTGAATTATTCTATAAAATGCTGCATGATTTCTTTGTTAAAGATTACAATAATAAACTTAGGGGTTGATGCCTAGAGCCTTGATGATATAAATGTGCTTGTTGTTGTGGTTTATGTCCTGAAGTGAGTGTGTGATGATGATATTGATGAGATTGATGTCTCTAGAGTCTAAAAAGTGGTTGAACTTAATCTTAAAA
The DNA here is from genome assembly GCA_011800125.2 of Solanum clarkiae. Lineage (NCBI taxonomy): Eukaryota > Viridiplantae > Streptophyta > Magnoliopsida > Solanales > Solanaceae > Solanum > Solanum clarkiae. Next base: position 858,712 of record JAABOM020000092.1, read on the forward strand.
AAAGTTCCTAATTCATTGAGTTGATAGTTGCTGAGATGAGTTGATGTTCTTTATCCAAAAAAGACTAAATGATGAGAAATCTTGATGTTTGATGTTTATGAGCATATTGAGTCCTGGGAGAAATATCGAGCACAGAAATGAGTAAGAGTGAGTCCCACTCACACTCATAACTATGTAGCCCGCGTAGGAGAAGATTGGACCGTGAAAAATGGATGTTTCCTTAGTCCCAAAAGAGGACTTGCTGTTATTATGGATCCACATACGCCATACCTTTTCACCCGGGAAAGGTACTAGGTTGATGCCGCAGCGACATCACTTCATTATGTCATCACCTGCTCATAGGTGATGGTTGTAGGTGTGAGAAACTCCCAGCTAGGTTCCCCACTGTTAGTACTCTGATGTTGAGTCCTTACTTGAGATGAATGTCTATCATTCTGATTGAGTATCTTATGAGTTGAGACTATGTCATGTTATATCTGCTTATGTTGTCGTTCAGTTATTTTACACACCGTACATTCCATTACTGAATCCACTCGGCTCTGCATAATTTTATGATGCATATACGGAAGATAGAGGACTTCAGCAGACGCGTCATTGAGGTTCAGCATTCCTAGTTAAACACATTGTTGAATCCTCCCCTGCATTCAAAGAACGCCATTTATTTCTTTTCATATGAATTGAGTTTTTATTTTGAGCTTGTGGTAGCCATGGCCTGTCATAGTACCTTCCTAGACTGTAGAAGTTGACGCTTCATGGACATAGAGAAGATGGTTTAGATGTTGGGGTCTTTTCCCTCCTCAAAATTGAGTATTTCTAATTCTATTTTCTGTCATAGATGTTGAGATTGATTTGATGGCCGATGGCCTTCTCTCATTGATGTATAAGTTGACAGAATTGAGATGCCCATTATTGCATTGCTTATATTCTGATGATTTCCGCTGCATAGATGATTGGATGATTGTCTTAAGGCCAAGTGGTTCGCTCAGGAACTATAAATAGTCTTTGAGTGCAGTCCACGTCTAGGGTACCCTCCCTAGGCGTGAAAAACTTGGTATCAAAGCACAAAGTTCAAGAGTCCTAGGGAGACTATGAAGTCGTGTCTACTAGAGTATTGTTTATGTGTGTATTATGCACCACACATCATAAGCAAGAGGCTATAGGACATTAGGAATGGTTACCCTTCTTCTATATTCTGAGTCATATGATAGAGTTTCACTCTATGAAAACTCCTTTCTAACTCGTGCTTTACACATTTATAGATTATGCCGCCAAAACATACTGCTACTCACAGAGATGCCTTAGCCTCAACTATTGAGAATCCCGAACTAGAGGTCCCTACTCATACAGGGATGAGGAGATGGGGTTGACCTGCCAGAACTACTGACGTTCTATAGGCACCTCCACACAACCAGCCTCCACCACAGAGGCAGACTTCAGGGGTGCCATTACTATGCTCACTCAGCTAGTGGCCTGCCAGAATAACAGTTGAGGTACCCAGACCCCTAGCTCTAGCTCTCAAGAGCCCACTGTTGCAACCAAGCTCAGAGACTTTTTGAGAATAAACCCACCAGTCTATATGGGGTCGAGGGTGGAGGAGGACCCGCATAATTTTATCGATGAGATGTGGAAGGTCCTGAAGGCTATGCATACAACTAAAGATGAAGGATTAGAACTTTCATCCTATTAGCTTAAAGATGTTGCAAATGACTGGTATAACCAGTGGGAGGATAGTCGAGCTGAGGATGTTGAGCCTGCTGAGTGGGATGAGTTTGAGACTGCGTTCCTGGACCACTTCTTTCCCTAAGAGTTAAGGGAACCGAAGGTTGATCAGTTCATGAACTTAAAGAAAGAGGGCATGACTGTTAAGGAGTATAGTCTCAAGTTTTTTTAAGTTGTCCAGATACGCACCTGAGGTGGTCCAAGACATGAGGGCAAAGTTGAGAAAGTTTGTGTCTGCCTTGGGCAGGCATACGAAGAAGGAAAGCAAAGCAGCATCGCTGATCCTAGGAATGGACATATCCAATATTATAGTATATGCCCAGCAAATCGAGGAAGATAAAAAGAGGGGTAGAGAAGAGCATCTGAGCAAGAAACCAAATCAACAGGGCATGATCCTAGCCAGCAGAGACAGAATAAGGGTGATAAATCCTACTTTCAGAAGAGGACTTCTAACTATGCACCCTCTGCAGCGAGTGCGCCCATCCAACAAAACATGTATGATCGGAAGGCTTATGGTCACCAGATTTCAGGGTTTAGGGCTCCCAATCTCAGGCTAGTGCGACCCAAGGTTCAAAGGGAAAGCCACCCTTTGGCAAGTGTGGCAAACTTTATCTGCATGAGTGCTATGTGGTCACATATGCTTGTTACATATATGGACAAACTGGTCACTTCCAGTATGAGTGCCCGAAGAGAAGGTGGGGTGAAGGAAGCCACAAAGCACAGTTCCTCTCCGTGCTCCCAGCTAGCAGTCATCAGAGGGGCACTACTACGGGTGTAAGAGGCAGGAAAAATCATCTTTATGCGATGGGTAATTGTCAGGACCAGGGCACCAAATATTGTTACAGGTATGCTTCGAGTCTTTACTTTTGATTGTTATGCATTACTTAACCCGAGTGCCACTCTATATTTTGTGACTCCTTATGTAGCTAGTAGGTTTGGGATTCTTCCAGAGTGTTTGCTTGAATCCTTTTCTATTTCCACTCCTCCTGGTAAGTCTATTTTACCTGAAAAGGTTTACAGGGATTGTGTAGTACCTATCTATCATAGGGATACCTTGGCTGACTTTGTAGAGTTAGAGATAGTTAACTTTGATGTGATCCTTGGCATGGATTAGCTTCATGCCTATTATGCCTCTGTTAATTGCAAGAACCGAATTATTCAGTTCCATTTCCCTAATGAACCTATCTTAGAGTGGAAGGGGAGTTCTGTTACACCTATAGGCAAGTTTATTTCCTATCTTAGAGCCAGAAGGATAATCTCTAAAGGTTGTATTTACCATCTCGTGCGGGTTAAATCTGATGATGTTGAGCCCCCTACTCTAGGTCAGTCTCGATTGTAAATGGGTTTCCTGAAGTGTTTCCTGAGGATCTGCCTGGAGTCTCTCCTGATAGGGAGATTGACTTTGGTATTGATTTTCTCCCTGACATCCAACCTATCTTGATACCACCTTATAGGATAGCCCCCACTGAATCAAAAGAGTTAAAAGAGCAATTGAAAGACTTATTAGAGAAGGATTTTAATCACGCTCAAACAGTACCTCTCACTTTGGGGATAAAGGAATCCTTGTCAAATATAAAACCTAACCATAGGTTAGGGTCGAATCCCAAGGGAATACGAGGCTTTGCCACTTTGATTCACCAATAATCAATTCAAGCATTAAAAAACTCAACTCTCAAGAAAAGGGGGGTTTTGCAAAGATTGGTATTAAGAAAAATGTAGAGACAATCAAATTAGAGAGCAACTAGAGAAATTGTGTTCCCCATGATTTATTAACTCAAACACCCTGGATAACACAACCTAAATTAGGATATTGCATGTAGGATGGAAACTTAAGTTCTTCCAACTCTTGGGCAAAGGTGAAGGTCAAATTTCACTATGGCACTTGGCCGGCTACCATAGTATGCCAAACTAACTATTACCCATTGTCCCAGTCAACCTCTCCTTGGCTAGGTTTGGTTGATTAGACGAGAACACATCAATTGAATTCTTTCGCCCATTTCCTTTTCGTATTCATCACTACCTTGATCAGGATCATGACACTAGGCGGGGTTTAATGTTGGCCACCATTATACAACAAGCAAAATGAAGGAAAATGGATAATACATGCAAATATGCAACTCAAGAAGTGGAAGTAATCCGGGTTTCTAAGCTAGCTACTCATGGTTCCCACAACCCCAAGTTGTGGGTTTAGTCACTCATAGCTTGGGCACACAAATCAATAATAAAATAAGAAGACATGGAATATTTGTCACCCAAGAAAACTGAAGAACAATGAAAACCTTTTTGAAATTACAATAACAAGCTTGAATGATAAGATTAATCCACAAGTGAATCTAAATCTCCAAATTTGAGTCTCAAAGTAAAACCCTAGAAATTCTCTCTCAAAACCTTTCTACAATCTTGAATAATATGAATAATAATGAAAGGCTGTCCAAAAGCTACTCCTAAAACCCTAAGATATACTATTTATAGTATTTACAAAAAGATCCTTAAAATAATTAGAAAATCTGATCGACATCTCTTACGCTCGTAGGTACGACTCGTAGGTCACCCTATGAGTCGTAATCAGGCTTTCGTGGTCAGCACTTCGCATTTTGGACTTCACTGTTATGATCCATCTCTATGAGTTGTAGTCTGGTCTATGACTTGTAGTGCCTTCTCGTAGTCCACTCTTGCATTTCTTAGTCCAAATATGATAAACACTACTAATTGCTATGAAGCCTCCTTGTACGAGTCGTACAGAGGACTATGACTCGTACCTTCAGCTCGTACGGTTGATCTTCAAATTTTCAGATTTTGTTTTTGAACACTTTTAACTGCTACAAACAGCCTCTATTGCTCGTAGCTACGGCTACGACTTATAATGGAATCCGTTGATCTTCAAAATCAACAAAAATCTGCAACTGTTCACAAAATAAAGCCAACCTGCATTTTCTGCAAAAAAATAAACACAAAAACACATAAAAATCATAAAAATTTGCATTGAGAACACACAAAATCCCATGTTTTAGGCATCAAATGTGTTATATTTTGACAGCATATCAATATCCTCAACTTAGAATTGTTGTTTGTCCTCAATCGTGGACTCAGTCTAGATAAATAATAAAATAATACATAGCAATCAACCCACTGGCATATACCATAATCAGATTCAGCTCAGGTACCCATAATAGCTTTTCCAAAACAAGATCATGTAGCTAATAAGCAAACCACAACATATTGATATATTTGACAATCTAACTATAAAAAGTTAAGGAGTATTAACAATTCACATTCACTGAACAAGTCAAATGCTAATCATGCAATGAAATGCCCTCACAAAAAAGAAGTCCCTTTTTAACCACTCAATATGCTTTCAAAAGTTGTTTATGGGACTGTGCAAGTATACTCACTCTCACAAATGAGATTCGTGCATGATGACCAATACCATAGGCTTGCCCATATACTCATAACCCGAACTGTTGACTAATTGGATTAGGATCACTTTAGGACTTTATAGGCTTGTAACGTAGGCTCATGCGGCTTTGGTATGACATTTTAGACAATTAGTGACTACGGGCCAATCTTCAACCACACTTTTCAACACTTTCACCTTAACAACTCAACCATTCTCAACCTGTTCTCCTTTATTCTTCATTTTCAAGCCTTTTCGGGTGCTTTTCTCTTCATTTTTTAGCTTTTGCCTTATTTTCAAACTCATTTTGCTTTTTCACTCTTTCTAAGGCATCTTTTTCTCTTTCTCTTACCCGGTGTATGACTTCCTACTCTTTATTTTAATCCCAACTCACCACCTCATTTTTTGACATTATACCACAACATAGGCCACCCTCAACTTAGGCTTTTAGCCTGATGTGAAGTACACAGTATCCAATTCTCAAACCTGGGCCACTTTTGGTAGCCACCCTCAACTTAGGTTTTTCGTCCTAATCAAGATTCACAAAGTTCAAGGATAGACCAGGGCCAATATCAAGGAACTTCACTAGATAAGGTTAGACTAGTTATGTATTAAGAAAGAAAAAGGTAGATATCAGGCTCAAACACTTGGATCAAGGGATAAACTCTTTCATTTGGTTGGTTATTTAGGCAAAAGTGGACTAAATCAAAGAACAAGGGCCTAAGATCCCTTCCTAATCCATATAATCTCTAGTACAACTCAAAGTAATAGGGAAAGTTCTGAATCAGTACACAATGCATGAACACAACAAAATTAGCTCACACATACATGACATTGCACACATAGCCAATAACAACTCACAGATCATGCTTCAAGCATCAACTTCTCTTCACTTAATAAGGACAAACATTGTCAAATCATTCAAACATGCATGGTTGCAACATAACTACTAATCAACAAAAATTTTCATGGGTACCAATTTTTCAAATTTTTTCACAAATCATCAAAACAATGTACACGCCAAAAGTTTAGCGACCATTTACTATAAATATTATCTGCAACATCTAAATATGCCGGTTCAACAGAAAGTAAAATATCCACGAGGAAAAAGAACACAAGCAAAAAAACCTCAGGATCAAAATTGGGATAGTTATGGACCAAAAGCTACTCAGACTTCACCCTAGTCCATAGCTACCCACACCCCACCAAAAATAATGTACTTTGTCCTCAATGTACAAGGCAAAAAAATAAGAACAGGGGTCAAAAACAAACATCACATGGTTCCTAAGCACCGATATCTGGCTGTCCCTAAGCATCTCTCCCGCTGGGTAGTCTGTGCTGCAGCCGTGCTGGATGAGCCAATGCCCTTTAATCGATCAAGCACCTGGGCTCATCTCTACTCTTCTTCTTCTCTCGACATCCTCAAGACAAACCCAGCTACCTCCTCATCCAGCTCCTCATCACCCTCAGAGGTCTTCTGGCATACCGGTCACTCCTTATCATCATCAGCCTCAATGGGTCTCTTCCCAGGAGCACACGATGGCTGATCCTTCACAAATATATTAAATAGCGGCTCATTTGCAGGTGTAGGACCAGGAACTATAATCGGAGCCGCTAATGATGTAATCAAGTCAACCTTGAACTTCATCAACTCCGCACAAAAGGTTGACAGGTCTGCTAGCCGGGCCTCAACTTATGTCTCCTGCACCTATTCCTCGAAAGCATCGATATGGGCAGCCATCGTAGCAATCCGCTGATTTATTGTAGAGGTGGTAAATGCCTTACATTATTCCCCCGATACCTAAATGGTCTGCCAGACCCATTGCTTTATTTGCTGCGTAAGCTAAGACAACTGAGCCTCAGCCCGTGATAATCTCCACACCATAGCTTGAAAAGCAATAGCAGACATAATAGGAATGTCTGCGTGAGCAATCTGTGATGTAGATGGCTCTGGTGCAGGTGCGGCTATAGTGGGACCCATCTCATTGTCGACTGCCTCACGCTACTTTAGTCCATCATCAATAGTAGCAGCAGCTGGAGTAGTAATAGTGGCAGTCGTCAAACCCTCAGCCTGTGGCTCTAGCATGAATGCCTCAGACATGGGAGAAGGCAATGCTCGGTGGAGTGCCACTAGGTTCTCATCAGCCTTGATCAGGCTGGGATCCATGGTGTGGAGGGCCGCCACTAGTCTGCAGTGGTGTAGCCAGCATTTTTGTCAATGGTGTTCATACTTTTAGAACATGGCGGGAGATTTTTGTAGAAAGGGTGTTCAACAATTGACATATATATATATATATATATATATATATATATATATATATATCAAACTATCTATATTTAACCTATATATTCAAAAAAAAATCTGACAAAGGAGGTTCATATGACCATCCTTGGGTGAATGTAGCTCCACCCTTGGGTGTTAAAAGCCCGACCAATTAAATATAGTAATAAAAGTGGAGAAAAATTTTGTGCATACCAGAGTGTAAAGTATAAAGAAAAAGGGAACATGAGTAGTATAGATGCAAAAATCCTAGCAGTGGTATATGGATTAAATAGTTTTCGATTATATATTTTGAACAAAGATGAAATACTAGTCAGAACAGATTGCAAAGGAATTGTTAAATTTCATCAAAAAATAAATAAAAAACAAGTACTCGGCAAAGATGGCTTAATTTTGACTGGTGCGGAAAGAGTGTTATGTTTTGTATGTTGTACTTATTGTTAGATCCTCTTGCTGAGTGCATGTTGTTTTTGGTAGTCACCTTGCTTCTACACATATGTGTAGGTTGTAAGCTCGGTTCCACTTGATCATCTTCTATCTTTTTGGACCGAGCTTCTTGGACATTCAAGAGGTAGCGACTTATCAATTTGTCAGACTCTTAGAGTCCTTCTCATGTTTATTCTTACGTTCTATTTGAGGACTAAGATTTGGACTTATGTTTATTTTCTTCGTACTCAGTATTTAGAAGCTTGTACATGTGACACCAGTCTTGAGATGGTTTGTTTAGACTTGATATCTTATGCTTGTCCTTACTTAGACTTTCTCTCTTCCGTTTTAGTCTTATTATTAAATTTAGCAGGTTTGGGCTTACTTGTCTTGGCGAGTTATTATTTTTGGATTGTGACATGATGGCACTTGCCTTTAACCCACCGAGACAAGTCAACTAAAAGGAAATCAACTAAATAAAGTGAAAGATAAAACAATAGTACAATCTAAGATGGAAAGGTAAGCATTAAAGAAGTTTATCCAAAGCTAAAAACAATCCAAGATTGGTGTCTCATGTACAAGTCTCTACTACAAGAGACTTCTAAGAAATTTACACGTCTCAATGTCTTTGATTCTCAAACAGAACAAAAATAGTAAGTAAATAGACGTTTGAAGGGTCGGCTGAAAAGAACTAGCTGCTACCTTTCAAACTGCCTCAGAGCTCGGACCAAAATAGCGAATGAAAAGAGCGGGAGATACCGAGCTCAATACCTACAGAAGTGTAGAAGTAACGTTGAGTACCCAATAACATGGTACCCAACAAATGTATCCTAACCCTAAATAAAGTAATGAAGAACATAAGTATTCCTACCATCCCAACCACATACCTCTGAAACTATCATCATGCACGAAGAAAAATAAGCACACACAACATCAGTACCAAAATTTTAAAGCATCATAGTTAATAAGAAGCATATGTCCAAGATTTATATATGTAACAATTAACTCAAGAATTCACTTACAATTCAACGGTGAGTGAAGTTGAGGGTGATTCAATGCAATATCAGATAATCATGATGCATGTTTATCCTATGATACATGTCAGTTGATCAACTTAGATTGAAACTCGTGGGGTTCTTATATAGACCATTTATTTGCTAAAAAGAGACCTCGCCCATAAAAATCTAGCGTAAGAACCTCGTCCAGAATAACCTGCCAGAAGAGACCTCGATCGTAATAGCCCGTTGAAAGAAACCTCGACCGGCTGAAGAGACCTTGGAAATATCCTCGACCAATAGAAACCTCAGCCTCGAATATCAATGTCTCTGTCAGTAATCACAACCATTAGAAATCTCGGTCCCAAATATCAATATATTTCTCTTATCTCATTTTCACAACCCAATGCAGATAAGCATATATATAGAGGACAAGTGGCTGATATATGAAACATACAATGTCACACAATATAGCTCAACAGTTACATTAATATTTATCAATAATCAACTCACTACACGTACATAATTTTTTATATCCGAATTTTCACATTAACACGTGAATTAACACATTAATGATAATGTCACATCTTATTTTATAAATCATTTCACGTAATTACACATTTAAACTAATTCATATTACATCACAGTCACACAATTAGAAAATACAAGGTTCAACATACTTAATCATAGGTTAAAAACACACTTGTCTTAGCCAAAAGTCAAGATCAATCTAAAGCCGAAGCTTTTCCCTTCTGACTATACTCCAAAATATCATAATCTAGTAAAAAATTAATTCACAATCACATTTTAAAACTAATGACACTAAAATCATATAATTTCGGGAAAAAGGGTAAAATCATCCAAAATTCAATATCGAAAATGAGATTGAACTCTGAAAAGTTTTACATAAAAATGTTCCTTAAGATTTTTGAAAAATAATGGCAAAAATCATTTTAAAATGGAGTTAAAATGAATTCACAATCATCATTTTTGTCAGAAATTCGAGTTCATAAAAAATACCTATTTTTCCAATAAAAGAAATACTAAAGATTAAACTGGGGATAAATTGAAAGAAAAAAAAAAGAAATTTGTTAGCTCAGTCCATTTTTGCCAATATATTTTTCCAGGTCATCAAAGATTAAACTGATATCTAATCCAAATTGATTCATAGAAGTTTAAAAAATTGATATGTTATATATATTCATAATATTAAAAATAATAATTTTATAAGGTTCAAAAATGATAAAAGAATAAATAAAATAATGAAAAATTAATAAAAGTTAAATAGATTGGGTCATAATTCACATTTCCTATTTTAGACCAGATAACCTACTATTCATTAATTATATTTAAACTCCTCAAATAGAATCAAAGGACAGTCTTATTTTGCACATTTTACTTTTCCAAACCCTTAATCTGCACATTTTAAATAGATCGGGCTGACTACTAGCAGTGCTAAAAATGGAATTTGAAGCCTCCAATGTTCCATCAAATTTGAACATGACCATTTCTATTCTGCTAGACGAAATCATCATTGAAATCTTATCAATGCTTCCAGTAAAATCTCTCTTAAAATTCAGATTTGTTTCAAAATCCTGGCTTTCTTTGATATCTAACCCTAAATGTATCAAGAAGCATCTAAATTTGTCCGCAAATCACCATGTACTTATTTTGGATCATTTTGGAGAGAAATGGAATTATAAAGAATGTCCTGTTATATCTTTATTTTATGACTCTGTTACTGAGGCTATTGATTTGGATTATCCCCTTCACTGTGGTCAAAATGACAGACATTGGCTATATGTTAAGGGTTCTTGCAATGGATTGATTTATCTTGCCAGTGCTTATCGTCTAGAATATTCCTTTTTATAGAATACAGAAACTAGAAAGCACAACAAGTTACCTCCTTTTAGACCTACAGCGAAACAACCTGAGCTGGTATATGGTTTTGGATATGATGAGCTCCATGATAATGATAAGGTAGTTATTATTTCTTATAATTATGTTACTAACAAATCAGATGACATTGAGGTCAAAGTATATAGTCTAAAGGCTGATTCTTGGACTAAGGTGGATTATCGTGATGAGGAGACATTCTTTATAAAAAAAATCCTAATTATTGCAGGGAGATATTAGAAGGTAATGGCTCTTTTGTGGATGGGAAGCTTCATTGGGGTACTTCCATTTTTGATCCTGATCCTCACGTGTGTAAGGTCAGGAACATTATTGCTTTTGATTTATCTAGTGAGAAATGGAAAAGGTGGAGAAGCCCTCTTATGGAGGAGAGGCTCAATTGCTTGAGAAAAAGTTGGGAAGTGGTCTGTCTGTCTTTACTCATTATAAGACAACTCATATAGGTCCTTGGGTTATGAAAGTGTATGGAGTTAAAGAATCTTGGATAAAGATGTTTATCATCTCGGATCCAAATATTGAATGGTATCCAAACTTTTTCATGCCAAATAAAGGTTAAATATTGTCAATATTTGGGGCTACTTCCATGATATGCAATCCAAAAGATAACTCTTTTAGATATTCAGATGTTACTAACTGTCATGATATTAAATTTGCCGAATTCTACCTTGAAAGCCTAGTCAGCCCTTTTCCAGTCCAAGGGAAAGAGAACATGGAAAAAGCTTACAAAAAATAACTTGTAATATCTACTCTTCTTCTCAAGTTCTTTTCAAGTGCACTTGTAAAGGATCTGCTTAAACTATATTGCTTTTGTACTAGTTTTGGTCATTTCTTTCATTTTGACAGAAACACTGCCATTAGCTCAATAGAATCAAACCCTTCACTTCCTCCAATGTAAAAAACCAGACTAAACCAATGAGCCAAGATCAATGATTCGAACAAGAGTGATCATCTGAAATTAGACAAATGTCAACATCGATTATCTCTATCTGTTGCGCTATCAACTATGTAATCATCTATTTTTTTTATTTTGACGCCACACTATTTGTACTTGTTGGAGCCAGCGAAGGTCATGGTTTCTTGGTATATAAATCCCCTAATTAGTCCTTTTGCTATATTATAATGTGATTGTCATGAGTACTGCTTGCGATTTTTCTTAACTATAGTTCTTTTGCAGTGGACTAGACATCAGATAAGTTAACTATGGTATATTTGTTTTGTTGATTGCTTAAGTTGAACAGTTTAGTTCTTTTGTCATGTCCCAGATGTAGCTAGTATTAATATTGAGATGACTTTCTTCTTCTTTTTTTTTAAACAACGGAACATTTTCTGATGCTAGTGAAAGCTAATGTTCTACCTGTCATGTATCGGTGAGGTGCTTTTGTGAGTTGTTAGTTGTTACTTATGCACTATCAAACTTTTAGAAGTGAAAGTTGTTGTGACAAACACCTATTCCTATCCCTTGAGGTTGATCTGCTCAAGAAGGTGTATGTATATTTTGTGAACAGGAAGTAACATTGCATAACAGGAAGTAACATTGCATCTGCCACTTATGTTAATGGCAATCCTTGGCCAAACATGCAGTACAAGCAGTTTTGATCCTCAAATACTGCTCAATAGTAGTTGGCTGAGTTTCAATGAGTTAACTTCCATCCTATTATTTCGAGCTTTCTTCAAGATAAACTTCGTTTAAGAGGGCCTATTTACTGATCTAAGTTAGTGTACATTGAAGTGCAAGCTTTTGTTACCTTTGCTATTTGAACGAGAATTGTTCCTACTAAAAAATGCTATGATTACTATGCTAAGCTAATAACAAGTTAACTCCTCCTCAGTAAGTACATAATTTTTTCAAGATCTTGGGATGTTTCTTTTGCTTTAAAAAAAATAATAAAATCATTTTTTATCACTTCAATTTTTATCGGTTTTTTCCTTCTTAAAAAAAACATGATATTTTCATACTCCATTTAGTTTAACTATTTTTTTTTAATTTAAAATCAAATCAAATTTTGTCAATTTTTAAAGGTTGAAAATCAAAACAAAACCAAACTACAAAGTATGAATAAATATTCTTATCAATTGATTTAATTTTTTATTTTTCAATTTTCCGTGAATGCTCCTAATTAAGGTTGTATATCAGTTGGTTTAGTTCAGCTTTGAAGTTTATCGATTTGACTTATCGGTTCGTTATTTACAGATACTATATCGTTATAGAACCATTAAGATATTGACTTATTGGTTATTGATCCTTATCAGTTCGGTTATCAGTTTAACTTAAAATTTGGCAAAAAGATTTCTTCATTGAAAATTACTTAGAAACAAGATGACAAATCAAATGAATCATACACATGAGTTGGCAAATTGCATTTTGCTCAAAATCAAACACTATCACAATGTAGAACAATTGAGAGTTTGAGACAGTAAAAAATGAAAGTATGAAACTATCAAGGATTTTATATATTAAATAGTACAAATATGTTTATCAGGTTATCAGTTAATTCGTTAAGAGAAAATCTAAAATTGTTAAAAACCGGTAACTCAATAATAAAATATATTTAAATCATTATCGAAATTGTTAAATCAATAATCCGTTATTGATGAACTAATAACTATTTTGATATTCGAGTAATTAATTCCGATTCAGTTTTCAACAACCCTACTCCTAATTGTAACAGTCTAGCAGATGGTTAATTAGTGGAGTCTTTGATAAAACAATTGGTATTTTCTATTGGTGTAAGATTGAGTCCTTCGTCAACCAAACACTACAACACAAGGTGACGTCAAACTTCAATATTTTTCTTATTTTGACATGTCCGGCATTTGTCTTTTATGACAGCTTACTCAAGTTACTTATCTACAAATGTTAAATCAACAAAAATTCTTAGATTTTAAATCAAATTAATTTTTTTAAAATTTTTTTCATGTGTTCTCAAGCATTGATTGTGTCAATAAGTTAATTACTTAAAATAGTCACGTTCTTTAATTATATGCAATATCCGCATCAAGTGATAAAACCTCACACCTATTCGATATTACACATTTTATGTGGTTAACTTATCTACTCCATAAACTCCTCAATAGCCACACAATTTTTTTTCCAGAATTTAAATTTAAAAAAATAAATTCTAATAAGAATACTTTATTATGTGTTTAGATGCTCAATTGAAATAAAATGTAGTTGAAATATCTAAATGAAATTCATGACAAGTTTAAGGGATTGTCGATATAGCTTCCATTAAATAATATTATGGTGTACAATGGGAAACAAGAAAAATACCCTCTTTAGCCAATGCCCTTCTCTTTATTACTCTTTCATCTACTTGACCTCTTCTTTCTTTCTTATAATAAACAAAAGTTATATTGTTCTTCATTTGACTGTGTTAATATATAATCAAAGATTTTTACCCTTTAGCATTTCAAGAAATATGAAGTGCTTCAAATCACCAGTGTTCATCATAGTTTTCTCCATCTCATTGGACTTAGTTTTTTCTCATACCAATAGTAGTTTCAACAAATGTGTCCTGGATATCAACATTTCATCAGGGGAGGCTTATACAACTTTAGACAGCAATTGGGATGGTTTTTTAACTCAACCTTGTTGTGGATTACCTTTCAAAAGCTATTTACGAGCATTGGCGCGTTGGACTAACCAAACAGGACTCATCTTTTTGAATTCCACACAACAGATAGACTGCTTAACCTCGATGAATAAACATGCTTGTGATAATCTTAGCTGTGGCATTGAAAAGTTGACTAGTGGCACAGGAGGTTGTTCGGATTATTCAGAGATGGATGTTGTGAATGAGCTAGGAAGAAGATTGAAAAGTCTGAGAGATGATTGTAGGCTAATGGATTCAGGAGGACTTACTAAGGGATGCAATAAGTGTTTGAGGACATGGAGAGAAACAGCTTCCACGTCAAAAAATGAATCAATGAAACTTGAAGATGACATTTGTAGATTTAGTATGCTGATCTTATTAACAAGTCAAAGAGTTTCTGATGAAAGTTGGATTGACAAAATCTTTCATTGCCTAGGGGACAATTCTCTCCCACTAGGTAAGTGCTGTTATAAACATATTTAAGTTTTTCTCTTTCAAGTTTTGTGATCTTGATTGATCATTGTACTGTGCAGCATCTGAGAGTGGAAGTGAAACAAGACGTACAACTAAGTTTAGAACTGGTAAATCTTGAAATCATATTCGTAGAAATTACTGAATTTCAGGACAAAAGAGTGTTTTTATTGTTAAGCATTGGTTAAACTTGTAGATCTTTTGATTCTGGTTGGTGGGGTAGTGGGAATGGTGTTAGTAATAATCGTTGCATTGTGGATCTTACTGAAAAGGAAGACTGAAGTTAAACCATCAAGTAAGCCCGATACACCAACAATCATTGACAAGATCATTGTTCTGAATGTTTTAGATTATACTAATTCTGCTTCATGTTGGCAGTATCAGATGAATCTTATTACTCTGAAGCATCAACCTGTCGTAGACTATCACTTAAAGATATTTACTCCGCGACTGAGAATCTTAGCATGTCCAACTTCATAGGACAAGGCATAGCTGGTAAGGCAAAAACGAAACGATGTGCTAACTGGCTTAGTCTTATTGTTTTCAGTATCAGAGGTACTCAACTTCAGTTTGACAAACTTTGATATTAATAACATGCATAAATGAGAATGTCATATCTAGGGAAGTTAACTTCCCATTCTTCTCTTTATGGATTGATTCCTAGTGAACGTTGAATATTCATGTTTACAGGAAAAGTATACAAAGGCATTTTAGCAGACGGACAACATGTGGCAATTAAACACATAATTAAGGATGAACAGATGGAAACATTTGTTAGAGAAGTTACAAGCCTCTCTCATATCAAACATCCAAACCTTGTATCCCTGCTAGGCCATTATGATGGACCAAAAGAAAGTTTTCTAGTTTATGAGCTATGCCACAATGGAAATCTTTCCAAATGGCTATTTGGTATGTTCTTGCTCTCTGAACATTTGTTGACCTAAATTGTATAGTGTACTGATTTCGGCACCCCTAACGAGCAGGTAAAAGTAAATATCTCTTGTGGAGACGAAGACTAGAAATTGCACTTGATTGTGCCCGTGCTCTCCTGTTTCTCCACTCGTATCCTCAAGGATCAATTGTTCATCGGGATATCAAGGTACAGTCTTATTTTACATCCATAATCTGTTCTTC
>JAABOM020000092.1:878523-896229 GCA_011800125.2 Solanum clarkiae
TTATTTGATTAAATTCAAAGTAAAATAATGTTAAAAATACTCTTATTTGTTTTTTTATCATACAATTTACGCTTGATAGCTTCAAATTTAAATTAAATTAAATATTTAAATTAATACATTTTAAATCAAATAAAGTACAATTTTGATTATATATTTAAATAAAGAGCTACACCTTTATTTTTAATAAATATAGTGAATAGAAAAAATATTAAAAATTAAATTAAAATAATTGAAAATGGAAATTAGTTTAGATAACATATTAATTTATAACAGAAAAGAAAGTAAATTAATAACAAAATGAATTAATAGTTAATTAAGAATTCTCATAATGAAGATGTGAATTAATAACAAAATGAATTAATAGTTAATTAAGATTTCTCGTAATGAAGATGTGCATTTAATAGAATATGTCAAGTTTAATGAAGCTTTTAACTATGAATTTATAACAAAATAAAGCAATTGTATTCTTGAAGTTACTCTTTTAAAAAATAACAATAAAAAATTTCCATAATCTTTTGAAGAAATTATTCAACCCCATATCTTAAAGTACATTTGATTTTTTTGTATTATATATCTATTGGAATTTTGTAGAACTTGGATTAACTTTATGGAAATCGCATACACTCTTGGCATAATATAACAATTACTTTAAGCTTAATTTTTAGTAATAATCATACAAAATGTCTTTGACCATCCTAATTATGATTGTTCTATGTAACAAATATAATTTTAAAAAGAATAAAAAAATTTCTAGAAATGGTTAATATATGAAATTTATTTTAGATGTTTAACCATATAGATTGAATTTAGAGAACAAGCGTAATGCAAAATATAGAATATTTTAATGAATTGGGGTAGAATGATAGTTATATTTTTTATTCAAAAAAAATTACTTAAGTAGATCCATTTTAATAAATAATTACTGATTTTAGTGATACTTTTTATTTGTTACCATTTAAAGCAATATAGAACAATACTATGATAAGTCTGCTCTTCTATTAAAAGTGCATCATGCATTCAATATAAATATATTATAACTGTTTAGTGAAAATAATTTTTTATTGCTATAAATGATAAATATTTTCTTAATCTAGTATATTTATGTAAGTTTCCCGATAGAAAAAGCGTACATTTTGAAAAATAAAAAAACTAGTTTACTGTACGTGTTCTACTTGTATATGTCGTGTTAATCTAAAAAGTATATAGACTTAATAGATCTAAAATTAATGGACAAAACTTGTTTTCGTTATAAATTTTGATGTATTGTCAAAAAAATTGATCATAAATTCAAAAGAACTATTAAAATTTGAATACAAAATTCTAATGAATCATTATAAATTGTTGCGGAAAAATATTATGAACATGTTTTTGCTTGAAAATTGATCCAAATTAACTTGGATAAAGGATCAAAAATACTCTTAAACTATATAAAAGGAACAAAAATATTTTTTATTTATAGTTTGATCCAAAAATGTCCTTAAGGTCAAGACTTTGGTACAAAAATACTCTTATTGTTATTTAATGGGTCAAAATGCTTTTTTTTCGAATAAATTTGTTATTTATTTTATTTTTGAATAATTTATTTTTCTAATTATATTTTTTTAATTAGTAAATATATATCCCGACCGAGGATTAGATGGGGGTGCCTTACTCCTACCCTTTCTCGAGAGATGAAAGAAAAATTGAGAAACTTAGAGGCTTGGAGTAGCGGCGAAAATATGAATAGTATGTGGGACACAACTGCTGGTTGTATTAGAAAGGTAGCTACTAAGGTGCTAGGGGTTTCGAGAGGGGCCTTTGGTGGATGTCAGGGCGATTGGTGGTGGAATGATGAAGTTCAGGGCAAAGTGAAAGATAAGAAGATTGCTTACATGAAATGGTTGGAGTGTAGGGATGAAGATGAAGAGCGAATGCTTAAGGAGATATATAAGACGTCTAATTCAGAAGCAAAGATGACGGTGATAAGTGCTAAGACAACAGTGTTTGAGTGCATATATAAGGAGCTAAGTGATAAAGGTGGGGACAAGAGATTGCATAGGCTCGCTAAGGAGAGGGAAAGGAAAGCTCGCGACTTGGACCAAGTGAAGTGCATCAAGGATGAGAGGGTGAGGTGTTAGTGGATAACACTTTCATTAAACTAAGGTGGCAAGCTTACTTTCATAAAATTTTAAATGAAAAAGAGGATAGAGATATTAAGTTTAGCGAGTTGGCACATTTCGAAAGTCATCGTGATTTTGTTTATCTCAGGCGGTTCAGAGTTAAAGAGGTTAGAAGGGCTATTAATAGAATGAAAAGAGGGAGGGTGATCGAACCCGACGAGATTCCGGAAGCTTTTTGGAAGAACATGGTCAAGGATGGCATAGAGTGGTTGACTAGACTGCTCAATGCTATTATAAAAACACCCAAGATGCCGGATGAATGGAGGAAGAGTACAATAGTTCCTTTGTATAAGAACAAGGGGGATATTCAAAATTGTAACAATTCAGGGGTATCAAGTTGCTAAGTGACACTATGAAGGTCTGGGAGAGAGTGGTAGAGATGCGGGTGAGAAGAGTAGTGTCTATTTCGGAGAATCAGTTTGGATTCATGCCGAGACGGTCGACTACTGAAGCTATTCATCCTGTTCGGAGATTAGATGAGAAATATAGGGAAAGAAAGAAGGACCTTCATATGGTGTTCATTGATCTCGAGAAAGCCTATGACAAGGTTCCAAGGAATGTCCTTTGGAGGTGTTTAGAGGTGAAAATGTCCCTATGGCATATATTAGGGCGATAAAGGATATGTATGACAGAGCCAAAACTCGAGTAAGAATGGTAAGAGGAGACTCTGAGTATTTTCTTGTTGAGATGGGACTCCATCAAGGATCTGTGTTGAGCCCTTTCCTATTTGCCTTGGTGATGGATGAGTTGACACGATCTATTCAGGAGGAGGTTCCATGGTGTATGTTATTTGCAGATGACATGGTACTAATTGATGAGAGTCGGACTAAAGTTAATGATAGGTTAGAAGCTTGCTTTGGAGTCCAAAGGATTCAAACTGAGCAGGACCAAAATAGAATACTTGGAGTGCAAATTCAGTGTTGCGAGGGATGAAACAGACATTGACGTGAGGCTTGCCACTCAACCTATCCCCAAGAGGAAAAACTTTAAGTATCTGGGGTCCATCATCCACAGTAGTGGCGAGATCGACGATAATGTCATACATTGTATTGGGGCAGCATGGACTAAGTGGAGACTTGTCTCGGGAGTATTGTGTGACAAAAAGATACCACCTAAACTCAAAGGTAAGTTTTATAGAATGGTGGTTCAACCATCTCTGCTGTATGGGGTGGAGTGTTGGCCAATAAGAAATGCACATGTTCAGAAGATACATGTTGCAGAGATGAGGATGTTGAGATGGATGTGTGGTCACACCAGGAGTGATAAGATTAGGAATGAGACCATTCAGGAGAAGCTTGAGGTGGCCCCGGTGACTGATAAGATGAGAGAAGCGAGACTGCGATGGTTTGAACATGTACAAAGGAGTACTGATGCTCCTGTTAGGAGATGCGAGAGGTTTGTTCTGGGAGCTACACGGAGGGGTAGAGGTAGACTGAAGAAGTATTAGAGGGAGGTGATCAGACAGGACATGGCGAAACTTGATCTCACCAAGGACATGACCTTAGATAGAAAGTAGTGAAGGTTGGGAATTAGAGTAGCAGGCTAATTGGTTGGTAGGTTAGGTGGATGTCTGGCCTTGGGATATAGTGGGGTAGTAGAAGTAGTCATGTTTTATATCATGTTTGTCATTATTTTTCATATGTGTATTAAATTTATTTTATTTACATACTGTGACTTTCGTTTTTAGTCGCCCTTTCTATTTCCTTTCTTTCTTTTTGTCATATCTAATTTATTCTGCTTATATGTTTTTGAGACAAGGGTTCCCGGGAAACTACTTCTCTATTTCTATGAGGTAGTGGTAAGGTTTGCATACATTCTACCCTCCCCAGACCCCACTTGTAGGATTCCACTGAGTATGTTGTTGTTGTTGTAGTAAATATATATCCTACTTCAATTCGAGAAAAAATTAAAAGTAAAAATATTTCTTGCTTTATTATAATTACTATTTTTATCGTTATCTAAATAAAAATTAATGTTGGATTTACTATGATCTTATATTTATTACATATATTATTTGTTATAATGGTATGATGTTCTATTTTAATATATAAAATGAGATTAAAAAATATTATTTTACATTTTTATTGGTTAATGTGATTTTAAAGAAACAAAACAAGAAAAAGAATATTATTAGGAACACAATATATTTAAAAAGAAAAAATATTTACTAAAAGAAGGGCATTTTTGACCCATTTAGTAACAATAAGGGCATTTTTGGACCAAAATATCAATTATAAATGTATGTTTGGACCAAAGTATGGCCTTAAGAACATTTTCAATCAAACTATAAATGAAGGATATTTTTATTCCTTTCATATAGTTTAAAGACATTTTTTACTCTTTTCCCAATTAACTTTAGAATTACTCCAAGTTTATTATACTACATTTTAGTATAATTTCAATAATTTCCATGATTTAATTTTAACCCAAACCTTCAAAAATACCTAGTGTCTTCTTTAACAAATTATTTTCAAAGATCTACAAAATCCAATAAATTTCTACAACTAAACTAAACCAAATCATTTAGGTAGATAACATGAGTTCAATGGAACAATAATATCACCACAAAGAAATCATGAATCTTTAAATTTTTACTACACATATTTAATTCTTTTTAAATTTTATATGTCAACTTATAATTTATGTATTATGAAGACATGTTCTAGGCATATACTCTTAGTAATATATAATACTATTGTTAATCATTCCCTCACTCCAAGCATTTCTTTTCCAAAATTAAAAAATAAAGAACCATAAAATCTTTTTACAATCTAATAATTCCTTTTAAATATCCGAAAAAATCTTTTGATAAAGAACGAATAATCACACATGTACTTAAATCAAATTTGATCTTAAATTATTCAATTTCCTTTATTAATGTCCTATAACTTTTATGGCCGATATTCAAAAGAGGGAAAGATCGTCTTACCATGGGAAGCAATCATAATGACTTTCAGAGTTCAACAATAAATGTAAAATTATGCGTTTGTCTGCTTCAATCGATTTCAATGGAGACATCATAAGTGTAGACATTGAAACTTTTTAGAATTCTACGTAACGTGTTGACTTACAGTTATGTTTCTTGGAGGCTAGTTTACACTGAACTCTAACTTATGCTTATATAAAAAGTATTATATTCACATGAACTTTCAAAATATTCATAAAAAGATCAAAATATATCATACTCTAAGAAGATCCATACAAATCTTTTCGTGGAGATCAATGGTCCTCAAATAATGAAAACATCTTAGGAGAAAAGAATCAAGAAAGAAATAAATTTATACCGACACTCCATTTTGGAGCACTTTAAATTTGTTGCAAATAATAAGCACATGCTATGAGATAGCCTTTTAGTAAAATAACAATTCAAAATTTTTGGCCTATAAAAAAATTAAAGGAGGTGCTGAAAATAATTGCAAGCATTAGAAAAATCCCAAAAAGCTTTGTATTATTTTCTTTTCCTTCTTCCTAGAGAATTCCTATGGAAGAAGCCTCACAACTCCCCCACTAGCTTATATTATTTTTTTTTCTTTTAAGAAAATGAAATTGATGGATCTTAATTCACTTTGCTTCAATTTTTAGAAATAAACTTAGTTATTAATTGAAAGGTTTTTTTTTGGCTGATAAATTTAGTAGTAATTACAACTAAACCATTGTACATGAGAAACAATGCAAAAAATAACTCTTTTTTTTTGCTATTATTTATCCGACGTTCAATATCTAGATCAATTCAAGCTTGATTATATTTGAATTCGTGTTATGTAGGATCTCATTCAGGAAAAAATTGCTCCCTATTAAAAAATTTCTCATACTCATCAAGACTCAAACTCGAGAGTTTTGATCAACAAAGAAAGGAAAAATAATATTTGCAACTCAAAAAGAAAAATCATTTAACAGCTATATATTGCACGTTTACTTTCATACCTCCTGTTTTTGCGCGTTTGATATCATGAGAGTTAGATACTCTAACGGTATCAAGAAGGAAGAACAATGTTTCAGTGAATTATTTGACATTATCAAAGTATATATATACTCTAACAGTATATCAGTATCAAAGAGACTCCTTGATACATTCACAATTTAGAGTTTAATAATAAAATTATGATTTTAACAATTTTTTTAATTATTTATTTCTTAAAAAATGAATTTGATTCTGTATAGTATCAGTAGGACATCAAATACTCATGAAATATCATAGAAGATTAAACTCATTCTTATATGATATTTCTATAATATTAATATATCGATAGAGTATCACGAAGTATTGATACTTGCATCAGAAAAAAGATAGTGGAGTAAGCATAAAAACAATTTAAATTGAGTTCATTTTTTATGATAATCATACAATTAAATTTGATTGATGTAATTTCCTTAAAAGAAAAAATCGCATTCATTCATTGTACCTTAAATTATAATACAAAAATAAGTTATTGGGAGCTTGTTGGATCAAGTTGGGCCAATTGGACGCGTTTGTGTCAATCAACAGCTGTTGATTGAAACACAGACAAAAGCAGAAGCACAATGGATTACGCAAATCTATGATTTGATTTTTCCGCAAACAAAAAATATTATTACATGATGTGAATAGTGGGGTCGTTTTGAAAAGTTCATTTGAAAATTTTAAGGACATTCTCAAATACAGTAAAAAATTAAAAAAAAAAAAGTGTAGAAATTTCCTGGTCAAATGAGGTCATTATTATAAAAATAAAATTTATACACTATCAATGCTTAACTTAAAGCACTTGGATCATTTTTCCTTTTCTCAACTTGGGTCAATAGAAAAAATTATCAATTTTTTGATAAAATAACAAGATGATATATTTTTAAAAAAAGACACTTATATAAATTGAGATCACATTAATATATATAAGTTAATAATTTAAAATTATAAAAATATCTAAGATAATTTAATAAAATATAATTTTATTATTTTTTGTTAAAATTTAAGTCTTGTGGAAAATCATCTCTATCTTTTCTCACTGTATTTAAGAGTTTCAATATTATCTACTCGAATCGTAGCAAAAAGCCTGAAAATTCTTGATTCTCACTGTATCCAAGAGTTTCAATATTATCTACTCGAATCGTAGCAAAAAGCCTGAAAATTCTTGACGCGATAAGTGTTTTCATATGCATGACTAATTTTGAAGGTATATTATTATTTTCAACTTCTTCATCATCATTATTTTCTCTGATGATATCCACAATATCTTATAAACTCTCACCTCTGAACATGTATCATTTATTGAATAAATATAAAATTATATTTATCTAAACATGTAATGAAAATTATTCTTCATTGAATCTTGAAAATAGTCTTTAAATTTGATAAAAAAAAAAAAGAAAATAGTCTTTAAATTAATGAATATCAATTTATCAATTAAGTAATATTTTTATAAAATAATAAATATTTATCATCCCAATAATATTAATTTAGAGAGATTTTACTATTTTTCAGATCATTTTCGAAGATGAGTTTTTAAAATGTTTTTTATTAATTTTTTAAGTGATTTTTTTTTCTATTATCAACTTCTTTTCATGTAAAATTATTTTAATTCAAATATAGTACCAATTTCAATAGTACTACTAGTTATTCTTTTCAAACATCACTCCATTCAAGTCAAACCGACTATCGCATGTTTGTTGGACTCTGACAGTGAATGCGGTGATGTCTTATTTATTACTCTCCTAGTTCCAAA
This sequence comes from Solanum clarkiae, assembly GCA_011800125.2. NCBI lineage: Eukaryota > Viridiplantae > Streptophyta > Magnoliopsida > Solanales > Solanaceae > Solanum > Solanum clarkiae. The sequence goes on from JAABOM020000092.1 coordinate 886,379, forward strand.
TTAATTAAATTATTATATCCTTTTTTAATATTTAAAATATTTAAATTATTCAAAATTAAAGATGAATTTTTGAATTTTTTTTCATATTTATTTTTTTATTTATTGAATTTTTATATTTTTTAGGATATTATTACAAAATGCAATAGTGGAAAGTATGATGTAAATTTTGTCTTTAAATATTTTTTAATATGTGTGCATTACCTTACAAATTCAATTAAAATAAGACAGAAGGAGTAAAATTAAAGACAGAAGGAGTAAAATTAAAGACATAAATATCAAAAAAATAATTTAGGATTTATTTGATATGATATATTAGAAAAAAATAATAATCATATTAAATCTTGTATTATTTAATTTTGTATTTAGTATAACTATCAACCAATGTATAATTAATACATCAATCAGTAATACATTATATTCAACATTATATGGAATAGTATAACTAATGAATGCTTTAAGTTGTATTTAGAGAACTTAGAAAATATTGAAACAATTCAAGTAAACCTGCATGTATAAATCTTGCTTAATGAATTAGGTATTTGTTATTTTTCACCTAGTATATTCGTTGAATAACTTTAGTCACAAATAATATTTCTTGAAATTTTATATTCTCATCTTCATAACTTTTATTTACTTTTCCACAGCTACGAGGTGCAAGGATCATCAACGAGATAGTAATAAAGTCAAAAATTTTATCAAATATATTTGAAATGACATTTAAAAAATATTCATTATCGTTGATTCTTTATCTTGCTCGGCCCCTGCCATGGACGTAGAATATAAGTTAGTAACAAACGAGAATTGAATCGAATTCATATTAATTAATGGGTCCAATGTCAATTTCCACACAAAAAACCTAACAAAGTATAGTACATGAATAATGTCAATAAATGTACACTATTAATTAATGTTTTCACCCAACAATCAATAAAAGTCGTATAACTTTTGTTGTAGCTTGGCTCCCACTTGATTTCATTTTGTCCACGAGCAATAGCCATATCATGGAATAGTAAGTATTTTTTTATTTTTAATTAGTGATCTTATTGATTGGACTCATAGATATAAAATTATTTGTATAATGGACAAAGATGGATTCAAAATTTTGAATTCTTAGATGTCCCACTCAGCAGTAGTCTATGTAAAAAACTCTAGCATATGAAGCAAGATTAGCAAATTTGTATACAAAATTTAGCTTTGTTTTATTGGTTTGGTCATAATTTTACTTACAAGAAGTCTACTGTTATAATATATTTTTTACAATGAATTTGCTACATGTCCTGCATGATAAAATATAATTTTTTTAAAAAAAATACAACCCCCTAGCAAGGCTCATATAAGGCGGTAAACTTAAGCTTTAGCAATTGGCACAACAAAACGAATTATTTCTAAGGATGTCACACTTAATATTTAATACATTTCTTATAAATATGTAAATTTTTAAGCGAAATCATCAGATGACGTGGTACCCCCGCAGAACACCATAGATTCGCCCTTAACAGAGGATAATTTAATTATTTGATAAATATTTTGATGTGAATTAGAATTTAATGAAATCTTAATATGAATATTGAATATGGAAGTGAATAAAATAAAAAGGTTTTCGACCATGAGGGTTCTTTTCAAAAACATGCCTTTCTCTATAGCACATGAGCGTTACTATTATTTAATTAGATTCTTTACAAGACAATTACATCCAGCTTGCTACAACTAAGCACAATGTTTTTCTTTTCATCTTCTATATTTTTCACTACATAAATAGTCCCTTTTTGCCCCACACATTTCCATAAACAACAAAGAAAAAATGGATTTTTTTCTTCATGATAGAAAATTTATATTCACAAAGTTTCTTATTTTGTGCATGATTGTTGTTGTTTCATGTCGAGGTCCAGTGTATAAACCTCCAGAAATCGAAAAATTAACCGATCATTTTAGTCGATTATCGGTTAATCAAAGTTATAATGTGTCTTATGGAGGTTCTAATGTTCATATGATAAATAATGGGTCCAGTGCTGAAATTAACTTAGATAAATCTTCAGGTACACTACAACAATTTCATACAATTTTTTTTTTTTTTTGGCTAAGTTGATAACTTTTAATTTTTTGTCATTCCACAGGTGCTGGACTGATATCTAAAGACAAATATTACTATGGTTTCTTTAATGCTGCACTAAAATTGCCTGCTCATTTTACATCAGGAGTTGTAGTTGCATTTTATGTAAGTTTCTCTTGAAGAAAGAAGTTCCACGTGGTTAATCAGATAGGTGGACTCGTTACAAGGCTTGCACAATTCTAGGCCTCCTCCTTTTGAGCTAGTTTTTGGGGTGTAAGTTAGGATCAAAGCCCCTTTGACATCTCTTCATCTGCAAATAATTCTCGATCTGAAAACACAGAGCCAGGGGCTGATCTTTGAATAGGAAAAAAAAATCTAATTTTTATATAGTATCACAGCAGACTTATTTCACCCAATGTTGGGCTCCCAAAAATTAAAAATCGCCCATGCACCAGATGCTAAGTACTGGGCGTAAGGTGGGGTGCTGTAGAAAAACAAAAGTCTCACATTGGTGGTTAATGAGATGGACGGACTCCTTATAAGGCTTGGACAATCCTCCTCCCTTTGAGCTAGCTTTCGGGGTGTGAGTTAGGCCCAAAATCTAATTTACAATTTCCATTCATTCCGTAATCGTAATATTCGGACCAATTTATTGTATCCGTTATTTTTCACCAGCACAAGTATCGTCTATCAAGGCTCGGACGTATAGAAAAAATGATGTCTAATATTACAATTTTTTTTTTCAGATGTCAAATTCAGATGTGTTTCCACACAACCATGATGAAATAGACTTTGAATTGCTTGGGCATGAGAAGAGAAGGGATTGGGTTCTGCAGACAAATCTTTATGGTAATGGAAGTGTTCACACTGGAAGAGAAGAAAAATTCTATCTCTGGTTTGATCCAACTTTGGATTTCCATGACTATACTATACTTTGGAACAATCATCACATTGTGTAAGCTAATTAATATCTCTTTGGTTTCAATTTAGTTTAATAGAATTTAAGAAAAAGAAATATTTTGAATTTTATAGGCTTAAAATAGAGATACGTAGAATATATCAAAATATTTTTTAATTTATGATTTTAAATATATTAGGTGAAATCTTAAAATAAAGAATTGAAAAAAAAAAAAAAAAAAGACATTCTTTGTTAAACGAACTTAAAAAAAAAACAAATTGCAATGAAAATAATATCTACTTGTAACAACTACTACTTAGTTTAGCCCCAAGTGGTCCACCTGCTAAATAGCAAGTCTCCAATACTAGGTTAGGTTAAATTTTTAAAAAATTAATTCCCTTTTCGAGGTACAATAAGAGGATTTTTCGTCTAATAATATCATATATATATATAACACTTAAGAGTGATTTTATTCACGACAGATATACATAAAAAGTGACAAAATTAGCAAATGATAATAATTTAAGTCTGAGTTGATTATTGACCCACTTATTTATTAGATTCTTTCTTCCCTTTTAATTGTCACATAACTATTTTGAGGATAAACTTAACTAATTTTTAAAACTAAAAATTGTACTCCTCTGTCTCATTTTATGTAGCACCCTTTCCTCTTTTGTCCGTCCAAAAAAGAATATCACGTTTACTTTAATCTACTTAGATTCAAAAGTTGACAATTTTATTGTAAATTTATACAGATTTCTTGTGGACAATGTGCCAATAAGAGAAGTGGTTCACAACACAGCAATCTCTTCAGTATACCCATCAAAGCCAATGTCAATTATAGTGACAATATGGGATGGATCAGAATGGGCAACACATGGAGGAAAATACCCTGTAAATTACAATTATTCACCTTTTATAACAACAGTAAAAGGAATAGAATTAGAAGGTTGTATAAAACAACAACAACAAAATAATAATAATAATTCTACCACATGTTCTAAGAAAAATAGCACATCAAGTTTGGACCCTGTTGATGGAGAAGGATTTATGAAATTATCACAACAACAAATGGAAGGACTAGATTGGGCTAGAAGAAAACACATGTTTTACTCATATTGTCAAGATACTAATAGATACAAAGTTTTACCACCAGAGTGCACAGCTAAATAGTCTATTTGACTAAAAATGAAAGGCAGTCTTGGTGCATAAAATATCTCGTATTAGCAAGGATGAGTTTTCATACGGAGGAACACTTATTTGACCAAATTCTTTGTATGATGTAAAAATCTATTGATTTGAGTTCTTAACATGTTCAAGAATCTTAATTAGTGTTATTCCAATGAAAGATTTTCTTTCTCTGTTTATTAGTCAGATCGATTTATGTGTGTGTTTATCAGAATTGTGTTTTATTTTATCCAACAAATGAAAAACACACCACAATAGGTTTTTATTTTGAGAAAAGCACTGTAAATGATAAAATTCGCGTTGAGAAAATAATAATCAAGAACGAAAATATCACAACAATTTGTAGTATTTGATTTCAGTAATGTGAGTGTTACAATTTCTACGAATCCTCTAATTCACCTTTTCAAGTGTAAATTCAAGGGCTCTTGAGCTTGATCTTGAATTCGAAGTCTGTTCTTGAATCCGATCTTGAATTTTGATCTTGAATCTTGATTTTGATCATGTTTCTTGATCTTGAATCTTAATTTTGATCTTGTTCTTGATTTTGAGTTCAAGAGCTTTTAAGCTTGTTCTTGAACTTGAAGGCTTGATGATTTGAATTCTTGAATTTGTAGAGAAATTGTGGCGTTTGATCTACAAGCTCTCTCTAGCTTTTTGTTAGAATTCTTGATGTCAATTTTGAATTATGAAGCCCCTATATATAGTTGTAGAATAGAGGAGTCATGATAGAGTCAGACTTTCTCCCGGCCAATCAGATTTAAATAACATGATATATTGAGCTTTAATGAAATGAGCTTGTCATCTTGACACATGGCATGATCCTATTGGCTTCTTTGTTTGACTTGGCGTGCCATGTCATTTGACATATGACATCAAGTGGGCCTCTTGGATGAAGGGATATGGGGCCAAATGAAGTGGGTCATCTTTTGTAGCCCAAATAAATGAATTTGGGCTTTTAATTAAATTCATATTCTATTAGACTTAATTAATAAACTCAATTATATTGTAACACCTCGTAAAATTACCAAAATGCCCCTAAAATGTATCATGCGCACAACGCGTCTTTCGAAGCTTCGATAGAAAATCTGACACTGAATTTACGATCAACGCGAAAAATTGAGTCAGAAAATGGTCTCGATCCGATTAAGAGCAACCGGGTCAAAAAATTAAAATTCACAATTTTGCAAAAATAGTAGCTAATCTGCGCCCCTGGCATGACGCGGAGGGGATGCAAAGATGCACTTGCATTTTTTTTTATCTTTTTAATTTTTCGATGGGAGTTGAAATTTTCGAAAAAATTCGAAAATGTACTGGTCCACGTCCCTGGCGTGACGCAGACCAGTATACATTTTTTTGAATTTTTCTCTTTTAATTTCGTGAAGGAAATTTTGGTCCTTTCCGAGTCATTTTTAAGTCCCAAAACGTGTTTTCAAGTATTCATTCGTACAAAAGGGTTTCAAAACCCACTTTTCCTAAGTCTAAACTATCTTCTGAGAGAGGAGAAGAAGAAAGAGTTGAGGGTTTCAAGTCCAAGTTCAAGATTCTTGAAGTTCAAGAAAGCTTAGTAATTCCTTATTCCAGGTATGTAAGACTACCAAAAGCATGAGATTGTTCTCTCATGTGCCCCCTAATTTTAGAGAATTGAAAGTTGAAGATAATGAAACCTGTCTGTATATATTCTTGAAAGTTTAGGGGAAACTATTTTGTTTTATCTATTTATGCTCTTGAATGTGATAATTTTCATAATTGAATTACTTGTATACATGATTTAGAATGAATGTGTTGTATGAGCATATAAACCCTGTATGATTGTGTGGCTAATGAGTCCAAGAATGAACCTATGAATTATTGTCTAGAGCCTTGATCACATGATTTTACTTATTGGTTGTGGTTCGGGTCTGTAACTGAACGAATTGAAGGTTGATGATAATGAATTGAGAACCTCAAAGAGGTTAAATGTAATCTTAAAGAAATATTCCCAACTCCTTGAGTTGATGAATGAATAATGAACTAATGTCTTAGTTTGAAGGAGACCAAATGATGACAAAGGATAGATATTAACGTTTATGAGCATGTTGAGTCTATGGGAGAAGTATCGAGTACCGAAATGGATAAGAGTGAGTTTACTCGCACTAATAACTATGTGGTCAATGTAGGTGAGGATTGAAGGTGAGCAATGAATGTTTCCTTAGACCCAAAAAAGAACTTAATGTTATTTCCACTTTGGATCCAATAATGTACGCCTTCTATCCCGGCAAGGTACTGGGTGGATGCCGCAACGATATCGCTTTTTTGTACCATTACTGGCTCATAGGTGATGAGTGTAGGTCCGAAAAACTCCCATATAGGTTTTTCCCTTGATAGTACTCTTATGTTGATGTGATTGCATGGGTCTTAATGAATATTAAATGAAACGGTATTTATCCCTTGTTTCGAGATAAGGTGAACGTTTAACGAATTGATGTTTCCATGTACCCTGCTTATCTCGCTTACTTTTAGCCCGTTTACATACCATACATTCCACGTACTGACGCCACTCCGGTGTTGCATTATTTTATGATGCAGATTCGATAGATAAGGGATTTCAGCAGGCGAACTGTTGAGGTCAAAATTTCTAGCTCCAGAGACTTGGTGAGTCCTTTCCTGCATTCGAAGGATGCCTTTTATTTCTTTTCTCTATATATTAAGTCATTTTTGAGTTTGTAGTAGTCATGATCTGCCATGGTACCATCCTAGATTGTTAGCTATAGAGGCTTCATAGACGTAGAGAGTTGATGGATTGATGTTGGGGTTCTTTTCTCCTTTCTTATTTCTAGACTGGGCTTGCTTTTCATTCTATGACACTAGATAGATATTGATGACTAGTTTGTGGCCTATTGCCCTTGTTTCTTTGATGAGGGTGTGATATCCCGCTAATATTATTTCTTATGTCTTCCGCTAATCTTTAATGAAAGAACGAATGCAAAAAAGTCAGGTGGTTCGCTTGGGGACTAGCAATAGTCTCTGAGTGCTAGTTATATTTAGGGTACTATCCCAGGGCTTGACATATATTAATCCATAATATTCATTTTATACTAATATATTTTTGAATTTAATATAATTTGAATCATATCATAAAATTTATATTTTCATAAATTTTATATTATTACAAATGCCCTCTACTTCAAGTCTCATCAAAATATTTTTTTTTGAAGACTAGACTTCAAGTATTAAACTTGATTTTGTTCGAGACTAGTAGACCGAATATACACTTATCTTTATCCCAAAACTGATTAAAAGAAAGTGCTTAAAATTCATCACGTTAACAATAACTCCCCAAAGATTTTTCCTACATTTAATGCAACTTTTAAGTTAGTATATTGAATGACTCCTATTTATAATATATTATATATAATAGGCGGAATGACCTGATAGACCCTTATACTTGGCTTCAATTATAAACTGGATCCTTCTACTTATGGTGTTACCAATTGAACCCTTCAACTTAATAAAACACATTATTTTAAACCCCTCTGACAGTTGACCAAGTCTATGTGGCAATTTAATAACTGAATTGGAATAGATGCGTGATTTCACATATTTTTAGGAGCGTAAATATAGATTGTTTGGCTAAAAATAATAAAAATAAAAAGACAAAAACAAATTAAAAATCAAATTTGTCAAATCTTTCTTCTTCCCCCACCACCCATAATTTTTTTCTCTTTCTAAATGGCACCATTATGTTCTTCCCTCACTCAATCTCCCATTTCTCTCTCATTCTCTTATCTATTTTCGCAATTTTTAGTATGTCATCAAAAAAATTTAGAAATTCTTTATTTGAGATAATTACTTCAATATTTGTGAGATAAAAATATGGAGAGACAAGCTATTTACAGGAGAGGTAAATTTAAAGCCAGTGAGATGATAAAACTCTGATGGCCTTGGAGGTGAAGAATGATTGTCTATGTCTTCACGAGATTAGATGAAGTGTGTTGTGTAAAATTGTGTACAAATGTTAAAATATATTAAGGTATTTTAGTATAAGTTGGCATCAATGGAGGAAATGGGTTCAGGTGATTCAAGTGGGGGTTTGGGGGATGAGATGTTGGTCCAAAAAATGTGGATAAAAGTTGCGAACTATGAAAATTTGGAGAAAGATGATGATTTCCTGTTATTTAGGGCACTAATGTTATGATAAGTGGGCAAGATTTGAAATGGTGTCTAATGTGAAAATAGAGAGATGTGGATAGAGAGAAGAAGGATGAATCAAGTGAGAGAAAAAAAGAAATTGAATTTTTTTTAAAAAATAATAAATGATGTGTTATTAGAAATTTGATGTGGATAATGATGTGTCATTTTAATAGGGAGTTTGAACTACACGTACAACCAAAAAAGGTTTAAAATAATATGTTTTATTAAGTTGAAGTGTTCAGTTGGCAACATCATAAGTAGAAGGGTCCAATTTACAATCGAAGCCAAGTATAAGGACCTATCAGATCATTCCGCTTATATAATATAATGGACCTCATTCTCAATATAACTTTAATTTGCATGTATTCAAGACTTGCTGCACATGAACTGCCGCCAATTGCCTTAAGGCATCTCCAATCCAACTTGGATATGGAGTATATGCATCCCACCACCTACAACTTGAAGACTCCAATTAGGAGTAAAATTTTATTATCCAATTCTTTTATAAATTTGATACTTTTCCTATTAGGAGTCCGATAGATTATTCATCTATAAATAGACCCTAGGATCCTCATCTGCCAGAATCAATTGAGAGCTTCTTCACTTGCTTTTTTTTTTCTTTTGTTGCAAGCCTTAATAATTCAAACTTAATTTACGTTTGACACGCTAGTATGACTAAAAATAATAAAAATTCCTTCTCTTTTGAAATTTGTGTATTCGCTCTTGCAAATTTTATGTAACTTAATGCTTTAACTTATGAAATGGATAGATTGAAAGAATATCAACACAAATATTGAGAACTTGAAGACCGTCGCTTGCATACTTGCTTAATTTGGAAATCGACTTGTAGACTTTGGGGACTTGGGAATATGAAAACTTCAAGTTGCAAACTTGATTAAATTTGAAGACCTCAAGCATACCATCAAAGGAACTCACATTCCATAGGTCTTTTCCCCCATAAGGAATTAAGTAAGGGACATATAGTTTTTAAATACTCATGCAACTGAACTTAGAATATAATTCCAAACGCCTACGTACCTCAATGAAGAGGATCAATTCACAACGTAGTTCTGAAGGGGGGGGGGTATTTTTTTAGGGTGTTGTACACAGTTTCTACTCTTGCGGGTCAGGAGTATCATACAGTTTTATGCTCAAATTCCAAGGACCATAATTTTCCTCATGGGTAGTACTTCTTAAGAAATTTTGCATTTATAGGACTGATCCTCATGCCATCTGCATCGACAAGCTTGTAAGAATCATTTGAGTATACTTCTTGTACTACATATGGTCCATCCCACTTCGAGGTGAATCTGCCCCCAGATTTATGTGAAGTGATAATGAGCCTTCTTTCTGCGAGAACTTGGTCTCCAACTTGAAAACATCTCGAGCGAACCTTTTATTGAAGGCACGAGACAAACGAGCTTGACAACATTCAAGATTTTGTTAGGCTTCTTGTTAGAACCCGTAAGTTAGAACCCGTAAGTTAGAACCCGTAAGTCCTTAATTGGTTCAATTTGGTAAAGTTTGGGACCAAATGTAAATTTC
>JAABOM020000092.1:896329-914365 GCA_011800125.2 Solanum clarkiae
ATCATTCTTAATCAACCCATCATGATAATATACATCATCTTTCAAAATATGGACATGGGAGCATGAAATCCATCTTAATATCAAACCCCAACAACATTTTGGCATAAAACATCATTTCTTGTAAAACCCACATAGAGGACATACGTATGATACATACTAATATCATCATAAAAACCCCAAAAATAATTCGTAAATGCCACATAATACTTAACTTTATGATAATGCACAAAATAAACTATAATAGAATGCATAGTAGTAATACCATATCAAGAGTTCATAAATAACCATAGAGATTGATAAAGTTCATGTAGTAGGAAAAGAGAAATGGTTGGACTTGTGGGAAGGATGTTTTCCACAATCAAACCCACATACCTAAACTTTGAAGTTTCTTGAAGGAAATTGGAGGGAGACTTGGGGCTTGAGTTGGATTCTTGAATTTCAAAAGTTGATCCTTGAGATTTCTTGAGATTGAATGGGTGATGTTTTGGAGAGAACTTTAAGAGGGTTTTGAGGTTCATAGGGTTGAACATGGCTAAGGAAAAGGGGTGTTTCACATTTAAATGGGCATTGGATTATTATCCAAATTCCTTTGGACGGATCAAGAAAATTAGGGGAAAAATTGCACTGGTCCGCATCCAATCTGCAACGCAGACCAAACACGAAGCAGATTCGAACACTAATTCGCACCCAGGATGCGCTGCCCTGGGGTGCGGATGCTCACTGGAAATCGATTAATTAGCAAAAATTATTTTTTCTCTATGGGTCTTCTAAAATCTGAGTTTTAACTTATTTCCCGCTCAATTTTACCCCCAGATCAAGAATATGAAGTCAGATTTCTGAAATCACGCACAGTTTTTGAGATATATCAAAATTACAATTATGGGGCATTCCAACACACATGAAGGGTGTTTTAACATCTCCCCCTTGAGAACATTCATCCCCGAATGTCTAAGAGACATACATAAGAGATGAAATCATGAGACTTTCAGCCGGACATAACTGCAATAAATGCATTTAAACATCATATTTAAAATTTTCATATATATGCATCAAAATCAACAAACTTGTCAACATGAACATGTATGTATGCAAAGATAACATAAGAGTTGAAAGTTAAGACTTGAAATCATATATTGGACTTAATTTATTACCTTCGGCTTGAGTAGTGTAGAAAAGGTATGGATATTGCTTCTTCATGTCTGCTTCGGCTCCCCATGTGGCACTTTCAACTTGTTGATTCCTCCAAAGGATTTTGACGGATGCTACATCTTTGTTTCTTAACCTTTTCACTTGCCTATTCAATATTTCCACCAGGACTTCATCGTAGGTCAAGTTATCTTCCACAACACCTACAACTTCTAAGGATACTAAAGCACTTGGGTCACTAATACATTTCCTTAACATAGACACATGGAAGACTGGATGAAATATACTCACATCCGTAAGCACTCCAATCCATAGGCAACCTTGTTAGTCCGAACAACGCCCTTCATGTGAAGGTTTCGAATACCAATCATCTACAAAAAAAAACTCAAGATCTCTTCTCCTCACATCAGAGTAGGACTTTTGTCTACTCGGGCCCATCTTTATTCTTTTCCTTATCAACTTCACCTTCTCCAAAGCCCCCATAACCAAGTCCGGCCCCAACAAGGTCACTCCCCCTTGGGAGAAAACCACTACCTTGTCATCTCTCATCAAAACTTTCAATTCTAGCGAAAGAGGATCAAGATCTTATTTTGACTTGATCTCTTCAATCAAAGAAGATTCAGAACCATAAAAACCACTACGCCACCATTTTCAACTTCATCCAACCTCACTCCTAACCTAGCCAACCGGTGCACTTCTCTAGCCACCTCTTTGCTATCTTCATCAACATGAGCTAGACTATCCATGGACACTTTACTTAGAGCATCGGCCACAACATTAGCTTTGTTGAGATAGTAGTGCACACTCATGTTATAATCCTTCAGGAGCTCTAACCACCTTCTTCTCCTCAAGTTAATATCTTTTTGTGTGAACACATATTGGAAACTCTAGTGGTCGGTAAATACATCTACATGAATCCATACCAATAATGACACCATATCTTTAAAGCAAACACCACGGTCGTCAATTCAAGATCATTGGTGGGGTAATTTCACTCATTCACCTTTAGTGGCCTAGAGGAATATGCTACAACCTTGCCATACTGCACCAAAACACACTCCAAACCAATTCCTGAGGCATCACAATAGACTACAAACCCTTCTAACCCTTCCAGTAAAGCCAAGATAGGAGCGGAGATAAGCTTATCTTTCAAAGTTTGAGAACTCTTTTTCACATTCATCGATCCAAATAAATTTTATCTTCTTTTGGGTCAAGTTTGTCAAAGGGAAGCAATAGAAGAGAAACCATTCACAAACCTCTGGTAGTAACCCGCAAACCCAAGAAATTCCTAATATTAATTGGAGTCAAGGGCCTAGGCTAATTCCTTATCACCTCAGTCTTCTTAAGATCCACTTTGATTCCATCACCCGATATCACATGCCCTAGGAATGCAACCTCTTTCAACCAAAATTCACACTTTTTATATTTAGCAAACAACCTCTCATTCCTCAAAATTTGCGACACACCCTCAAATGATTCATATCCTCTTCTTCTTCCGAGAATAAATCAATATATCATCAATAAAGACCATAACACATATCAAGGTAGGGTTTAAAGACCCTATTCATGAGATCCATAAATATTGTTGGTGCATTAGTCAAGCCAAAAGACACTACCACAAATTCAAAATACACATACCTAGTCCGAAAAGTCATCATGAGAATATCATACTCCCTCACCATCACATGATGGTATCTGGACAAAAGATCAATCTTAGAAAAGTGATTAGCCCCTTGTAATTGATCAAAAAGGTCATCAATCCTCGGTAGAGGATACTTGTTCTTTATAGTGACTCTATTGAGTTGTTGATATTCGATGCACATTCTAAGAGAACCATCTTTTTTTTTCTTTACAAACAACACTAACGCACCCCAAGATGACTTGCTAGGCCTTATGAAATCCTTCTCAAGCAAATCTCTTAATTGATCCTTCAACTTATTTAACTCCGTCGGGGCCACACTGTAAGGGGGAAATGAAATGGGTTGTGTAACAGGAAGAAGGTTATACCAAAGCCTATCTCCCTTTCGGGAGGAACACCGGGAAGCTCATCGGAAAAGACATTAAGAAACTCATTTACCATCAGAATGACTCAATGGGAAGGACTTTAGACTTAACATCTGTAACTCTTACAAGGTGGTAAATGCAACCCTTAGAAATTAAATTTTTTGAGCTTTAAGACAAGAAATGAATTTATTCTTGACCACCCCACTACAACTCTCCCACTTAAGGACGTACTCATTAGGGAATTGGAATCCAACAGGTCCTACAATCAATGGAAGCATGATATGCGTGTAGTCACTCCATCCCAAGAATAATATCAAAATCCACCATGTAAAGTTCAAAAAAATTGCAAGACAAGACTTTATGCATTAAAGACACGGGCAATCCTTATAGACTCTTTTAGCACTAATGGACTCCCAATGGACTTCATAGGGTTCACACAGCAATTGAGGATACACGTGAAGCTTATAAGCAACAAAAAGGAGCAATGAAATAAAGAGTGGCACCCGAATCTAATAAAGCATACACATCATAATAAAAAACTTTTAACATATCGATGAAGCACCATGCTAGGTCTAACGACCCTTAGAGGGGTATGATTGAGATCGTCGATGGCTATCATCATAATTTTTAGTAATCCATGGACAATGTCTCAACTTATGATCCTTTGCGCCACACCCAAAACAAGCACTCGAACCAGCCAAACAATCCCCCGAATGGTACCTTCCACACTTGTGGCACATAGGAGAAGCTTGAACACCAATACATTTGCCCTTCCTTTGAGCATGTGGACAATCAACAATCTTGTGGCTCATCTTGCCACACCCATAGCAAGTATTCGAATACCTCAAGCACCTTTCATTATGATTCCTTCCACATTTTGGGCATCTTGGAAAACTTACCCTACCAATGCCACCTTCAAATTGAACCCTCCTTCTTCCTTTTGCAGAGGCCATAGGACAATCCCTCATCTTATGCCCAATACCACCACACTTGAAGCAATCTCCTCAGGTGCCCACCAAACACCTTCCTTGATGCTTCTTGACACACCATCGACAAGTGGCAAAAGGGGTCCTTTTCTTTCTGTACTTGGGAACTGCTAGACTAGTAGAAGATGAGGCACCATCAACTCAGTCTCTCATGGAATTCCTCTCCCACCTCTTGTACTTTGAAGTCTTGGGGGTACCCACCTGTTAATTGAGTTGAGTGGTTACAACCTGGGTCAATAGCCATAGAGCATTGCGAACCTCTGCATTCGATATGTCACCATTTGGAAGTTGGCCCTCAAGTGAGAGATGTTTACCGTCCCATTCACCATTCTGAATAGTTTGAGACATATTCTTAATGTAATGGTTTGGAATCAGTAATAAGCCTTAGGGGACTTAGCTATACCACATGACATAGATCATAAAGAAGTGAAGTATTTCCTAAGATTCCTCATAGCTTCCTATTCATAGTTGTGGCGTGCTTCAATACCATGAATAAGATTCTAATTGATGTGGTGTGTTGGATTTCCGAGGATCATTAACAACCTAGTGCTCTGATACCAAGCTTATCAGAACCTAAGCATAGGGCCTAGACGTGACACGGCGAATCGGGAATCCGAAGAAATCCCAAACAAGCCTCTTAGCATATTATTCACACATCCTAAGTCACGAAAGAAAAATAAACATCAACAAGTGATATAATTAAAAAGGGGAATGGGACTAAGGGAAGTTTTTCATAATAATAGTGACATAAGAAGAGTCAAGCATAAAAGCATAGACGACCACAATATAATATCCAACGACACCTCTATATGGAATGGACCGAGGGCCAAGACACTTCCCAGACTCACCTCAAAATTATAAGCATCCAAACATAATGAGAAAGTCTTAACATAGCATGAATAAAAAGAAGATATTGTCCTCGAAGTTGAGGACTCACCAAAAGCTTTCTTCAAATGAACCAAACTAACCACGTGGAAGAGGATCAATAGGAGCTCCAGTTCCTACATGGTGATATCATGTAGGCATAGAGTATGTGTTAGTACTTTGAATGAACTAAGTATATGGGGTCCAATACAACAAAGACATAAGCCATAATATTCAAAATGCATACATATAGGCAATGGATATAATCTCAATATGACATGTATGATCAATGCTTATAATAAAACATGCACGTAAAACATTTAACTTACATAATTATCAGGCATATGTGAAGAAGACCTTAACCGACATAAACCAAGCGAGGTACTACTTAGAATCCAAGGCATGACACCCCCTTGGTAATATGAAGAGGCATGACACCCCCTCGATGAGGTGACTGGGCATGACACCCCCTGGCGAAGTGTGGTCTACTTGCCAAGATAAACCAAACATGATAACATGTTAACATGAACTAGATGGATCCACTAGCAAAGCCCATTTAGGAAAATAATATCATCCTATGATGGCACATAGTTTAGAGCCTAAAGACTTTATATAAGGACCCCTTGAGTCAAGCCCCCATCTTAAGCCTCAATTTGTTCTATGTCTAATCCCACAAAATACTTGAAAATAATCATACTTTAATCATAACATAATAACTTGTAAAATACATGATAAGTTCACATGAGTAGCTCATTACATGCTTGACCTCTTCTACTGAGCTTACTTGAACTTGAATATGAGGGTAAAAATAATCATGCTTTATCCCTCAACTTGCCATGGATAGCTCACAAGGGGATAAAATCTTGAAACAAGGCTCAACTTGTCGCTTGTAAAATCATATATACTTTTCATGAATTCAGTACATGTTTGAAAGCCCTATCATCATGAAAATCACTTGACTTGTAAATCATGTAATAGTTCATCAACAACTTGAAAATTCTTGTCATGTAATTTCATCAAACGCATGGTGTGCATATGCACGTGTACTTAAAATCATGCATTTCAAGAGTAGTAAGATCAATTTATTTCAAAATCATTCAAATCAACCCACTAATATTATAGTAAACCTCTCATATTTTAAGAGAGTATTATATTTCAAGATATATATAGAGAGAAAATAATTAGTTTAAATCATTCTTAATCAACCCATCATGATAATAAATATCATCTTTCAAAATATTGACATGGGAGCATGAAATCTATCTTAATATCAAACCCCAACAATATTTTGGTATAAAACATAATTTCTTGTAAAACTCACATAGAGGACATATGTATAATAGATACTAATAAACAAGAGTTGATAAAAACCTCAAAAATAATCCATAAATCCATAAATACCACATAATACTTTACTTTATGATAATGCACAAAATAAATTATAATAAAATGCATAGTAGTAATACCATATCCAAGAGTTCATAAATAACCATAGAGATTCACAAACTTCATGTAGTAGGAAAGGAGAAATGATTGGACTTATGGGAAGAAAATTTCACACAATCAAACCCATATACCTAAACTTTGAAGTTTTTTAAAGGAAATTGGAGGGAGACTTGGGGATTGAGTTGGATTCTTGAATTCCAAAGTTGATCCTTGAGATTTCTTAAGATTGAATGGAATATTTGGTGATGTTGTAGAGAGAATTTTAAGAGGGTTTTGAGGTTCATAGGGTTGAAAATGGCTAAGGAAAAGTGGTCTTTCACATTTAAATGGGCATTGGGTTATTACCCAAATGCCCTAAGACGGAACAAGAAAATTGGGGAAAAAATTACACTGGTACGCATCCATTCTGAGACGCGGAGCAAATTCCAACACTAATCGGCGTCGAGGCCACGTTGCGCCTGGAGTGCGGATGCTCACTGGAAATTGATTAATTAGCAAAATTTATTTTTCGCTATGGGTCTTCTTAAATTTAAGTTTTATCTATTTCCCACTCAATTTTACCCCGATCAAGAATATGAAGTCAGATTTCCAAAATCATGCACGATTTTTGAGATATATTGAAATCACAATTATGGAGCATTCCGTTGCACATGAGGGGGTGTTCCAATAACTCATTACTCAATTCGTTTTGACCCAATCCATTTTGACTCAAGAAACTTTGGATTGGGTCGTGTCTTGATCCGTTTGCTATTTTGTCCCATCATAATCCGCTCAAATTTAACTCAACCCGACCAATTGCCACCCCGAGTTTCGTATAATTTTTTGAGAAAATTGGACCCGAAACCCCGACATCCCTAGAATTTGAGGGATATTATCAATCTCACACCATCAGTTCCTTTTGAAGGTGCCATCCCAGAGGAAGTGTGGACAGGCAAAAAAGCTTCATATAATCATCTCAAGGTGTTCGGATGCAGCGAAGTCCGCAATCCAAAAGATGAGCGAGCTAATCTTAATTCTAAGACAAAGGAATGCATCTACCTTCGTTCACCAATGGATGAATTTGGATATTGTTGCATTCCAGGAGGATACTCTAGATGTGGTCGACACTCAGAGGCTATTTCTAGTTCCTAAGCGAACCACTCAGTCTCATGACAGTCATTCAATCAACTATACAACGAAAATCATCAAAATATAAGACTTGTAATAGTGGGCAGCTCAACTCAGTCACATCTACATCAAGAATAAAGGTCGTAGCCCCAAAACTAATCTCAACATCCAAGTCATAAAATAGAATTCAGAAAACTCAGTTTTGAAAGGGAAAATACCTCAACATCCAAACCATTATCTCTGTGTATATAAAACCACTATTTTTACAGTCTGAGAAGGAACCATGACAGGTCATGGCTACCACAAACTCAAAAGGATTAACTCAAATCATTAGAAAGGAAATAAATGGTATCCTCTGAATGCAGGGGAGGACTTACTAATCTCTAAAACTATGGAACTCTGAACCTCAACGATTCGCCTGCTGAAGTCCTCTATCAGCTGTATTTGCATCATAAAATGATGCAGCGCTAAATGGCATTAGTACATGGAATGTACGGTATGTAAAATGGTTGAATGTAAATAATGTAGGCAGGATATCATGGAATAACATCTACTCATAAGATACTCATCTCAGCTCAGGATAAGGAGTAGACAATAACTCAGCAACATCAATCAAGACTCATACCATCACATCAACATCAAAGTACTATCAGTATGGAACCTATCTGGGAGTTTCTCTAACCGACAACCATCACCTATGAGCTGGTGATAATACAACAAAATGATGTCGTTGCCACATCTATCCAGTACCTTGTCGGGGTAAAGAATGTCACATCTGTGGATCCATAATAACATCAAGTCCTCCTTTGGGACTAAGGAAACATCCATTTTTATGGTTCGATCCTCTCCTACGCTGGTACGTAATTAATGAATGTGAGTGGGACTTACTCTTATTTATTTCAGTGCTCAATAATCCTCCCAGGACTCAACATGCTCATAAGTTTCAAACATCAAGATTTCTAATCATTTAGTCTCCTTTGGATATAGAACATCCACTCATCTCATCAATCATCAACTCATTAGATTAGGAACAGTCTCTTAGAACTAAGTTCAAGCTTTTTACGAATATAGGGACATCAATCTCATCAACATTATCAGTAACATCCTCAATACAGGACCACAACCACGATGACAAGTACATTCACACAAATCAAGGCTCTAGACTCATTTTCCAAGTTCATTCTTGCAATCTTTAACAAAATAATCATGTAGGGTTTTACATAATAATTTGAATAAACCATTCAAGAAGTAAATCAAGCTTGTGATGATCATCAACTTACGAAAATACGTAAGATATGTACAATTTTCAATAGAATGCTCAAGAATTGCACATATAGAACTCATTACATTCAACTATCAACTTTATCTCAATCAAGGGGCACATGCAAGAACAATTCCATGCTTTAGGTTAGCCTTACATACTTGGAATGAAGAACAACACCAATCTTCTCAAGAAACTCAACTCCAAACTCGAGACTTTAGACTCCTCTTCTTTTCTCCTCCCAAAACTCTCACTTTGAACGTTAAGAAAAATGGGTTTTGAAACCCTTGATTTGAAGAAAATGACCTTAATACTTATTTATTGAACTTGGTAGAGTTTAGGAAAGGTCCAAAGTACCCCTCGCAAAAATAAAATAAAAATAAAATAATTTGACTCAGAAACTACACAGGTCCGCGACGAGCCTCGGGCACGGACCAGTGTATTTTGTGCCAAAAATCCTCCTAAAGAGTTTTTCCAAATCCCATCGAAAAATTTAAAAAAAAATAAAGTGTAAATGCGTGTCGCGCCTTAGGCGCGCATCAACACTGTTTTTTGATTTGCATCAAAAAATTATCTTTTAATCCGGTCGCTCTAAAATCCGACCGAGACTATTTTTCCACTTAATTTTTTGTGTTGATCGCAAATTCTGTCTCTGATTTTCCATTAGAGCTCGGGAAGAAGCGTCATGCACACGCCTCTCGTCTATGGGTATTTTGGTAATTTCACTGGATGTTATAGATACAGGCTTTGGGATAAAATCAATAAGAAAGTTGTTCGCAGCAGAGACGTTGTATTCTTTGAACACCAAACAATTGAAAACATCAAAAATTCAGAAAGGCCAAGATTGAGAAATTGCAAAAGCACTGAACTCACTCCAGTCCGAAGTGAAGATAATGATAACACTCCTGAAACCAATGATGCTGAAGATAAAAGACCTCCATTAGAGCAAAGCAACCGGGAGACACATGAAGAGCCTCAATCTACCTCTTTGACAGCACCAGAGCTGAGAGGATCCTCGAGGGAGAGAAGACAATCTACTCGCTACAACATAGATGAATATATTATGCTCACTGATGAGGGAGAGCCTCAAAGCCACAACAAAGCAATTAATAATGAACATAAAAAAAAAAAAGAGTGGATAAGAGCCATGCAAGAAGAAATGCAATCTTTGCACGAGAATCACACTAATGGCGCTACCAAAAGGGAAAAGAGCGTTGAAGAATAAGTGGATGTATCAGATCAAGACCGAAGACAATAGCTCAAAGACTCGCTACAAAGCTCGGTTGGTCTTCAAAGGATTCGGACAAGAAAAAGGTACTGACTTTGAAGAAATATTCTACTCGTGGTAAAGATGTCATCTATCCAAGTTGTTCTTGGCCTAGCAGCAGTGTGAGACTTGGAGATTAAACAATTTGATGTAATATATAATTTGTTAATATTACATTTTAGAATACTATGGTAGCTAATTTATGAATTATGATTTGCTAATTTGGTATGATGGCGAGAATGAGGGAAATTAAGCTTATCATAGGAGTATTCCGTCGGTTTCATAACTCACTTGATATTGTGTAGTCTGGATTATCAAATGAACTAGAATATGTTCATAGAATTTTCAAAAAAAAAATATTATAAAATTACTATAAATTATAATAATTAACAATTTGAAAATATTTAATAAATACTCGTTAAAAACGTGTTGAAAGAAAATCTTTTTTGACTTTCTCAATAGTAAATTTGTCACGTAAGATGGAACAAAGGAAGCACTTTATATTATATATCAAATAGAGAATATGCATACCCACGTTAAGGATATCAATTTTGATTATTTAACCTTTATTACGTTTTGGGGTCAAAAGTACCATGAACCATTATCCTTAGTGCAAAGTTATGATCCCAAATAATTTAAAAATCAGTCAAACGTGTCATTCATTATATTTTCGGATCAAAATATGCTCATCATTACATTTCTTGCTCAAAATACCCTTTAATCATCCAAATGGACTAAAAATACTATTTCTTTTAATGATTGTTACAACACAAGGAAAAATAGATAAGTTGTCTTTTAACGACGAGGACATTTTGATATGAAAAAAATAATGAATGGCAACCAATTTTAAATAGTTTCGAGATATTCTTGGCCTTTTCCCTTTTTCTTTTCCCCTAAGACACATAACACAAGATAAGGTATGCTTAAGCTCATGTTGACTAGCTATAAACACACACATACAATATAGATACACATACACACACACCACTCACACTCTTACCAACAACAAAAAAAAATGTCACACGCAACATGATCTATGGTGGAGTTCAGATTGACTAGTAAAAACTCACAAAAATGCACGTAAGTGACAATATGATCTTTGCTAATCAATTCATGCTGATTAGTTTAAACAAACACAAACACAACACGAGAAATTACTATAGAATTGTGTGGGAGAATTAGTTTCTTAGGCCTATAAAAAGCCTCTTTTCCCTATTGATTATAGACATATAATTCACATAACAAACAAAACAGGAAAAAAAAAACAAGAAAAGAGCAAGAGAGAGATGGCAGATAAGGAAGGCAAGGGAAAGGGAAAAGCAGAGGAGAAAATTGGTCCCAAGAAAGGAAGTGTGATTCCTAAGGAGAAAAAACATGTTTCCACCATGATGGGTGAGAAAATTGGTCAATCTGTTGTTTCTTTTGTCAAGAATACCAAAAACAAGATCAACCCTGATGCTCATCAATCATTATGAATAATATTTAATTCTGTTATGAATATAACTATGATGGAGGACACAGTAAAAATATGTCAAATTATATTTGGCCCTAGGAAGATGCCGATATATAAATGAGTAAAATAATCTATTAGAACTATGTTATGAAATTGTCTCTTTATTTTCTTAGTTAGATTAATTCTGTAACCTCCCTCCGGTTTTCCTTTTTATTTTTTCTTCTTCCCTTTGAAGATATGTTACTAATTTTTATAATGATGAACTCTTATATTTATATATGTAATTCTAATTATCTATTTCAATATAATATGGGTTTATTACATTGGTGCTTTCATCATTCATACTCCATGCCTCTTACCGAGTGCGGAGCCAAAAGGACAATACATTTGTTGAAAATTTTCAAAAGAGCAAGTAATTATGTTAAAAACCAAAAAGGGCAAAGCCGCAGGAGGCTGTGCGCCTTATGCATTCCATAACGGAAGAAAATTAATGGAGAAAAGAGAAAATGTGGCGCTGAAAATTTGAGATAAAGTGCACGCCGCCATGCGGCTTACCTCTTTTTCTATATATTTTTTTTAATAGTTTAACTTCTTATCATTTTTTTTTACTTTAATTTTTTTATTTTTTGCCCCGTCTTCTTTTTTTTCATTTTCTCCTTTCATATAACACTTCTTATTTTAAGCCTATCAATAGTTTAGGAATGAAACTAATAATTCATGACAAGTTTGAGGGTATTTTTAATACTTCTCTCAATTAGTTAAATTGTATTTTCTTATGTTAACTAATAATTGGGTTAAAAACTTATTATAAAATAAGAAAGGTAAACATAACTAAGGAAAGTAAAAAAAAAAAAAAAAAAAAACTTGAGGTGAGGTTTGTGTTATTATTGTTTTTTATTTTTTTTTTAATATTTATAATGACTTTTCAAATAAACTATACTAATTTAAATGACTTTATTGATAGCCCTTTTATTGATTATTGAAATACTAACACTTACTAAAAAGAGTGTTTTTTTTCCTAAACAAATATAAGAAAATTTGGTGGAGAACTTAAACTTGAATAACCATTTAATTAATTCACTTAGAGAATGTTCGCACAAATATGTGGGAAGATTATTTAAAGTATAGTTAGTTATTATTATTATTGTTGATTTATTGACTAGTGAAACTTGTAAAGCTATGAGTAGTTGAAAATTTATAATAATATGTAATTATAAGCATTTAGTTATAAGAGATATAGAAATATATGATTTATTAATATTACATTTTAGAATATTATGATACCTAATTTATGAATTATGATTTGCTCAAAATACCCTTTAATCATCCAAATGGACCAAAAATACTATTTCTGTTAATGACTAAAAAATATGTCAGCACTTCACGTGGGTCAAAGAGAATAAAAATGAGTATAAATAAAATTTTATGATTGCAATTATCTGTGATTGTTTGAAACTACAAAAATAGATACATGAATGGCACTGTCTTTAATGAGCTAAGGAAAGCCTCTAGTTTCTTTTAATGATTGTTCCAAAACAAAGGAAAAATAGATAAATTTTATCTTTGAATGACGAAGACATTTTGATCGAAAATATAATGAATAGTACATTTGACCAATTTTAAATAGTTTCAAGATATTCTTAACCTCTTTACCTTTTTCTTTTCTCACAAGGCACATAATACAGTATAATATTAGCTTAAGCTCATGTTGACCAGCTATAAACACATACACAATACAGATGCATACACACACACACTGACCAAAAAAAATGTCACACACAATATGATCTATGATGAAGTTTAGGTTGACTAGTTTAAACTCACAAAAAATGCACATAAATTGCAATATGATCTTTGTTTCAACTCATGCTGGGTATTTAAACACACAAAAATACACATACACACAAAATACACCAACACAGAAACACAACACAAGAAATTACTATCAAAATTATGTAGGAGAATTGGTTTCTTAGGCCTATAAATTAAAAAGCCTTTTTCCCCATTGATTATAGACACACAATTCACGTAACAAACAAAGCAAGAAAAAAAAAAGAAGAGGGTAAGAGAAAGATGGCAGATAAGGAAGGAAAGGGAAAGGGAAAAGCAAAGGAAATGGGAGAGAGCAAAACTGGCATATTTCCATTCACTCCCAAAAAAGGAAGTGTAATTCCTATAGAGAAAAAACATGTTTCCACCATGATGGGTGAGAAAATTGGTCAATCTATTGTTTCTTTTGCCAAGAACACCAAAAACAAGATCAATCCTGGCAAAAACAAGATCAACCCTGATGAAAATAAGATTAACTCTGAGTGATAATTCTATTATGAATATAAATACGATAGAGGACACACGTGGAAATATGTCAAATTACATTTGGGTCCTAGGAAGAAACCTATATATAATGAGTAAAATAATCTATTAGAACTGTGTTATGAAGTTGTCTCTTTATTTTCTTAGGTACTTTGATTAATTCTGGTACCTCCCTCCGTTCTTCCTTTTTATTTTTTCTTCTTCCCTCGGAAGATTTGTTACAAGCTTGGAATAATTATAATAATGAACTCTTATATTTGTAAGTGTAATTTCAATTATCTATTTTAATATAATATGGATTCATTAGATTGGTGCTTTCATAATTCGTACTTCATGCTTCTTTACCCAGTATGGAGCCAAACGGACAATACAGTTGCTGGAAAATTTCAAAAGGATAAATAATTTTTTAAAAAATCAAAAGGGCAAAGGCGCAAGAGGTAGTGCGCCTTATGCATAAGACCATAACAGACGTTAACTGATAGAGAAAAGAGAAAATGTGGCGCCGAAAATTTGAGATAAGGTGCACGCTACCATGCGGCTTACCTCTTTTCTTAGTTTAACTTCTTGTCACTTTTTTTAAAATTATTTTTTGCCTTCTCTTCTTTTTTTTCCATTTTTCTCCTTTCATATAACACTTCTTATATTCTTTTAATTTGTAATTTCTATTGTAAATTATCAATTATTTTGGTTATAGTTATTTCATTTTTTCATTAAAATTATTTAACTTTAATAAATTTGGATAATTTTAAAGTTAAATTTATTTTTATTATATGTTGATGCCCAATTTGAGCGTAATATATTTTTAAAGTTAATAGTTTAAATTTTTTATTATTTAAATAGCTCAAAATATATTTTCCATAATTTTAAAATAATTTATCAATTGTCCTTATTTTTCGAAAGGTATTAGGATTTGTATTAGTTTAGTTTGAATTTTAATTATTAATATTTTTACTATAGTCCATTGAATATAAAATATTATTTCAATTTATTGAATTATTCTTTTGTATTAAACTATATCTTTTATATGTCGTTGGTTATATTCGTTCATATTTATTTTAGTATTTTTAGCATAGTTTAATAATTTACTTTTTATATGGACAAAAAATTGTACAAAGAGATTTAATAAAACGAAGATTTTGGACACACGTTTTTTAACCCATGATTTCGTAGAAAGAGTAGTTTTAAGTTTTCTATAGATCTCTTTATTTAATCCCAAATAAAATTGGTGGTGAATAATTTTTAGATTAGGGAAGAAAATTTCTAAAAATCGGTAAAACCATAATCTTTTGCCATACTTTTCTTGTTTTAGCCCAATAAACGTCTTTCTTTTAAAAAAAAAATGGTGCACAATGAAATATTGTCACCCATATTGAAAGTTATAAAATTACTCGGGCGAATACTTTTTAAAAAATAATTACTAATTTTAATGATATTTTTTATTTATTACCTTTTATAGCAAAATGTAGTAGTCCATCTTTACTTGTATTTATACTATTTTGGGATATCTAGCTATACTTGTCGAGTTTATGAAATCAAGAGATAATTTTACACTTAGTTCCTAATTTAACCTTATTAATAATTATAGTTATTTTTCTATTTCATTTTTCAAGACATTGTATGTATTATATTTAAAGGGTAATTTCGTAAAATTATGTAACACCTGGTAAAACTACCAAAATACCCCTAGAGCAGAGATGTGCGCATAACGCTTCTTCCCAAACTCCGATGACAAATTTCGAGGCCGGATATGCGATCAACATGAAATTTGAGTGGAAAAAATGGCCTTGGTTGATTTTTAGAGCAACCGGATCAAAAGATAACTTTTTTTAATGCGAAATGCAACTCCAGAATAAGTGTACGATAGGTCCGCTATGGGGACCTACATGCACCAGATTTACACTTAGATGGGCTCTAATATTTTCTACGGGATTGAAAGGTCGATCGAAAAGCGATTTACAAAAAATTACACATAAAACTCAAATTGCGTTTTATGTGTATTTTCATAGAAAAATAGTTTTTCAATATTTTTTAAGTTTTCAGTGAAAAAATGAACTGCAGTGCGACAAGTCCGCGTTGCGTACTTGCCCCATTATGATACTTGATGTTTATTTTTAAAAACAAGAATATTCAAGTCTTTTTCCTACCCATCATAGACTAAAACTATGTCGTTTTGAGGTTATTTTCAGTCCTATATCAATTCCTGAGTGTGAATTTTCAATTATTTATGTTATTTGTCTTAAGAACTAGGGCTAAGGAGAAAAGAAGAGGCTAGGGTTCAAGAGGATTGAGGCCAAGTTATTGCGAATTCGACTGTCTATCTTCATCCCCGGTATGTAAAGCTAAACTAAAGTATGGAATTGTTCTTCCATATGCCCCCATTAATGGTAATAGAGGAGTTGTGAGTATCATGAGTCTTTATACATGTTTCTTGAGTATTTTCTCTTAAATTATAAATATATATCTTGTATTTTCATGTATTGATGATTATCACAAACTTGATTTACTGATTATATGTCTTACTTGAGTTATTTTCATAAACCCTATATGATTACTTCGTAAAAAGATGCATGAATGAACCTAAGGATTGAGTCTAAAGCCTTGACTTGAGTATGTAATTGATTGTGATTGTGATGTGAGCATGATGACAAGTTAATTGAGTTTGATGATCCCATGAGTATTCATAATTGAACTCCAGAGCTTTGTGTAATTGACTTCTTCCTAATGACTAATCTAAGCCTTGAGCTATTAATGAGAATCGAATTGATGAGATAACTTGAGATGATAGGTTGAAAGGCCTAATTGAGTTGAGTTAATGAGATGATGAGAGTCTCTACGAGAATAATTGAGGCAATTGAGTTGAGATGAGGAGTCTTATGAGAATTGAGTCTTGGGAGGAGTATCGAGCACTGAAATGAGTAAGAGTAAGTCCAGCTCGCACTCATTAACTATGTTGCCAAGCATAAGTGAGGAATGAACCATCACATTAGAGGTTCCCTCTAAAGGAGAAGTCCTTGAAAGCAATAGAGGATTTCTAAGGCCGGATTCATTATGGATTCGAGTTGTTCCTTATCTAGCAAGTACGAAACAGTTGTGGCAACATCAGCGGGATTGTTGTACAATCACTGGCTCATAAGTGATTGTTGTCAGATAAGAGAAATTCTCAAATATAGGTCTCACACTGATAGTACTCTGAGTCAAGTTGAGTTGAGTTGACATGAGTTGACTGATGAGTTTTGATTGGTATTGATAGGCCATTTGTCTACTCTTTATTCTTGCTTTAGATAAATATTTGACATTCTGATTTAGTATCTTTTGAATTGATATATTTCTACATTATTTTACCGATATCTGTTTCATTCAACCATTTTACATACTCATACATTCCACGTACTGACGTCCCCTTTGGACTGCATCGTTTTATGATGCAGAGGCAGGTACTAGAGATCGTCAACAGGCGCATCGTTGAGGATCTATCGCACTCAGCAGAGTTGGTGAGCTTCCCTTACTTCGGAGGATCATTATTTTATTTTCATCTAACTTTATAGAGTCAGACTTGGTTTAGACTAGCTTTACTTTTGAGTTGAGGTAGCCACAGGTCTGCCATTGACACCATTTGATTAGTGATAGAGGCTTCATAGACTAGAGTTGAGTTATTGATGGTGAGATTCTATTGAGCTAGTTTCTTCCATACTAGCCTATTTATTTGATATACTATTTGAGACATCAAATTTGCCCATTTTTATGTTTAGTCTTCCGCTGATCATTGATAGAGTTTATTTAATGAATAAATGTGATGAGGCCAAGTGGTTCGCTTGGGGACTAGCAATAGTCTCTGGGTGCCGACCACGTCTAAGGTACCCTCTCGGGGCGTGACAAAATTACCCCTATCATTTACTACTTTTTAATCGATATGCCAAGTCAATCAGAGATAAGTAAAGATGGACAGAGGGAGTAATTTTATGATAAATCTGCATTTATATTAAAAGGTGAATTTTGCATGCAATGTAGATATATTATAAGTTGAATTTACTTGTCTAATACTTATTTTTATTTATATTTCGATTTCTCTTAAAATGCTCAATCCTCTACAAATTACATAATTTTTTTATTAAATAATTTATTACTTACTGAAAAAATATATTTTAGATAACAATTAAAATATAGATAATTTTAATAATAATTTTTTTTA
>JAABOM020000092.1:914465-924504 GCA_011800125.2 Solanum clarkiae
AACCATCGAAGTCTCGCTTCTCTCATCTTTTCACCCACCGGTGCCACCTCCAATTTCTCTCGAATCGCTTCGTTCCTGACTTTGTCACTCCTGGTAAGACCGCACATCCATCTCAGCATCCGCATCTCTGCGGCATGCATCTTCTGAACATGTGTAATTTTAATTGGCCAGCACTCGGCCCCATACAGTAGCGTCGGTCTAACCACCACCTTGTAGAACTTACTTTTAAGTTTGGGAGGTATTTTATTGTCACACAGTGCTCCTGATACCAGTCTCCATTTAGTCCAAGCAGCACCAATGCGATGTGTGACATCATCATCGATATTGCCACTACTATGGATGATTGACCTCAGGTATTTAAACTTATACCTCAGGGGGATAGGTTGGGTGTCAAGCCGTACTTCAGAGATCTCTTCCTCTCTCTCAGCGCTGAATTTGCACTCTAAGCATTCAGTTTTGGTCCTGCTCAATTTGAAGCCTTTGGACTCCAGGGCGTGCCTCCAGGCCTCCAACCTCTCATTAACTTTAGTCCGAGACTCATCGATCAGTACTATGTCATCTACAAAAAGCATACACCATGGTACTGTTTCCTGTAAAGGTCGCGTCAGTTCGTCCAGCACTAAGGCAAACAAGAAAGGGCTCAGCGCTGAACCCTGGTGTAGTCCCAACTCAACAGGAAAATACGCGGAGTCTCCTCCCACCGTTCTAACCCGAGTTTTGGCTCCATCATACATGTCCTTTATTACCTTGACATATGCCGCGGGTACACCTTTCGCTTCCAAACACCTCCATAGTACCTCCCTTGGGACTTTGTCATATGCCTTCTCAAGATCAATGAACACCATATGAAGGTCCTTCCTCCTGTCCTTAAATTTTTCCACTAACCTTCGAACCAAATGAATTGCCTCAGTCGTCGACCGACCTGGCATAAATCCAAATTGATTCTCCGAGATAGAAACTACGTTACGTACCCTCCTCTCCACAACTCTCTCCCAAACCTTCATAGTATGACTTAGCAGTTTGATACCCCTGTAATTGTTACAATTCTGGATATCCCCCTTATTCTTGTACAAAGGAACTATTGTACTTCTCTGCCATTCCTCTGGCATCCTGGAAGTCTCCCTAATCGCATTGAACAATTTAGTCAACCACTCTGTGCCATCCTTGCCCAAGCTCTTCCAAAAGTCCACTGGAATCTCGTCGGGTCCGATTGCGCTGCCCCTCTTCATCCTACTCATCGCCAGTTCTATCTCCTCCACATCGAACGGATCGACGTTCCCAAAAGCGTGGGGGTCTTTGGACAGCCTGTCCAGTCCGATAACTCTATCTCCTTTCTCATTTAAGAGATGATGAAAATAGGTTTGCCACCTTGATTTAATGGAAGTGTCATCCACTAACACCTCGCCGTTCTCATCCTTGATGCATTTCACTATGTCCAAGTCTCGCGACTTCCTTTCTCTTGCTTTTGCGAGCCTAAAAAGTCTCTTGTCCCCGCCTTTATCATTCAAATCTTCATACAGGCGCTCGAAAGCTGCAGACTTGGCCTTAGCCACCGCCAACTTAGCCTCTGACTTGGCCTTCTTATAAATTTCCTTAAATTCTCGCTTTCTATCGTCATCCCTACACTTTAGCCACTCTAGGTAGGTGACCTTCTTATCTTGAACTTTACCCTGCACTTCCGCATTCCACCACCAATCCCCTTTACGACCACCAAAAGGCCCTTTCGTGACTCCTAGGACCTCGATAGCTACATTTCTAATGTAGCCAGCAGTCGTTTCCCACATACTATTCGCAGTGGCTTCACTACTCCACGCCTCCAAGTTTCTCAACTTATCTTCCATCACACAAGTAAGGGCAGGTGTTAGGCTTCCCCATCTAATCCTAGGTTGGGTAAACATAACCTTCTTCTTCTTTTCTCTCTTGATCTCAACGTCCAGCACTAACAGCCTATGCTGAGTGAAGACATTCTCACTCGGGATGACCTTGCAATTCTTGCAGAGACTTCTGTCGCCCTTCCGAATGAGAAGGTAATCGATCTGAGTCTTAGCTACCATGCTACAAAAAGTGACTAAGTGGTTTTCTCTTTTCGGGAAGCACGAGTTAGCAATCACTAACTCAAAAGCTTTGGCAAAGTCCAGAAGAGACGACCCACTATCGTTCCTCACACCAAAACCAAAGCCTCCGTGCACATCTTCGAAACCACTATTGGTCGCTCCAATATGCCCATTAAAGACGCCCCCGACAAATAGTTTTTCTGATGCTGGTATACCCCGCACAATCTCATCCAGCTCCTCCCAAAAGCGCCTTTTGACTTTCCCATCTAGACCTACTTGGGGCGCATACGCACTAACCACGTTCACCACAAGTCCTCCCACCACCAGTTTGATACACATCAACCTATCATTCACCCTCCTAACATCGACCACATAGTCCCTAAGGTCTCGTTTACCAGGATACCGACACCATTTCTACCCCCAGAACTACCCGAGTACCAAAGTTTAAACCCATCCACATCCCGTGCTTTGGTTCCCGCCCATCGAGTCTCCTGGACACACGCTATGTTAATATCCCTCCTTCTAAAACTTTTTACTAATTCTATGGACTTCCCTGTTAAAGACCCTATATTCCACGTTGCTATCCTTAACTTACAATAGCCCGTGCCCCTCCCGCTCTCCACGCCCCTCGCCCCTACCCCCAACTGAAGACATGACCCTAGTCCACCATGCGACCTAGACGCCACTGACTCAAACTATCAACCAGCCACACAAAGTCAGGTACAGAAAGTACCAAGGTACAGCAAAGCTCCTCCAAACACCACAATATAGCAAAACAAAATGTGACGATATACACGGAAATACGCAACAGTCACAGCAAATTACGGCAGTACAATTAATAGCAATGCGGAGTATCTAATCAAACTGCACTAGTAATAATATCAGGAATTGAAATGATACTGAAAGGAAAAACAAATCAGTCAAGGTTTAGATTTCACCAGGATCCGAATCTGAGTCATCGGCTTGATTGATTCCCCTCGGCGATAACTTACTGAATCGTTGAATTCGAACAGGTTCTCCGGCGGACACCACTGGCGACGGGGAAAACCCCCAAATCG
Organism: Solanum clarkiae; assembly: GCA_011800125.2. Classification (NCBI taxonomy): domain Eukaryota; kingdom Viridiplantae; phylum Streptophyta; class Magnoliopsida; order Solanales; family Solanaceae; genus Solanum; species Solanum clarkiae. Next base: position 917,578 of record JAABOM020000092.1, read on the forward strand.
CAACTCAGTATCCCCGGAGTTCGCGAGTACCTCCAAAGAAGTAGCTTGTTGGTGCCTTCGCCGGCGCCGTAGGTCGTTGGGGGACGCTCGCCGGGTTTTTGTAATGCGACAACAGGCTCGGCGACGTCACAGGGACACCGACGTCAACGGGAATACTCAAATTTCCGGCTTAGTCGAAGCTATCGTCGCCAGGAGTTTCACAGAGTCGCCGAGACACCTACTACAAGCGCCGACAACGAAGCCGAACAGCGGGAGAACAGAGTCTCCGATCCGGCAAGGATTCGCCAGCGCTCGAGTCAGTGACAAACTTTCCGGCAAGAGCGTCGCGAACCCTTGCCGGAAACGTTCACAGACAGACGGAAAGTGCGGGAGAGCGTATGAGAGAGAAAGAGCGTATGAGAGAGAAAGAGCATATCAGTTAGCTTATAACACCGAGGTTGCTAATTTCGTGAAATATCATTTGTTCTTGGTGTTGGTTATACAATACCCTCAACTATTTGCCTTAAGGGCAAAGTTATAATCCCGTTACAAGTAGTGAAAACACATTACAATTGATCTATCTTTTCTTTTTTCTTATTCCTATCCATTCTCAAAATCACTTCTTTCCATCTGTATACATTAATTTTAATTCTTCAATTATCTCTATATTAATATATCATGCTTACCTGCTGGTACTTAATTTTGTATCCTAAATTGAATTTATGTATCCGAATTATTAAATCGGTGTAACTGGATTGTCATATTTCTAAGAGATTTTTGTAAATTGAAAAAGGATAGTAAAAAGTAATAATTAATTTTTTACCCAACGTGATTTATGTATATCCTACAAAATATAATGAATGGTACATTTGATCAATTTTAAATGGTTTCTTCTTGGCCCTTTTCCCTCTTTCTTTTCCACAAGGCACACAACACAATATAATATTTGCTTAAGCTCAGGTTGACTAGGTATAAACACACATACACAATACAGAGTTGCACATACACACACACTCTTACCAACAACAAAAAAAAAAAATGCCTCACACATTTACTCTATGGTGGAGTTCAGGTAGACTAGTTTAAACTCACAAAATGCACATGTCACAATATGATCTTTGCTTCAACTGATGTTGACCAGTTTAAATACACACAAATACACAAACACACAAACACAACACAAGAAATTACTATCAAAATTGTGTGGGAGAATTGGTTTCTTAGGCCAATAAAAAAGCCTCTTTTCCTTGTGTTTGTGCTTCAACTCATGCTAAGTTTAAACACACAAACACACAAACACAACCCAAGAAATTACTACATAAATTGTGTAGGAGAATTGGTTTCTTAGGCCTATAAAAAGCCTCTTTTCCTTGTTGATTAAAGACACAATTCACATAACAAACAAATCAAGAAAAAGAAGGAGAGAGCAAGAAAAAGATGGCAGGTAAGGAAAGCAAGGGAAAGGGAAAAGCAGAGGAAATCGGAGAGAGCAAAAATGGGGTATTTCCATTCACTCCCAAGAAAGGAAGTGTAATTCCTAAAGAAAAAAAACATGTTTCCACCATGATGGGTGAGAAAATTGGTCACTCTCTTGTTTCCCTTGTCAAGAATAGCAAAAACAAGATCAACCCTGATGCTCATCAATCATCATGAATGATATTTGACGATACGAACCAGAAATAGTCCCACTAAAATATTTTACCAAACACACCATTAATCTTATTGTTTCCAAACATCACACTTGTAATATGTGTTTCGTTTTTGTTCTGTACTATCTTTTGTTCTCCTAAGGTGTACCACAATGCTCAGTATTGTGTTTGCATATGCTTTTGTGTTTTTGAATTATGTGGATGTTGTCATATCCTCCTCTATAACTCATAAGTTGTTTAGTTTCGGAGAATTTCATGACCAATATATCTAAAAATCCATCTGTTACTTTATAGTTAAAACATATACACGAGGAGAACAGAACAATATAAGAGGAGAAATGACGTTGAGCAGTTTGTGTATAAAAGCAGTTTTATCGACATCAACATCATAAAATAGCACAACTTGATCATGGTTTTGTTTTATTTGTGAAAATTGCTGAGGATTATGTTTATAACCATGCTGGATTCTTCAAGGGGGTCACTACTGCCTTCACTTGCAAGTAATTCTTGAGACTGTATTCGCCCTTTTCTCTTCCCTGACCACTCATCTTATATCCACCAAAAGGAATTGTAGCATCAAACGTATCAAAGCAATTAATCCATACCGTCCCAGCTCTCAAGGCTCGTGCCAAGGTGTTTGCAGTGTCAATGTTCTGCGTGAATACTCCAGCAGCTAGACCATACCGAGAATTATTAGCTCTCCGTACCACTTCATCAAGATCCCTGTAATAAACAAATATATACCATAAATACAAGTCCATAATTAAGCTCCACTGTCAACATATATATTTGATTGTTCTCACATACTTGAATTTTAAGATGGACTGTACTGGACCAAAAATCTCATCCTGTGCAATTAGCATATCATCCTGACAATAGTACAACCTGTTAGTTAAGGACATTGACGCTAAAATAGTGTCTATTAAAGTGAAAATGCGTATACCTCAACGTTAGAGAAAACGGTAGGCTGAATATAGTAGCCCTTTTTACCAAATTGCTCACCACCAGTTTCAAGAGTTGCCCCACTTTCTACACCAGATCTAATATACTTCATGATCTTATCGAACTGTTTTGAATCGATCTGTTGTGACATGACAACTCTTAGGTATAGTATTATTACCTTGAGAAAAGACCAAAAAGGAAGGAAATATGCTTTTGTTTTTCTACATACTGGTTTAAGAAATTGTTTACTGGAATTTTACAGAAGAAAGTGGATTAGTAAGGAGATCATCAATACCTGGGGACCTTGCTCAGTGCCTGATTTAAACGGATCACCAACTTTTCGTTTCAAGGCACGTGCCTTTGCCTTCTCCACAAATTCATCATAGACTTTCTCATGAACATAGGTCCGAGAGCCAGCACAACAACATTGGCCCTTTAAAATTATTGTCATAGGTGTTAGTATGTAGTATGAACCTGACCAAGGCCCTATGAAAAGTATAGATAGGAAATAATACCTGATTAAAGAAGAGAGCAAAGTGAGCTTGTTCAACAGCCGTATCAATATCAGCATCCTCACAAACAATAAAAGGGGATTTCCCTCCAAGTTCCAACGTCACAGGCTTAAGATTGCTCTTAGCAGCCAATTCAAGTATGGTTTTCCCGGTCTGTGTTGATCCAGTAAAAGCAAGCTGTTGTCGGAACAAAAGTGAATCAGGGTCCAATCCAGTGCAATATACTGGTATCTACACAGAATAGACTAAAACACTAAAGCAAAGTAATTAAAGAGTTACCTTATCCACATCCATATGACTACAGAGAGAAGCACCAGCAATGGTACCAAAACCAGAAACGATATTCAAAACACCTTCAGGCAGCCCAGCCTGTTAGTGATTACTGAGTATTAGAGATATCACGCATAACATGTAGCAAGTGGCAACACCACGTTAAAAAAGAATACAACACGTTAAAAAGAAAATAAGTTGTTGCATCTCCTTGTTAGTAAGTAGATGCATCTGCTCGTGACACACTAGTGAATTGGTTGTAAGAGGTAATGAAAATTTTCAGCCTCTTGGATATCATCTGTTATGGATTATTTTCATAAAATGTGAAAAGAAAAATTGATGATTTCACTCAACATATGATGCCTATAATTTGATATGTCGTAAACTTGCATTGCGGAATGAATCTTGTGGGAAATAAAAGAGGAAACTTGGATGGTACCTCCTGCAATAGATTTGCTACATAAAATGCAGATAACGGGGTCAGCTCAGCAGTCTTTAGCACGATTGTGTTGCCACAAGCTAAAGCAGGGCCAATCTTCCAAGATAACATGAGGAGAGGAAAATTCCATGGGATAATCTGACCAGCAACCCCAATTGGTTCATGCAACGTTTGAACATGGTATGGTCCATCGGCAGGAATGGTCATACCATGAATTTTATCTGCCCAGCCTGCAGAAACAAGAGGAGAAAAATCAGGTACTTAAAATATTTTCAAGAATCAACAAGAAAGAAGTGAAATATAATTATGCTTTCCATATGGCTTTCTAACATACCAGCATAATAGCGGAGTAGACGTATAACCATTGGTACTTCAATCTTAGCAGCTTGTTCATAAAGCTTCCCAGTGTCCCAAGCCTCGAGCGTTGCAATTTCATCATTATGTTTTTCAATCAGATCAGCAAGGCGTAGCAATATCTTTGACCTTTCCTGCAGTTATGAGCCATTGATTATTAGGTATAATCTCGTGTCCACAATCATTAACACAGCAAAAGACTGTACTAAGAGATAAGAAATAAATACATAAGCAGTCATCCTAGGCCATGGTCCTTCATCAAAAGCCTTACGAGCAGCAGCAACTGCCCGGTTAGTATCTTCTGCATCACCTTCAGCAATATGTGCAATTACCTCCCCTGTCCTGGGGTCGAGGGTAGGGAAAGTTTTTCCTAAAAGCTCAAAAAATTAGCTCCATTGTACAACAAAAGAGACAACACATAAATAAGAAGAAGAAAAAAAGAACCAATTCCATTGATAACATGGATTAATAAATTTACCTGATGCAGCATCAACAAATCGCCCATTGATAAAAAGTTTAGTATGTTCCACATTGACAGTAGGCTTGACGGGTTCCTCGACAGCAGCTGCCGTGCTGTATTTATAAGCAGCTATTCTGCCAAGATGGGATCTTTTTCCTACACAAAATAGATTTTCTCATTATAATTCTCTGAATGTCATCTCAGAATCTGTAGTAAAATCTTGTGAGAATTCAAGTAAATTGCAGTTATTACTGTTCACAGCGAAATCTTAGTAAAACACTAGATTTCTTATCTCATGTCTGCTTTTCGTGAAAAAATATAACAACAAATTTAACTAGCAATTCTTCACAAAAAAGGGGGAAAAAATACATTCATCAATAATCAGGTTTTAAATAGTTTACAAGTACAAGGTTGTTGGTTAAAGACTTTTAAACTCTATACAATAAATCAACCATTTGAATAAGATTTCTTCTGCCTTAAGGATTCAGAATGGTCAAAGTGAAACACGACTATAACTCTTCTAATGCATATTCAGCCTTTGAATAGTAAGACTTTCTCTAAACAATATGTTCAACCGTTTCAATAACAGTTCTGCCTAAAAGATTCAGAATGGCCAAACTGAAAAAGGACTAAATCTCTTTAACATCCAACATTAAAGGAAAATCATACTCCGTTCGTCCAACAATAGTTGTCCATTATTGACTTGGCACAGGGATCAAGCTTAAATATACTAAATATAATGTCTTGAAAAATATAAAAAGTACAGCAACATACCCAGTGGAATCCCACAAGTAGAGTTTGGGGAGGTAAAATGTACGCAGACCTCACCATTACCTCATAGAGATAGGAGAGGCCGTTTACGAAAAATCTTCATCTAAAAAATTAAGCCCCATAAACAAAAAGAAAAAAATATAATAAGGAAATGACTATAATTAATGATAATAATAAATTAGAAATTAAGTATAATATTATCTCTTGATTTCATAAAATAAACAAGTATTATTTAATATTTATTTTTAGTATAGTAGACAAATAAAAATAAATCGAAGGAGTAACAATTTAGCAAGATGGAGAGGTACAACAAGAGCCATGTTTCTAAAACACATATAACATATTATTATTTTTATTTTTATGATCATGATCGTGGTGTCTGGAACAGTTTTTGGGCACCTCTATACCTTCCACCTCCCACAAAACGTGTAAAAGACAAGCATGCTGGAGGACAAGTGTAAACACTTTTCGGCCTCCTGGAGGGTAGATGGAAAAAAAAAAGTTCTAATTTTACTAAATATGTTTAAATTTATTCTTTTTGATTGTCCAAAAAGATTAGATCTTTAAGCATCCTGAATTCAAAATCACTAAAACATATAAGGGGCTCCAGCATTATAGCTAAAACACACAAAAGATTGAAACTTTCCATCCAAATCTTGAAATACCATTAACAAGATCATCAAATCGAATACAGGAAGAGTTTTTAAACAAATTAATCCCACAATTATTTCAAAAAAGTAATCATGATCAATTTACAGAAAAACATAAAATTTAAAGGAACTTTTTTTTTAAAAAAAAAAGAGAGAGACTGTTACCCTTTGAAAGCAGATGAACAGAACGAGAGAAAAATACACGAGCCGCCGCCATTATTGGAGATGAAAACTACAGCACTGTTTTCGAGAACCAATAAAAGAACCAACTTTATATATACACTGAAAAGACTATGAAACGAATAGTTTGTTTCATCACGTTTATCGTGGCAAATCTTATCACTTGTAAGTTATGCTAAAAAGAGTATGTCAATTATTATATTATTTATTTTCTATATTCCTGTTTTAATGGTCATGCATTTTTTTTAAAATATTAGTTTAGTGCAAGTATTTTTTGTAGTATCTATCGTGTCAATTTAAAAATTATGTATAAATAGTACTTCTATCTTTATGAGGTATAGAGGTAATTACTCTCTTTATATCTCACTTGTGGAATTTCACTGATTTTGTTGTTGTTGTATATATAAATAAAATTTGTTATTAAAATAAAATATGACATTCATATAAACAACATTAAATAAATGTTATTAATCTGATGTTATAATTTAATTTATTTTAAACGGGAAAAGACGAAAAAATCAATTTAATAACTTATAATATAGAGATACGTTAATAGTTTTATGAATACATAAAGTAATAATTTAAAAATATTTTTAAGTGTCTTTACACTTTTAATATACTATATAGATATATAGATCAATTTTTAAAGTTAAATTAGGTTAAACTAATTTGATATTTTAAAATGAAATTTAAATATTTAAAAAATATAAGAGAAATATTA
>JAABOM020000092.1:937643-955322 GCA_011800125.2 Solanum clarkiae
AAACATTCAGCAGAACAAGAGTGTTTTCCAGCATACCATCCTAAATTCGAAATCATCTTAACTAGAAACTGCAACTCATGTCAAAATTAGCTCTTAAAGCATGAAACATTTAACGGAGTTGAATCAAAATCCACTTCAGAAATTAAATTGCAACAAACAACGAACAGAAGGAATCTTAACACAGCAATCCCAGGCAGAAACAACACATCTAAAGGTCAATGTATCAGATAATTTCCTTCATGATACAGAAAAAAATGGATGAGACTAAGGGTGTTACCTTTTTCGAGGTAGCGAAGTGAGACGATGAGCTTTGACGGTAACCTTTAGCACCACCCAAGAACAGAAAATCGACCTGGTTATTTTGAAAATTGAAAACTTCTGATTTCAGAAATTTCCACAAATTGAATGAATTCTCGTTTGGGCTTTCAGATTAAGAAACAACCCACTACTAAACTTTCGCGGGGTTTGTGGAATTTCAATCGCTTCCCCAAATTCTTACTATCCCCCGCTCACTTTTCGAGTTTTCGTCTTCAGTTTTCGTTTTTGGTTTGCTCTGGTTTTCGATCTTATTCTCCCTTTTTTTTCTTCTTCGTCTCTCTTGTGTCTATCCCCTGTCCTCTTGAAGAAGAAAATAGAAAATCAACTAAATAAGGGGATTTTGGGGTTTTCCGTTGCATGGGGAAGAGGGGAAGGTGCGGAGAAAGGGAGAGGATTTTTGGGAAAATGGTGAAGGTGTGGGAGAAGGGGAAAGGTTAGGCGGCACCCGGGAAAGGTTTTTCTGTTTTTGGGAAAGAGGAGAGGGAATGGGGAAGGGCGTGGAAATGGGAAAATGGGTAGAAGAAGATGAAGAGAGAATGGGGAAGGTTTTGGGGTCGTTTGGGGAAGGGGAAAATGAAGGAATTGGGGGTGCGTGGCCCCCACGCGCCCATATATAATTTTTTTGATAAAAATGTCAAAATAAAATTAAAGGCTTGATGACTAATTTGACACAGTGGAGGGTAAAAATTGGGTGTCAGCAATACATTGTTAGTATCAAAATTCTGCTGAGTGCTCGAGTGTGGCACTACAGTAGGTTGATTTGTTAATCCACATATAGGTGGTCCAGATGTAGATAGAGGTGGCAATTGGGTGGGTTGGGTTAAATTTGAACGAATTATAATTGGTTAACACACCAAACGGGTCAAGACCCAACCCAACCAAATTTTCTTAAGTGAAAATAGGTTGGATCAAAATGGGTTGAGTAACGGGTTATAGAGCGGGTCAAGACCCAATTCGACTCAATTTTTACCAACTTTCACTTATTTTATTTGTTCTTTTTTAATATTTTAGTACTTAATTAAATTATATTTTCTTTATTATGCTATATAAAACATATCAAACTAAAAAAAAGTATTTTGAAAATATTTTAACAAGATATCTCTGGAATTAATTTGAGTTGCATATCAACCCAATTTTAAATGGGTTGAAATGGTTGGGTTGAGATGAGTTGAACTAATAATTGGACGGCTTATTAACCCATCCAAATTTCAATGGGTTGAGTTAGGTTGCGCGGGTTGGACTTAATTTTGCTATCCCTAAGTGTGGTTGTAAGGGGTGTGAAAATATGTTATACGCATGACTTATTGAACCTCATTCTTCAACACCTACACTGACAATTCTGAAAACTATGACTTGAATACAACTGTGGCTTTTGGAGTTTTAAAGATCTCATTCAATTGCCTTTAGGAGTACTTTTCTTTCGGCTTGAATGTAAACCAGGTCATGATTTATAAAGGAACATGGTATCTTGAGTTGATTCATTCTTGATTAGTCTACTTAATCCATTGCTAGAGTTAGCAAGGATGGGAGAGTGAAGTCTAAGCTTATCTGTGCAAAATAGGTTTAGTGGTAGTTTGGTTGCTGCTTAGTTTTGAGAAGATTTCATTATTCTTGTTAGGGGGAAAAGGGATCAGGAGTTTAATCCATGGATTGCAAGAGGCTATAATTTTTCTGCTCTCTGAAGATAGTGAAATCGTTCTAAAATCCAAGAAATCAGGTTGTGGTTATTTTTTCCTTGAGCAGGAATTTTTCTATGTAAAAATCTCTAAGTTGTTTATTTTCTTTCTTTGTTTTATACGATGAGACCTGGTCCATAGTAATAGTAGAGGCGTGCATCCCATCACATTAGATGTCTCAGGAGAGAAAAAATTCATTCTCTAAAAATTATAAAATATCATGTTTTATTAAATTAAAAAAATAATAAAATATACATTTTAAAAAGACAGTCCCAACCTGTAAATAGTAAAAAGACATAAGCAGCCATCCAAGATTACATTGAAAAATATTGTAGTAGTGAAAAATGGAGCACATTTAATAGTTATTGATTAAAATGTTGCTAGCTAATAGCCTAACAAAATAGTTTTAAATCAATTGATAAATTATTCTAAATATAATAATGGTGATTTATAAAACTTTAAAAAATTTATATACGTAAATAATAAAACAAGGAAGTAAAACTTAAGTGTGGTGGGATGGAACGAGTTTATATGGGATAGAGCTAAGTAAATTGAGAAGAAAAAAAATATTTCATCGAGCGGAGCAGGCCGGGTTAGAGGTAGACTAAAAATTTTGTAGGTTAGACTAAACGTCCTCAGCACCTACCCCACCCTTCAAGCGAACCACTTGGCCTCTTGACAGTCATTCAATCGTTTAAATTAGCGAAATACATTAGAATAAAGGAGACATAATGATGGGTAGCTCAATTTACTTCTAACTCTATAAATAAGGGTCATAGGCCAACAAAATCAAACTCAACATCTGTGGCATAATAGTATATTTAAAGAAAAACTCAATTCAAGGAAAAAGGACCTCAACATCAAGTTATCATCTTCTAGTCTATGAAGTTTCTACCTCTACAGTCTACAATAGTACCATGACAGGCCATGACTACCACAACTGAAAATTACTCTAACTCAAAGTATAAAAAATATAAAGTGGTATCCTCCGAATGCAGGGAAGGATTCACCAATCAGAAGTAGGAAGTATAGACCTTCAATGGGGCACCTGTTGAGGATCTCGAGTACCTGTCTCTACATCATAAAAAGATACAAACCCAAATAGACGTCAGTATATGGAACGTATGAGTATGTAAAATAGCTTAAAGGGAAAAGACATCATGAAAGACACTCAACTCAAACATCAACTCATCTTAGACATCGACTTAACTCAAAAGAAAGGACCTCAATCATCATATTAAGATACCATCATGACCTATCTGGGAGTTTCTCTAACCAACAACTATCACCTATGAGCCGGTGATGATAAAACAAAGCGATGTCGTTGCCACATCCATCTCATACCTTGCCAGGGTAAAGGACATCACATCAGTGGATCCACAATAAATAACATCAAATCCTCATTTGGGACAAAGGAAACATCCAATTTTATCGTTCAATCCTCTCCTACACTGATCACGTAGTTATTGAGTTTGAGTTGTTATTCACTCTTACTCAATTTGGTGCTCAATATTCCTCCCAGGACTCGACATGCTCATAAGACCTCAATTAGTTGGATTACTTATTTAACTAGTCTCATTAGACATTGTTAACTCAATTCAGTACATCAACTTTCAACTCTTGGGTTAGGATCATTATCTCAGGATTAATTTCATGATCTTTAAGATTGTAGGAACATCAAGTTTCATTAACATCATCATTGGAACTCTCATATCAGGATCACAATCACAGTCGTATGCACATTCATATCATCAAGGCTCTAGACTCATCTCCTAAATTCATTCTTGCAAGTTTTAGTAAATGACACCTAGGGTTTATGATCAATACAAACATTTAAAATCATTTGTTCAACAAGCAAGTTTATGGAAATTCGTCAATTATACAGAGCAAGCAAAAACAAGTTAAACATTATAGAAGTTTCCAAAAGATATGCAATCATGTGAACACTATTATCATAACTTATCTTATCAATATCATGGGGCACATGGGAGAACAATCTCATACTTTAGGTCAGCCTTACATGCCTGGAATAAAGGACGACACTAATCTTCTCAAGAAATTGACCTCAACCTCTGAAATCCTAGCTTTTCTTCTCTTCTTCTCTCAAGAACTCTAACTTAATTTTTAGCATAAGACTTTTAAAATGGGTTTAAGAACCCTTTTTAGACCAAAAACGACCTATATTGATCGTGAATTATGTTTAGAAAGGGTGGAAAAATGTCTGGAATGCCCCTCAAAAGATTTAAAATTTTGAACTTCACTGGTACAGGTGGGGGAGGGGGAGGGTCACGGACCTGTCATGTACCTATGCATTTTCTTTCAAAAAATTTTTGATCAATTTTCTAATCTCGTAGAAAATATTAGAACCACATCCAAGTGTAAGTCTATACAAGTCTGTGACGCGGACATGTCGCGCACTTTTCTGAAATTGTATTTTCACATTGAAAAATTATCTTTTGATCTATTTGCTCTAAAAATCAACCAAGACCATTTTTCCTCACAATTTTTCATGCCAATCATATTTCCAGCCTCAGATTCGTCAATGGAGTTTGAGAAGATGCGTTATGCGAGCGTCTCTCATCTAGGGATATTTTAATAATTTTTACCGGATATTACATTATCTCTCACTTGGAATCATTTTCCCCCGAATGAAGAGTGAATAAAGATAGACTCAATGCACGAATAACAATCGAGATTCATTTCATCAATCAATCAATCAGTCAGACTCTCTAGACAATTAAACATCAACTCTATGATAGATAATTTAATGCACATTAAGGGTGAGGATATTACCTTAGATATTCTTATCATTGGACATGAATAGATACGGATATTTGGCTTTCATATCTTCCTCAACTTCTCACGTGGCTTCCTCAACAAATTGATTTCTCCATAAGACTTTGATAGAGGCTATCTCTTTAGTCCTCAATTTGCGAACGTAACGATCCAGGATCTGAACTGCAACCTCTTCATATGACAAGCTATCGTTCACTCCAATGCTCTCAATAGGGACTACCAATGAAGGATTCTCCTTTAGCACTGAAACTTGAAAGATTGGGTGAATCGTGGCTAACTCAGAAGTAACTCTAACCCCTACGCAACATTTTTAATCCTCTTCACAATCTGATATGAATAAATATAGCAAGGACTTAGCTTTTTCCTTCTTACCAAAATCGCATGACACCCTTCATTGGTGACACCTTCAAGTACACTCAATCATTCTCCTCAAACTCTAAATCTCTTCTTCTCAGGTCAATGTAAGATTTTTGACGGTTCTGGGCAGTCTTTAATCTCTCTCATATAACCTTCACCTTTTTCATGGACTGTGAACAAGGTCAGGTCTAATCAATTCAGCTTCACCAACCTCAAATCACCCAATCGGTGATCAACATCTCCTCCCATATAAAGCTTCGTAAGGGGTCAAGAATACTTGCATGATAACTATTGTTATATGCAAATTCGATGAGAGGTAAGTGACATATCCTTCACCGTCTGAATTGTATGTTTACTTGTCCATCTGTTTGAGAATAAAAGGTAGTGCTTAGATGCCTTAGTGCCCAATCCTTTTTGGAAAGATCTCCAAAATTGGGATGTGAATTGAGCACCTCTATCTCAGATGATGGATAGGGGAACTGCATGCAACCTCACAATTTCGCGGATGTACAACTTGGCATACTCTTTTGCAGTGTCGGTCATCTTAATTGCTAAGAAGTTAGCTGATTTAGTCATTCGATCATATCGAAATATGCTGCCTTCAAAACCTCGGTAGACTGATAATGAAATTCATATTGATCATCTCCCATTTTCATTCACGAGTCTCAAAGTTCTGAACCAATCCACATGGCCTTTGATGCTCAACTTTAACTTGTTGACCATTCAAGCACTTGGAAACAAACTCAACAATATCCCTCTTCATTCCGCCCCACCAATAGACTTTCTCAAGTCGTGGTACATCTTGGTAGAGCCAGGGTGAATGGAATATCTAGAGCTGTGGGCTTCAACCATAATTCTATTTCGTACACCATCAACATTTGGAACCCACAATCTACTCTAGTATCTCGATGATAAAATATACATTTTAAAAAGAAAATCCCAACCTGTAAATAGTAAAAAGACATGAGCAGCCATCTTAGGCTACATTGACAAATATTGAAGTAGTAAAAAATGGAGCACGTTTTATAAAATAGTTATTGATTAAAATGTTGCTAGCTAATAACCTAATAAAATAGTTTTAAATCAATTGATATATTATTCTAAATATAATAATGGTGATTTATAGAATTTGAAAAATTTATACACGTAAATAATAAAATAAATAAAATTTAAGTGCAGTGGGATGGAGAGAATTTATACGAAACGAAGCTACGTAGATTAAAAAATGAAAAAAATGCTTCACGGAGTGGAGTGGGTTAGGTAAATTGAAAATTTTGTGGGTTAGACTAAATGTGCTCCGCACCTACCCCACCCACGTGTTTGACCTTTTATCTGATTTAACTCCCTCCTTCCACCCCCATCCAACCCCTGCATGAATTTCTACTTGTTTCCATAGGCTGCATTTCTAACCCTCTACTTGTCTTCATTTAACTCGACCACGTGTGTTGTCTATTTTTGCCTAATAGAATGTCAAATTATTTTTTTTATTTTAGTTATAAAAAGAGTGGGTCAAGAGTAGAGTGAAATTTACTAAAAAAATATGAATTGAGTAATTTTGATATTGATTGAAAATGTCAAACATTATTCGGCGTATTCGTTGTTCTGTTATTATTACATAACACGTTTTAGGTTCCAAAGAGACATTTATTACTAATTCCAACAACTTCCCGTATTACATGTAGGAAACAAAAGAAAATTATTATCAGATTGAGATAATAATAATTCATATAATTTAGTACACTAGATAAAATAATTAATTGGATAATTTTATTTTATTTTTGTTCTTGAATTATGAGTAGTAAAGAAGAAATTGAAGAAAGTAGTGTTAGTGAGGGATTATTATTGAGAAGAAATGGTAGTACTGAAGGAGGTAGCACTGGATCATTGAGATGGGTTGATGGTAGTGAAATAAATGATGATCAAGATAATGCAGAGATTAAAAATACAGAGATTATTAGAGAAAGTAATTATGGATCTATTAGAAAAAGGCTTAAAAAGCCTAAAAGAGTGGATTCTTTGGATGTTGAATCAATGCAAATTAAAGGAGTTCATGGTGGTAGCCAACATAAAATGGTAAAATTTGTATAGTTATATACATTGACAGCGTAAAAATTTAATTTTTTGTGTGTGTATGTTATAATTACTGTCTGATATGAGTTTAATTGCTTATTGTAAATTTGATTGCGTAAATACTTTATACACCAAGGATGGATTTAATCGATGTGTTTACGAAATTTTTAAAGCTTAACCTTCAGATCATCGATTTTGAAGATGAATTGAAATAGAAAACTTCAAACTCGATCATCTGAAGTTAACCCAAAAGGTCTTTAAAGAAAAGAAGAGAAAAGGAGTAGTAGAAGTAGAAACATCGTGTCACTTTTATGTAAGTTATGAGTTCATCCGAATTCGATAGGCTTAGATCCATATATGTTTTAAAAATTTACTTAAAAAAAGTATAATAAATAGACTTTAGATCCACTAAATAAGTACACCAATGCATCTTAGACTCAAAAATAAAAATGAAAATTTTAACTAGCAAAACAAGAAAATATCAGTGTACTTAAACTTTGTTAGAGAAGATAATCCTTATTATTTTCAAGTTGTTAATCAACTTTTTATAAACAATGATTGTTTCTTTGATAAATGGATAATGTATTATATGCACTGTACAATCACGTCATTTGTAAGTAACTCATTTTACCTGTTTTGACTAATTTCTGTTACTTGTATAAAAACAGGATATGACTCTTTTGGCTACAATTTCTTCAGCATTTCAAACACTTGGTGTGGTCTATGGTGATATGGGGACAAGCCCTTTATATGTTTTCTCAGATGTTTTTAGTAAGGTTAACATCACTTCAGAAGTCGATGTCTTAGGTGCATTGTCAATCGTGTTATACACGATTGCTCTCGTCCCTTTAATGAAGTACGTCTTTATCGTACTTAAGGCAAATGACAACGAAGAAGGTATATATATATATTTAGGCAGTTTTTGAAAGTTATCTTTTGTTCTCTCTCAAACTTGTGATGTAATGTACTTTTTTAAATGTGGTAGGAGGAACGTTTGCGTTGTATTCATTGATCTGTAGGTATGCAAATGTCAATCTTCTTCCAAATCGTACTCCTGCTGATGAATGTATCTCGAGTTTTAAGCTCAGATTGCCTACTCCAGAGCTTGAAAGGGCTGTGTACATAAAGGAGATGTTGGAACGCAAATCCTTTCTGAAAACGCTTCTATTGCTTTTGGTTCTGATGGGAACATCAATGATTATAGGTGATGGCATCTTGACACCAGCTATGTCAGGTAGTTTATCTTAGTTTGATCTTCTTGAAATGGATTTTGAAATTACTCCCTCTTTTCAGTTTGTTTGTTGACATATTTTAGAATTCAGACCACAAGATTAAAGTACATTTTGATACAAATATGTTTAAGACCACAAGATTCAGAAGTCCTTTTAAACTTCGTATCAAATCAAAACCAGACACACAAATAGAAATGGGTTGTGACAACAACGATTTTTGTTTATGAAAGTAAAGCAAGGATAGGTGAAATCAAAGTAAGTGTATTTAGGCTGTTTATGTTATGCCTTGTAAAATTCTTTTCTTTTGGGCAGTTATGTCTGCCGTTAGCGGACTGGAGGGTAGGATACCGGGATTCAATACAGGTGAGTTTGCTTTTCTATCTTCAAAGTTACAGCAAAATGACTTACAACTGAGAAGCTAAGATCTATTTGTGCTCTATCAAAATGTTTTAATTACTACTGTTGGGGACTTTTGCATAAGAAATTGTTGATGTGATTGACCATTGCAAACAGATGCTCTCGTTATAACTTCAATTATCATCCTTGGAGCTTTGTTCAGCATACAGAGATTTGGGTCAAGTAAAGTTGGTTTTACTTTCGCTCCTGCTCTAGCGTTGTGGTTCTTCAGTTTGGGGTCTATAGGAATTTATAATCTACTGAAGTATGATGCAACTGTTATAAGGGCTGTAAATCCAGCTTATATCTATTTGTTCTTCAAGAAGAACTCGATCACAGGATGGTCAGCTCTCGGTGGCTGCGTGTTATGCATCACAGGTATGTAAGTTATTGTTTCATCGGTAAAACCTGTGGAAAGATGTAGAATACTACCACGATGCTCGTTATTCAACACGTGCAGGAGCAGAAGCAATGTTTGCGGACTTAGGTCATTTTTCTGTGAAGTCTATACAGGTGTTTTTCCGTTGTCCCTTCACATTTGTCAACTTAACATAATATCTAACAACAACTGCTTCATTTTCTGATATAAGTTGTCTGGTGCAGATTGCCTTCACGAGTGTGGTGTTCCCCTGCCTTCTGCTGGCCTACTTCGGCCAAGCTGCTTTTCTTATGCGATACCCTCAATCAGCGGGCAGAATATTTTATGATTCAGTCCCAAGTAATAGTCGCGCTAATGTTTAGCTTTAACTATTCTCTTTTCGTGTTCCATTTATAGTTTTAAGTTTCTATAATAAGTGCTCTATTGACATGCAAACTTTTGTGGACAAGCAGATACTTTTTTCTGGCCAGTTTTTGTGATAGCAACTGTAGCTGCTATAATTGCCAGTCAGGCCATGATATCTGCTTCATTTTCATGTGTTAAGCAAGCCATGGCTCTCGGATGCTTCCCGAGGGTGAAGATTATTCACACCTCGAAAGAGCACATGGGTCAAATCTACATTCCATTCATTAATTGGTTCTTGATGATAATGTGCATGCTTGTGGTTGCTGCATTTAGGAGCACAACAAGTATAGCCAACGCATATGGTTAGTGCATCACTCTACATAACGAATAATCTGATTTTTGTTTATCTTGATGATATCGAGATCATGAATTTCCTATTGCAGGTATAGCTGAGGTCGGTGTCATGATCGTTACAACCACTTTGGTTACAATTGTAATGGTACTGATATGGCAAACAAATTTGATTTTTTCTTTGTGTTTCCCCTTGGTATTTGGAACAATGGAGCTTGTATACATGTCTGCTGTTTGTTCAAAGATCTTGGAAGGTGGTTGGCTTCCACTCCTTTTCGCCTCTCTCTTCCTCTGTGTGATGTATATCTGGAACTATGGAAGTGTACTGAAATATCAAAGCGAGGTTAAGCAGAAAATTTCATTGGATTTCATGGATGAACTTGGATGTACTTTAGGGACAGTAAGAGTACCAGGGATAGGTTTACTATACAATGAACTAGTTCAAGGCATTCCATCGATTTTTACGCAGTTCCTATTGGACCTTCCAGCTATTCACTCTGTAATAGTCTTTGTCTGCATCAAACATGTGCCAGTTCCTGTTGTTCCTGAAGAAGAACGGTTCTTGTTCCGAAGAATATGTCCTAAGGATTATCATATGTTTCGTTGTGTAGCTCGATATGGCTATAAAGATGTCAGGAAAGAAGACCATCACTTATTTGAACAACTTCTGGTTGATAGCCTTGAGAAGTTTTTAAGGAATGAAGCACTTGATCTTGCTTTAGAAACAAACAAACAGTCTCAACCTGAGTTTGACAGTCCAAGGGACAACTCTGATTCAGTGGGCATGGACGAGCTTAAAGTACCTCTAATGCGCGATCAAAGATTAGAGATTGGACCATCAATAACAGCAGCATCAGGTGATGAAGATCCTAGTTTGGAATACGAGCTCTCAGCACTTCGCGAAGCTAGTGAATCAGGATTTACATACTTGCTTGGACATGGGGACGTGAGGGCAAAGAAAAATTCATGGTTCATCAAGAAACTAACTATAAATTACTTCTATGCATTCCTTAGGAGGAATTGTAGAGGAGGAAATGCAACAATGAGGGTACCTCACATGAACATAATGCAAGTTGGGATGACATACATGGTTTGATCAACCATCTTTTTCTTTCTTTCAAAGAGCAAAATGTAAATGACGATGATTCAAGAATTAACAGAGGTGTCAAAGGCTTATAAGGTGATGATTATTTATCATTTTCTGGATATTATTTGTGGCTTACCATTTACAGCCTTGAATATGAGATGAGACTTTTTGTATATGCTCAATGGATTTGAGTTTTAAGTATGATTTGGTTACATATAAATACAAGTACTTGTTGATTGAGATGTATTTCCTTGAACAAGATATGTCGAAAACAATATCTTTACATCTAAAATAGGGTTAAATTGACCAACACTCTACATGAAAATTAAACGTCAAAATAATCATTTATATGAAAATAGGAACTTCCTATGTCAACAATTAATTTAGAGATTCATCCATTAAAACTTGAATAATAATTTCTCTCTCAATCAAACACTTCTTCAATTACCTGTCATTAATATGCTTTCCAAAAATTACTACATAATTTGATTTACTACAAAATTAATCTATATCCGTTTACTTTTTCTACAAAAAGCCTCACCATTATTTAATAACCCTATTGTAGGTAGTCTTTAATTTTTGTTCTCATTGGAAGTTTAGCCCAAAATAATTCCTTATCTTTAGGTTCAGACTTAAAACCATCCTTCAATTTTTACATGAAGCACTAATAGTTTTTTATATTTATAACTAACATATATGAAAATAAAAGTGAGTCTAAATAAAGTTTTATGATTGCAACTGTCGATGGTTGTTTGAAACCGCAAAAATAGATACATGAATGGAAGGTGGTCAAAATTTTATGCATTTGGACACGATAATCCTAAGAATGTGATTTTTTTTAAAAAAAATCCTCTTGAATTGATTTAGAACCTTAATATTATGTTTCATCAATCTCTAACAAAGTTTATTTTCATATTTTAAAGAAAGAAAGACTAATTGAAAATTGACAAAGTATTGTTTGATATGAACGCATAGTATTATTAAAACTGAAAATCTGTCATGCCCCTAATCCTTCTGATACATTAACTGCTACCTCGGAGACCTGCTAAAGAGATATTTGCCCCAATATGCGAATCTCAATAAGCTCTTTGGCCTCCTATTTCCTGTTTCGAGTGAAAGCCGCATGATAATTAATTTTGTTAAATGGTAGCGTCAATCAAATCAATAGGTTTAGTAAATTTACTAATAAATAAGTTTTTCTTGAATGTGACATAAGCATGTAAAAACTCAAGCTCTTCCAAATCATAAAATTAAACAAAATAAATAAGTCAGAAAATGTTAGTTTCTACTTGCTACCTCACTCACTCAAGCATTAGTTGCTATATATCTACTTAACACAACTTATTTAACTTTACATAGTAAACATTATTTTTATGTAATGTGACGAACTAAAAATATTCTTAAAGATCTTTGTTTTGTTTGCCTGAACTCCTCAGTAGAGTCTCATTGTTTAAACTTTTGAATCGTTTCCTTTGAATTTTATCATTTTTAGAATGTCCTGTACGTAACATATGGAAACAAAATGGCAACGACGACCACAAGGGCGACCAGCCAATAGAAAGAACTCGGAGCACAAGCTTCCACAAGAATTTTGTACGCAGTTGTAGATGGTATAGGTGAAAGAGAGCCATAAACAACTAAAAACAAGTATCAAATAGTGATACTGCCCCAAATGAAAACGTGTTGAATCCAAGTAAAGTAGTTGATAGAGATTGCCATCTGACAATTGGTTGTCCACACCAAACACGTGTACATAATCACTCTGCGGACTTCATAGTCAACTGGCTGACCATCTTCCCAGAATAGATGATGCCCAAGTGAATTGGTGGTGCCAAAGAAGATGATCATAGAACAGATAATTGTTGAGTGGGTCCCTCCAAATAGAGGGCCCACATGCAATTTATTTTCAATTCAAATTGGAACAAGAAGTTTTGGTCAAATTTGGGCAAGCAAAGTTTTGCCTATAAAAAGAACACTTCAGCTCTTTCATTTGACACACACCAGAATCATCAAAGGAAAGAGAGAAAAATGTAGAGAGCAACATAGAGAAAAAAAAATATATTATGTATTTTCTTTTGTGAGGTATGTTATAGATTATAAAATAAAATAGTCTATGAAGAAAAATAGAGTGTGTGTGCTTAGGAAATATTTTTTCTAAAAAAAAAAGTGAGTTCACTATTTTTGGTATTTTTTTCTCTAAGAGCCTACTATTTGTAATGGTAGATGTAATTGTATACTTGTGCCTACTATTTGTAATATTAGAAGAAATATAGAAGTGTTGATTTGTGGACGTAGCCCAAAAGTTTTGGATGAACCACATTAAATTTTCTGGTATCTACTTTGCTCTATTTATTCCTCCTAAATTTTATTGTTCACTCCGCTAAGTGGGCCCCAACAAGTGGTATCAAAGTCCAGTCTAGGTTCATTGGAACAAGCAAAATGTGAGAAGTCCTCGGTGTGGTAACATGACCAAAAAAATCTATAAGAGTTTCTTATATTCAAAGTCTTCCTGTCAAATGATGGTATAGGAGGCATGTCCCGTTCGAAAAAATGGCGGTGCAAGATGATTTTGACAGATCAAATGGTGTGACCTAGTAATTAGAGATCTATGATTGATGCCTTGTGTCGAAATTCTTCTTGGAAAAGTGGTGGTCAAGAGGCGTGTCCTACTGGTTGATAGTGGCGGTGCAAGATGGCTAGAAAATTTAACTAGTGACATTGACTCGAGAAAGTCTACATCACGATACCTGATTACATTTACAGGGGGAGCTGTGTCATGGCAGTCGAAATTGCAAAAATGTATAGCCCTCTATTTGTCGGGAGGGGGAGAATTGTTGAGTGGGTCCCTCCAAATGGAGTGTGCACATGCAATTTGTTTTCAAATTATGAATTAATGTCAAAAACTAGAAAAAAATTCTTGAAGATTAGTATTAGAAAGAAGAAAAAAATGTATTTAAATTTGAAAAATAATGATTTATATATAAAGGGATGTTATTAGAGGTAAAAATGACAAATCAGCCACTTTTTACCGTTGAAAGCGTCAGAAAAAGTGTATTAACGCGTCCTATTTTCGTGTGGAACACGCGTTTTGCCAGCTCAGATGGCTGTACCTAATTGATAAAAACCAAGCAAGTTGGAGTGCCTGTTTGTGCATTTTGAAAGTTGGAGTTCCAACTTAAAATTTCGCTCCAAGTTAACAGGCTAATTTGTGTATTGTGCCTAGAAGTAATCATACATTTGTGCTTACTATTTGTAATAGTAGAAGAAATATAGTTGAAATGTGATTTGTGGACGTAGCCCAAAAGTTTTGTCTACTTTGACTCTATTTATTCCTCCTAAATTTTATTGCTCACTCCGCAACAATAATACCATTAAACATCTAGGCTAAAATGCGAGGCCAACTGAAGAGAATGTTCTTTGTTCCCTCTTCATAGAGGTTAGGAAACTGCAAGAGATATAAAGGCATCCTTCTCAACTTGCATGTATCAATAACTTGATCTCAAACGAACGGGCTTCATAGATACTAAGTGATTCATTTAAATCTTGTAAGTGAATCTTTCAACTAAAATAGAATATAATGCACGAAAGCACCACATAATTCATTTGACGTGCCTCTTCTAATAGAACTTTTTATCCCTTGAGGTAGTAAAATTTACAGAAGAGAAAGGTAGATCTAAGATGTAATACGATTTTCATTACACTTGAATAGTTAAGGAAAAAAGTTTTCAAGGTTGCAGCCCTCTGCTATGAGAAAAACATTTACTTTCACAATCATGGAACTAAAGACCCAGACAAAAGATAAAACATTCCAATACCACAATAGTTATTAAGTTGTTTTCATGTACTTGAAAAATGTAAACATAAATCAATATCTAAAGCGTCCAACACTAACTTTAATAAAACCGTATCTTACCATTGCAACATCAACTACAAAGTTCGCTTCAGTAGAAATGTGAATTGTCTTGAGCCAGCTTCTTTGTTCAATACTTTGTTTTCAAGGTGAAGTATCCCAGGCGTAATTTGCTGCTCAATAAAGTAATAATTGCTCATAATTTTTCACTCAATAAGGTAGCCATCTAAGTCTTTGCCCACGCATGGTAGTTATGAAATCTGGACATAATAGAATTATGAAAAAACAAAATCCTACACATAATGCATGCACCCTTTCTCTGTGTAGAATTAACTGCCATTCCCTAATGCATGCAACATAATAACTGTCCTATGAAAATAAAACTCTTAACTGTACATGAATTGCAGGTCAAGTACATCTTTTAAAATGACATAATCGATCATGTTGGTGTTAATAAGTTTATTGGGGCGTCCAAAGGAAAATAATAATCTGAAGACGATTGTGGAAGTAAAATTATTCAATGGCAGTTCGCATAGCCATTTTTTGGCTTTTATTAAAGGATTGCAATCATTTGTGATCACATGATTTCACTATGGTGAATAAGTGTTGTTTAGTAAGGAAATAATTCTAACAGACAGGTTGTTCCCAAGGGTATTGTTCTAAGGAAGTGGACAATACCAAATTTATTTATTCAGGATTTTTATTATTTGTGACCAGGCTTCTATAGATCAGTGAGACATTTGGTTATTGTCAGAAGAAATAGAATAGATTGACAAATTAAAATGCCTCAAGAGTTTAGATTGATAAATCCAGATACCTATAGTTGAAGCTACTGGTGAGAGTTATTAGGAATTTCAAGTACCATCGTTCCTTAGAATTGCCGATAGCAATAGATTAGATTGGTAAATAAAAAAATCTAAGATCGTAAATTAAAAAACCTGAAGAGTTAAGGCTGCTGGAGATTTCATCAAAACTTCAAGTGGCTTGGTTCCGTGAGAATTCAAGCGGCATCGTTCCTTAGACAACGTGGGAGAAGTGTCGGAAACATTAAATTAGACTGGTAAATCAGAGAGTTCATAGTAATTTTCAAGCGACGCTTTGAGCAACTTCCATTAGAGAAATTGGAAGGGCGATAGGATTTATGCTTTCGAAATGGCGTGTTGTACATCTTGGAGACATGGCTTGAGAACTGTACAGGGCGCAGGTATTTCCAGTGGAAATTGACTATGAAGGCGTTTCCATTTTGACCACCGGCGTTTCCATTCGGAGTTACTTTAGAGTGCCTAGAAAGGAAAATTCTAGAATAAAAGGTTTTTTCTGAAATAGTGAGAGCAACTAATTTCACAAGCAACAATTTTGTTAGAGAACTTTTGCCTTAAGGCATAATTTCTAGCATTGAACTTAATGCCATGCCCCCGAGTAAGCCCTAAGTGGCACCCACACTAACTCTCCGGTGAGAGAATCAACACTAATCCAACTAAACTAAATTAAACCTAGAACAAGTAAGGCATTTAAAAGTTACAGAAGTAAGTTTAAATTTAAATTAAAAAAACGAGCTAAGTTCCTATAAACTCAAGCAGAAAACTTAATACTATAAAACACTCCTCAGAAATTGAAAGTCGTTGACATCTAATTTTTACCTTTCAAAATGTAAATCGGTTAACGAGCTTCTTCAATTTTTGACAATTTGAAATAATATCTGTAGAAAATTCAAAAAAAAAAATTTAAATATTTTAAAATTAATATTTTAGTGTTAAGATTATATATGTGTATATACATATGTATATGTATGTGTAATTTATACATATATATAAAGTTACGTAATTAATTCTTACTTCTTTTTTCTTTACTTTAAGAAAAAAAAAACATTTCAAAAGAAATTTTTTTTTGTCAATTATTCCTAGTTTAATTATGAATTATTTTTAGATTCAATTAGTCGATAATTTAATTGAATTATTTTCTTTTGACAATTTTAAGAAGCTCTTTAATTAATTTATATTAATTCATTTTATAGTTAAAACTAATTCAATTTGGCTACTTTTTAATTTCTAATTGGTCATAGTTGTAATTTAAATGGCCAAATCTTTAATAATATTTCTCCCACCACTTAATCTTTACAGTCCATTTTTGGACTAAGATTGCAGCCTAGAACCAGCTTAAACCCGGCCCAATTCCTTTATTTTTCAGCTCCAACAATTATACAACATCTCACGCGTCCCTTTCTTTTATTTTATTTTATTTTTCTTCCTTTCAGACGCTCATGCGACCTTTCTTCTCCAAACAGCAAAATCAATAGCAACCTGCAGTGACTAGCGGCAAAATCGCACCAAACGCGAACAACAGTACGAAACCAGGCAAAAGGATAACCCAACGTCTTTTCAACAAGGAGAATTCAAATTTGAACCTGAATTATATCCGTATCCCCCAAAAAACGCCTTGAATTTCTCCCTATAAATACTCTCTTTTTATGGATGGAAAGGGAGATTTTTTTGGGAGTTAATTCCTTATCTTCAAGAATACTTGATTTGGATAAATTCTTTAGTTTTCGAAATTGTTGAGAAGATTAGGATCCAGTTTGGTCGGCTGCTGTTTGATCCAAGCTCAGGGGGTGAAAGTCTCTTGTTAGACCCCGTAAATATTTTTAATTGAGGTAAATTGTTGCTTTGGAAAATTTTTGCAAATATTGTGTAATTGAACTTAAGTTAGTTATGGTGCATAAGTATAGGGGTTGAGTGTTTTGGGAAATGTAATTTGAAAATTGGTTTCGGAAGTCCTTAATTGGATTAAATTATAAAAGTTTGGGACCTAATTAAATGCTTAAC
>JAABOM020000092.1:955422-990945 GCA_011800125.2 Solanum clarkiae
GACATATTGAAGGTTTATACCAAGAATGAGAACAGTGTATCAAATAGATTAGTTCTGGAATTTCTGATGGCGGCAGCGGTGCGTGACAATGGTAGTGAAGGAGATCTGATCGAGAAAAAAAAGGGAAAAAAATGGGTTTCGATACTGCTGGACAAGGATACTCGGCAGTAACTTATAATTTTCTCACTGGAAGCTCTGATACCATGTGACAAATAGAGAAAAGAGTGAGAAAATTAAATTGAGAGATTTTTATATAGAGAGATACTTGGATTGGATGATTTACAAATGAGAATGATCCTCCTATATATACAAGTCCTTAAGGGCCGTTTCTGGCCGTTGCTACAGTACTGCTACAGTACTATTTTAACACTATTCTAACACTTTTGCAATTGTGGATACGTTTGGAAAAGAAATTGAGGGGAGTTAATTGAAGCAGTGAAAACATACATGAAAACTTTGTTTGATTATTATGTTAAGAAATCATTAAAAGACTCTTTGTTTCCATCATCTAGCAACTCATCAAGTACATCTATTGTGAGTGGTTATGGCAACTTTCAAAAAAAAAAAAGGAACAATGAGAACAAAACAACAATTTGAGAAGCATAAAGAAGTTTAGGTAGTAAATCAAAATTGGATTGATATTGAGCCAGATACTAATGGCTTTGATATATTAATGTGGTGGAAAGTTAGTGAGCCGAGATTTCCCATTCTTGTGGAGATAGATTGTGATGTGTCAGCCATTCCCATTTAAAGCGTCGCATCAGAATGTGCATTCAACACAGGTGGTCACGTTCTTCATCCTTTTAGGAGTTCATTAACTCCTAAACTTGTGCAATCTCTTATGTCTTCAAGATTCGCTTAGAAGTGAGCTTATTCCAATCAGTATTAAAGAAGATTTGGAGTATCTCGAGAAACTAGAACTTTGTAAAAATTATGTATTTTCAGTTTATTATGTCGAAAATAATTTGTTTACTTATGTTTCAAAACAATAACAAGTTCTTTCATTTTTTTTAAAGATATGGCTTGTAGTGGAAATGAATCTTTTGGATATGTAGTAACATCTAGCAACGTGTGGTAAGTAAAACACTTCTATACGTCGGATGTATATATACCATATATGTTTTTTACATTTAATTCACTTCGTATCACTTTCATCCCTTCAAGCTAATATTGGGGGAATAGAAACTAGTATTTTTAGATGTTTGTATTTAGCTTAGAGCTGTAAATATTGAAAATTTTTAACTGATATTTTACATTTTTACTGCAGGTTAAACTACTGATATTTGTAGTTTAAAGCATTGTGAATGCCAGTTTTGAAGTTATTTGGGCTATGGGTATTTTTTTGGTCTTTAAAGCACCACGGTAGTGTAGTCTAGTTGCCACTTGAATTGAATTATGAATTTGGCATGTTACAACTTATTTATAACTGTTGTAGACTTGTGGTGTCTATATTTTTTGCTTGGCAGCCTGACAGGCTTGTGGGATTTTATTGGGTATGTTGTTGTTGTTGTTGTTTGGCAGCCTGACAGGAAACTGGAAAAGGTGTGCAGTTGCCACGATTTACGTGTACTTGCTAACAAAAATTGTTTTGTTTGTCGAATAGTAACCATGCTATCGTACCGGTTTACTAAAAATGAATTTGTTCAATTAGTCTCACAAATCGAATTTAGTTTGGTTTGGATTGACATTTTCATAAAACCGAACCGAATGCCCAGCCCTAGTGGGAGGTGATAGGCATCCCGTGGAATTAGTCGAAGAGCGTGCAGGTGTTAGCCCAGACACCATGTTTTTTAGGGGTAAAAAGACCACAGTAAGAAATTGTCTAACGTTTTTCTAATGTGAAACTTGAATTGTCCAATCAAATCATATTAAAAACAGTGAAACTTTGAGTGTTCCAAAATAAGCTTCCACCACATTCCATCTTTTACTATTATAAGAGAACTCTATGACCATTGCAGTAACACCAAAATAAGACTCCAGCAAAAAGCCATATTAGTTTTGAACCATTGTGACTTCTCTTGTTCTTTTTTTGGCAATAAGACTAACCACTATTGTTCTTTTTTTGACAACAAGACTTTGGCAGAGAAAACAAAAGTCAGAATGAAATCTCCGTTCAACCTCAACACCATACAAAGTCCTACTCTGTCTCTTGAGCCCCCAACTCAACGACCATATCAGTCCTGTCTTCTGATGAGCATGCTTAGGTTAGGTAGCAACATGACGAATCACATTCTCCAGAAATATCTTTAGCACTCCACAAGTCTCCTTGTAGATGAGCCCATTGAAATGCTTCACTCTCCCTCTTTGAGCCAAACTTCTAATGTCTGCCTTTCTGATACTCTGTATGTTACCACGCTTGACCTTGTGATGTCATTTTGCTCCTCCCTTTCCCAATCCTTTCCCACCCTTTCAACAACCCGACATTTTAAACCTTTAATTTCTCTGAAATTGGAAGCTTTGTGATCTCGAAGAGTGATGAGGAAGACTGGAATTTCTCAACTATGCCCCACATTAGAAGTCCACAGCAAAATAGCCCTTCTTGTTACCTAGATTGCTTACCCTTATTTTCATATCAACAAACAAAATCCACGAAAGCTGACAATAGTTATGTGTGGCATCTTCTCTTATTGACACGATTATTCAAAATCAAGTCAAGTATTTCAAAATCCAAACCCTTTTGAAATAGAAAAAAGAACCTAAAAGCATAAATAGTGGGGGGCATCTTTGCTGGTAACTCCATCTTTTCCAGTTAAAAAGAAAAATATTTGCCAGTCATATGGAATGTTCAACTGAAATCAAGTCTAGATTTCAGTCGTTTATTTGCATTGACCTGCAAGAAACTGAGTTGGCCTATTAGGCAGAATTTGCTATTGGCAATGCTAACACGTACCTAGCTTGCGTTATGAAATATAGTCGGCTACTCTTCATAATGATATATGCTAGTACAGTATGTTTAGATGAGAGTTTGAGCCTAAGGTTATAGCATTATGACTAGCAAAGTTTAACCTTGAGGACATGAACACTTGAGCATTCATATGGCTGGGACAATGGAGGTATGTGTAGCTGGAATATGCATTGCATAGTCAATTGACAGAGAAGTAGCGAGAAGAAAGAACTCTGTGCTTGTGAGTGGTTGAGCATGGTCACTAGTGAGGGAAGGAAGACCGCAAGATTTTGTTGACAACATTCTGGATTTGGATCCTCCAGAAGTTTTGGAGGAATATGTTCTGATAGCTAGTCTTTGTCCTCACTCACAATGGTATGCTAGGTCAATGATGAATTAGGTTGTAAAGATGTTGGAGGCTAACTTACTAGTTCCAACTATACCTGAGAGATCAGTTCCTCTCATTACATATCTTGATGACATTGACTGGCCCGTATACAGTAGTTGTCCAGGTAATACATTCACATCCACTGCTTATTCGCTATGCAGTCCAACCTTTAATTCATCATTTTATATTACCAGTAGTTTAAAAAGAAAAAAGTGCAAAGTAACAAGGTTTATTGAGCCTGAAAGTGAAAAATGAAATGCACACGTGAAATTTAGTACTCCCTGTGTGCAATTTGTTCGACACCTTTTCCTTTTACCTTCACACTTTTTCCTTAATGAGATGCTCCTCTAGAGGTGACAAGATCTGTGTGGACCTGACTAGAAGGGTACTTTTTGGCACTTGATACATATTAAGCTTATGTGTCAAAATGTCACGTACTTTCTAAATTCCATAACCATTTAATGGTGTGAAACTACTTCAACAGGGGAAGTAATTTGAGATCCACTTTGCAATTAAATCAGTAATATTATCGTTGAATATGCAAATTACAACAATGATGATAGAAATCCGACTCCTCAAAGTAAACATTGCAACACAACAACATACCCAGTATAGGAGGGGCGGGGGGTCTAGGGAGGATAGAATGTGCGTAGACCTTACATCTAGCTTGGAGGTGATGTAGAGAGGCCTTATTTGATGGACCCTCGACTCAAAACAAAAACAATTTAGAAAAAGACGTAATGTTAGTACAGAAGACAATAGAAAATAACAAAAATAATAGATAGTCGCAGAACAATACTACAACAATAATTTTATAATCGAACTACATGAAACAAATAGTGACATAAATCTCAGAACAAAACTACTATAGTACTACGCGTACTAGTAAGGGCAACAAGGAAATACACTCCTACCAACATAGATGCACTCCTTGCTATCAACCTTCCACTGTGATTCATGTCCTCCATACTTTTCTATCTAAGGTCATGTCCTCAGTAAGCTACAACTGCGTCATATCATGTCTAATCACCCCTCTATAATACTTCTTCAGTCTGCCTCTGCCTCTCCTAAATTCATCGATTTCAAAGTTCTCACACCTTCGCACGGGGCATCCGTGCACCTCATCATCACATGGTGGAATGATCTCAACCTCTCAATTAACAATTATTATTCTGTGTTTTTGCATATTCAATGTTTATCAATTTCTCCTAGAAACAAATTTTTGCATGATAAAAGGAATACACTTCAACCTGTTAGGGGATATGTAATGGCAAAAAATGTTTGGAGTTAAATTTGATTATTGTATACTGCAGTCTAAGCTAGAGTAGCATAAGGGGCTGGCCACGTAAATGGTAAACCCTTAATTCTGCAGCTGCAAAACTTAAACCCTATTTTCTTTACACAAAGTAAGTCACTTTCGCTTGTTGGTAATTTGCGCTTTTGTCTATCTATGTTGTGTTTGTGTGTCCTGTTTCTTTTTCTTGTGGTTAATTAAGATTTCAAGTTGCAGAACGAGCATAGATGTAACTGACCCTAGTTTCTCATGCTGTAGCTTAAGCTGTGTAAACAAAGGATTTAACATTATGGCTGAAGAATTTCAGTCAGTTTCAGAAGCTGGAAAATTTTCTAGGAAAAGAAAGATGGAGCACAGGAAGAAAGGGGGGAAGGGAAAGAAGAAGCAAAAGGGTATGCCATTTAGTGAAAAAAGAGTAAAAATAGACAACAAAATGAAGAAGCTTTTCGAGAAGAGAGCAAGAGACTATAACTCTGATAATGAGGATGATAATGATGTGGAGCCTGTCCCAGTAACTAGAGCTAAACGCACATCATATGGTAAAGAGAAACCCAAATCATATGGTAAAGATAAGCCTAAATCATTTAGTAGAAACAAATCCACATCACATGGTAAAGAGGAGGAGGATTTTGACGAGGAATGGGAAGATGATGGAGAAGAGGATGGCTATGAGGAAATTGAGATATCCGAAGATGAAGATGGGGAAGTTCAGCCTGGAATTACTAAGTTTATAGATGGTTGTAATGCATTCAGATTGGCATTCAAGAAGATACTAAAGAAGTCTGCTTCTGATGATATACTGGTGAGCAACTTGCTTTCTCCATCATTTTTCAGGCACCTGATACTAAATAATGTATTTTAACATCAGGATGGTAATTCCATGTTTCAAAGGAAAACATTATTGGCTGGCCTCTTATTCCTTTTTTTCCGTCAGAGTTTAGGGCTTCAAAATAGTTTTATTTTGTTTTGTTTCTTATGGGTATCTGGATTTGATGTTGAGATATTAATCTTCTATGAGTGTTTGGGTTTGCTTTTGGGATAAAATAAAGCTTGTTAGAGGAGAAAAACCAAGGAAGGTTTAAAGGAAAATAGAACATTTTGTTTCTTCTTTTGCAAGAAAAATAATTCTTGTTTCCAAAGATAAAACAGACCTTTTCTACCCCTTTTAATCCATGTATTCAATAACTTATGTAAGGTGAATTCTAATGAACTTATAGGTTAAAATCTCTTGAAGCTCATACTAACTGCATATGAGAAGTGTTAGGAGAAACTATGTAAATCTGTGGGTTTGATGAACCTAACCTGCAGGGCCCTGTCTTGTCAGCACACAAGAAGCTTGTTGCAGAGAAGCTTGCTGAAGAAGATGTAGAACGAAAGGTTAAGGGGGAAGCAAAAAAGGAGAAACACTTGGTAATTCTGTCTGTTTTCATTTACTTGCAAAGTTTCTTTTTTTTTTTTAGGTGTATTGATGGGTATTGTTCTATAAACTTTGACATCGGTGTAAAAGATAAGAGAGAAGGGACATGTGAAACCTGCAAATTTCTTGGACTCCCATGAAAAGGCTCTAATAGGAGTTGCAACTAAGGGAGGTAAATAACTTTTTCTTTTCATTCAGAATTTATATTAGTATTAAAAATGCATTAATAACCTTCCTATCAGACCCTCTAACTAACTCGGTCCTTAATTTTTATGGGCATTATGGGACTACCAGTTGTCAAGTTATTCAACGCTGTAAGTTGCAGTACACATTTCAAACTTAATGCTTCTGTTTTATAAAAAAGTTGCTCAAATTTGTCAGCGTTTGTGATGCAGGTTAACAAAGCACAACATGCTCAAAAAGGGTTAAATCCCTCAAGGGCAAAAGATGAGAAAGGTAACGGCAGAATACTGATCCATGGATTATATGATTGGTTCTCAATTTTCTTTATAGAAAACTGATTGTTTCTTTTAAAAAACTGAGAAAATTGCACATGCCATTTCATCGAACACATGATAGAAGTAAGAATTGAACCACCTGCAAGTTTTCATCTTTAAAACTGCAATTGATGACAAATTCTTGATAATTCAATTGGGAATAGTTTGGAAAAAAATTAGCCTTAAGACCTGTTATTCTGTACCCAATACAATAACTTCTATTTCTCTGATGTTTAGTAATAAAGAAGCGGCGAAGAGAAGTCTTTTTCTCTGAATTGGGCAAGACACCATCACAAACAACTGTATCGAAGGTCAGCTGTTTTTCTTTCTTAGAATTGTAATCAATTGGGAAAATTTCTCTCATTATTTTGTAATATATTTTCTAGTAATCATGTCTTGGGCCATCATTTTCTTTTGTTTTTTGAGTTGGGTGGAGGGGTACAGACAAACCAAAATGACTCTTTATCAGAAAAAGTGTTTTCACGCTGTCTCTAGATGGTTCTTTATTTATTTTTAATATTATTTTCCATTGTTACATTTGCTTCACAT
Organism: Solanum clarkiae; assembly: GCA_011800125.2. Classification (NCBI taxonomy): domain Eukaryota; kingdom Viridiplantae; phylum Streptophyta; class Magnoliopsida; order Solanales; family Solanaceae; genus Solanum; species Solanum clarkiae. The sequence goes on from JAABOM020000092.1 coordinate 962,452, forward strand.
TTGAATGAGTTGCTTATATGTCAAAGGTACATCAAATAATGTGATAGGAAGGAAGGAAGAAACAACTTGAACATGGAGGACTTGATATTTTTCAAGTTCTTGACCCAAAAAAGAATTTTTTGATGATTCACCTCTGCAAGCCAGTCATTTTCATTCAAGTTTTTTCCTTTTTCCCTTATTCTGTAGTTTGATTTCATGCAGGCCGGTGCATCCAATTCTTTGGAAAATGAAGGTCCCTCATGGGCTCCTCTACGTGATAATTACATGCTGACTAATCCCAAGTTAAAGGACTGGGACAAGAATCCGGTAAGGATAGCTTATTCCTAAGATTCTGAATTTATGATACACAATCTCTTCCTTATGAATCATTATATTATTGTAATCTTCCTTTTTGCAAATGATCGATGTTATCTGATGTTCATGCAGGACTCAGCTGTTGAAGACGATGTGAGAATGCCAGCTGATTCAGATTCATCTGATGATGAGTAAGTTAGCTGAGAGTTTGTTGTTCAATCTATCTGCTTGAAGCATATATTGGGATGCCGAACACATATCTTCAATGCAGGGAAGTGGATGCCTAGGCATGGTCAAATTAATGCTGGAGCAACTTTTTGACTGTATAGAGATCCTCCTGTTGTTAGCTGATGTTCTTTTGTAATCCTCTCTAGATATTATTTTGAGTTATCTTCATTTTTTATCTATTATTCGTGCTAACGGGGATACTTAATGGTGTTTGAAATATCCCAGTCCTATACTAGGTTGATTTAGCACTATGAAATCATGTCGCGTAGCCTATGTTGTCAAGATAGTTTTGCCATATATAATTTAGCTTTAGAAGGTTTAATCTTTTTGCAACCTGAATATTCATCAATCATCTTATTTTTTTCTCAAGAGCAAAATCTGTATATGTGCAGCCTTGAGTATAGGCTCAGACTTTTGTATGTGTCCAAGTGGGCTCGACTTTTAAATATGATTTGGTTACATGCAAGTAGCCAAGTAGAAGTATTAATCACTGTGGACTAAAAGCCCAAACAGAACAGCTAGTTAAATGGAATATGCTTTTTTAACTCTCTTTTCTGCTTTTCATGCTAAGGTGCTTGAAGTGGAAGCTTTTCCAATTTTTCACTTTTATGAAGGATGTTAGGAGGTGAGAGGTTGGATTTAGGGGTTACGCGGAGGGGTAGAGGTTGATTGAAAAAGTATTTGGGGGAGGTGATTAGATGTAATGTGGTGAAATTTTCTCATCGAGGACATGATTTTAGATAAAAAGGAGCAGAAGTCGTGTATTAGGGTAGAAGGTTAATAGGTTGGTAAGAGTAGAATGATGTTTGATTTTGTGATATAGTAGGTGATTAAGATTACATTCCAAATCCTCACTTTTATGAAAGATGTTAGTTCAATGAATAATTAATACTTCAATCACATACAATTATTTATTTTTACTAACTGACACTTTTTAATGACTTCACCCAATAAAAGCAACAAAAACAACATGTTTTGGTGTTAGGTGACAGGTGGAATAATTAAAGAATCTTTAGACAAATAACTGACTTAATAAACAGTTAAACTTTTTTCTAATCCTTATGCATAGATTCTACACAGGATAGACTAAAAGTTTGCCGCTAGAAGTACCATATCTTTATATTCTAAAAGTGTGACCTTTAAGTAGCTGTCAATACTTTGTGTGAAAATTGTTGTCTTATGGTGATAATTTGGAGTGGTCCAAAATAAAGATGCCTAATGTAAAAGCAACATAATTATTGACCTTCATTTTTATTTTTTTTTCCTTTCAAAAGTGTTCCTTTATATATCACCATTAAGGTTTCCAAATACTCAAGTAGAAATGCCATAGAGGAAACATTTTCTATCCTTTTCATTGACACTTATTTGGTCCCCCTCACTATATTGATGTTAATGGCAAAGAAATCATTGATAAGTAGAAAATTCTTGAACAAAATACCATTTTCACCTTTCAATGCTTGACCCTTCTTATAGAATGAAGGTTGCCTAAAAGTAGCACCCATTGTTTTTTTATCCAAGTACAAATAATAAATTTGAATATATGAAAATGTTATCATGAGGGATCATTACCCAAATAACAGGCCAGATAGAGTTTACATAAATCACATAGTATAAAAAGTTAATTATCATTTTTTTTTAATTCTTTTTCAATTTACAGAAATTCTTTTAAAAATATGGCAATCCGGATACATTAATTCAGCAATCTGGATACAAAAATTAGAGTTTTTAAGTATCAACAGGTAACATTTAAAGCACGATACATTAAACATAGAGATAATTTAAGAGTCGGAATTAATGTATCCGGATTACTGAATTAATTTATCGAATTATTGAATTAATGTATCTGCATGAAAAAAGGGGATTTTTGAAATTCTATTAAACGGATGGAGATAATGAAAAATATGATAAATAAAAGAGTGTAATTAGGTAATAATTCCTAGTCAGTATACATTGATATACATATATTATACATGAATTTATATTTGTATTATACCTCCTTTGGTTATTTTTAATTTAAGTTATTAGGTGTACAGTTATTTAGAGTAGTTATTCTTTATAATTTAAAGTTCCAACAACAAGGAATGCTAATGAGTATCATTATTGAAGAACTAGTAAAATCTTAATAATTATTTAATCAGGTTTACATGTTCTGAAATGAATAATAGTGGTTAAGTATTTCATATACTTTGTGATAATTAAAGCTGATATATTTTAAGGCTACAACCATTTTTCATCATAGAAAATTTCAACAGGAGTGTCCTAATTTTTATGAACAAAAAATAAATAAGCAGAATGATTTCTTTGGAAATTTAAAGATCATTCTCACATTCCTCCAGCTTATATTTCAGTAGCTAAATGACTATTGACATCATGATGTCAACATTTTGAGTGTGTCATTTCCTTTCTAGAAAGAAAGGAAAAAAGAAGAAGAAGAGATATTAGTTAAAGTAGATCGTCAAAGGTTACAGTACGACGAATATCTTTAATAAGATATTTGTGAATTTAAGCCCTATGAGAAAAAGAGAGGAATTTTTGCATATAATCATTTAAAAAGTATCTTATTATATTTCATAGCTATAGTTTGGGTAATTATATTTCGTAACTATAATTATGACAACGTTTATATAATTCGCGCAACATTTATATAAGTTTATATAATTCGCTATACAATTCACAATTGTTATATAACGATTGTTTAATTCGCTCTTCAATTCACGGTATTTGTATATTTCTCCATACAATTTGATTCGTTGTATAATCGCGTAGAACGTTTGTTTAAATCGTGCGAGTTATACAAAATTCAAACTGTAATTACAACTAGATGTTTGCCACGAGCCGTAATTAATTCAAACTACAACTACGTTAGCTAATTAACTAATATATGTTTGCTTATCTGCGTAATATTTTCAAAAATAAAATCAATAAAAAATCACTTTTTCTTTTTACGTGGAACGAATATGAATTAGTCCAGACCCCATAAATGAATATCAAACATCTAAAAAACAACAACATACCCAATGGAATCATACAAGTGGGGTGTAAGGAGGGCAAAATGTACACAGACCTATCACTATCTCATAAAAATAGATAATTTTTAGAAGACACTCATCTCAAAAATATCAGGCCCTACGGAGAATATCAAACATCTAATTGGAAAAATTCAAAAAAGAGTAGACTATACCCTAAAATTACATCAAGTTTTACTTGTTCAAGTTGGGTGTTCCAAGAAGCCATCAAATAACTACTCCAATATTTATCCTTTGCTATATATGCATCCTTTGTCCATGTCCAAAACAAATTGAATTTTCTTGAAAGTGGGTCCAAGTTTCTAATCCAATCAATAAAAAAGACAAAATGAGAGGTCCAAATCATGAAAAATTGGACCATTTGGTGAAAGCGCCCAATTTGAGACAATCTTCCACGTGTGGAGAGCTATTGATGAGGATGTCTTGAGTATACGTAAATAGCCACTTTTGATTATTGACTTTAGTGATGTCAACTTCTTTTGCACAAATAAATCTCATTTTCATTTTTCAGTCACCACTTCAATCATAGAAAGAGAAATAATAATTAGGTAAAAGCTTTATGTCAAAAACAAAATTTAGGTACATGACCTAAAGTCTTCATCATGGTGTATGCATTAATGGAGTGGCCTTCAAGTTGTATGAAGTGACCACTTGGGTCTAATCTCCAAACAAAGATGTCATAATAATAGCAATAACAAGTACGGTTGAACTTGTGCAACAAGCGGTATATTATAATGGAGGTCAAAGTTCGATTACTTCAATCAATACCTTTTCAGTCGAACTCATCATTTATTATTTTGGTCAAGCTCATCATCAATTTCAGCAGGTGATATTCTATAATGGTTGTCTCGTCTAATTCATTAGATTAATATCAGGTGGCATCCTATAATGGAGGTCAGAGTTCGATTGCTTCAGCCAACACCTTCTCAGTCGAGCTCATCATCTACTATTTTGGTCGAGCTCATCATCAACGTCAACAGGTGGTATTCCATAATGGATGTCTCGTCCAATTTGCTAGATTTAAAATCTATTCACTATATTGTAAGCTGGTGCAACAGATGATATTTTATAATGGAGATCAAAGTTCGATTACTTCTACCAATACCTTCTCAATCGAGCTTATGACACCTGATTTACCTAGTGCAACTAATAAATTTTTTCCTACATCTAAAATAATTGGTTTACAAGGAATCATTTGAAACTATTGAAAAGACATAATCAATTATATAGGTCTAAAGTTAATGACGTAGGTGTTTGGTACAATTACATGGTTTTACTTGGCATGAATTTATTATTCTTGTGAAGCTCATTTTTTTAATTATAAATGATTTATTTACCTTGAAATAACATGAACTAATAGAAAATTTTCAATTTATTTGACCTTGCGATAGAATCAAATAGAGAGCTTCAGAAGTATTTTTATAAACAGCTCAAAAATGATAGTCTTTTGACAATTTTATTTATTGAGCAACATTTTCTTCTTTTTTGTTTGGCTCGTTCAAAATCGATTTCTTCAATTTGATTCAGTTATTAAAGCAATTAAAATAATATTTTCTTGTTTAGGAATCCTTTACTAGTATTTTATTTTAAATTATTGAGTTAAGATATTATTTTGCCATTTCAAGTGATATTTATTCACAAAAAATAGATATAAATAAGAAATTTTAGTGTTCCATTAAAAGTTTGAATAATGATCTCCAAAATTCAAGTAAATTTTATTTCTAACTCTTCTTTTTTTTTATATAATTTTCTCATCCAGTATTCCGAGTTCAACCTTGATTAAACACGAATCGCGCAAGGTCTATCCAAAGGTGACGCTTTCAATAGGATTGTTTCCATACCTTAAGCTCAAACTCGAGACCTTTGATTAAAAGTGAACCATTTCAATCATTGCAGTGTCATCTCTATAAGTTTGGGAACCTAAAGCCAAACTTCATAGAGAGGTCTTATTAAACCAAATTTCACAAAAAGGCTTTGTTGATTTACAGTTAACACTCGACAAATATAATTTGAATAATTATAATATACTCATTGCAATCCTAGAAATAAGGTCTGGAAAGGTAGGACATATACAGACATTATGACTTTGCATAATGTAAAAGATTTGATTTTTTGAGAGACTAGAATAATAAATGAAATTATAAAAATAATGAAAGAAAAATTAAAAAGATAAATATAAGAATAATAATGTTGATTTATAATAATCATCACAATATAATAAAATCACATATTTTAAATAATTATAATAAAATATTACATTTTTGTACGTAATTTAGTGCGTGTATGTATATTCCTAGAGCTTTGTTTTCAATAAATTAATTTATCACTTTATTATTCACCTAATCATCTTTTAAATAGGACATGAAATTCCAAACAAGGAAACAGTGACAAAATAAATTTCTTAAAAAAGGGCGGGAAAAAAAGAAAGAAAAGGTGGGTGATCAATATAATATAATGTTTAGAAAAAGTGGGTGACCAATATAATATAATGTTTTCAAACACTCTAATTAAGGACAACCTTATTATATATTCACTTATTTTTGGCTTATTTACTTGGATATAATATAATCACTTTAGCTGTTGATGAATATGTTTGATGTTTTACCTAACTATATATATTATATAATATGGTTTAGTATGCAAATGTAATACGTTCCTAATTCTTAACCTACTTAGGCGGCAACTAAAACACGTTATGACAAATGCTGATTGTGAAATCGTTATTTATATGAACGAAATATTTTTTATTTAAAATATATAAGAATTTTATTATTTTTATTTTTGCTATAATTCTTCTTTTAAGAAATTTATATTTTTAGAGAAACTATTTTTTTTTAAAAAAAAAAGAAATTTAAGGATCGAACATTCAAAAAATCAAAAAATATTTTTTATTGTACTTAAAATATCCTAAATTGAGATATTTAGTCAACAATTATCAAAAATACCTAATGCAAACGTGTAATTGTGTTGTGTGTTGTGTTATTCATGTGTGTGTTGATTTTGATTTGTGTGATCCATGTTGTTCTATTTGCTTTCTTTTAAAAAAAAAATTAAAAAAAAATTCTTTATTTATTAGTAAACATAACTTGAGGTTTTCTAATTGTAGACCTTTATCACTCTTTTTATTAATCTACAAATACTTTGGGATTCTTTGATTCGTAGAATAAGAAATATATTATAATTTTAAGATAAAATGTGAAATTATTTTATTTCCTTATTTTGTCAAAAATTTTATTCTAGAAAATTATTTTTATTAATCTCTTCTCTTGCACTCTTGAAGAGAGCGACACTGAAGCGGAATGATGTTGAAATTCCTATCATAATATTCACACTTTTTAAAATAGTAACAAAAACATGAATCTCCTTAAAATTATTAGGGTAATATACCATAAATATAATAAATTATAGTTAAAAATAAAATGACAAAATTGAATAAATATTCGTTCAGATTAAGACACAAGTATCTCGCTTTCTTTAAGGAGATTCAAGCTCACAACATAATCTACACCGATCCATTAGTACATCTCTTGACTTATCCTCTCCAGGATACAATAGTCAAACAATATTGTATGACTCAAACAACTTCGAATTAGTTGAAGAGTCCAAAGCTCCAACAAAAACACCATCCTTCAACATATAAATACTCTCCTTTATAGAGTAAATATAGTTCAAGACTTGTAATTTTTTTCTCTGTCTCAACTCTCTTTTTCACTATACTAACTTCATTGCACACTATAATATTTATCCACACTTCTCATTTTTTTCTTACTCGTCCCTTCATACAAAGGAAGAAATATCACTATTAATAAAGTAGAGAAATGAATAGAGGAATTATGCCTTGGAGGTTACATAAGTTACAAGGAATAATGAGATAGAACATGGCTTGGTGGTTACATGAGTTACAAGGAATAAACAAGTAGAATAATGATCAAATAAAGAGTTAGAGGTTATAGAAGTTACATAGAAACTTATTATCCGATTCTATCACTAACTCGTGATATAAATTAATATTATTATTTTAATATTAAAACATATTTTTCACCAACATTCTATAATGTTTAATTTCGTAGTTGCAATTTTGATATAATTTGCTCGCCAACTTAATCTCTTTATAGGTTATTTAGTTGGTGAACAAATTATATCAAATTAATAATGATGAAAATATTTAGTAAATATATTTTTATTTCTAAATGCATGATCATTAGACTAAACATAAAATATTTGTCTGATTCAATTCAAACCAGATAATGTTAGATAAACTTTATTTATACTTTTAATCTTGGCTTGCTTAGGGACTGTGAAAAATGTTAAAAGTAATTTTTTGGAAGATGATAGATTTCTCTAGATTGTCCTAGTATAGAAACTTAGATAATTATCTTGAAGAAATGTCTAGATATTTTAAGCTAAAAGACAAAGGTAAAAGAATTTCCTAGGATATTTTATAGATGATATTTGTAGAAAATAATAGAAAGATCTAGATTCTTGTCTAGATTATTCTTGTAATAGTATCTAGAGCCATCCTATAAGGATGACCTTAGGCATTTTTAACCAAGCAACCAAAACAACTACAAAAAAAAAAAAAAAAAAAAAAAAAAAAAAACGAGCAACCAAAATAAAAAATAAAGAGTCTTGTTCTATAACAAAGTTCTTTTTTTCAAAATATTTCTTCTCCTTTCTAGCTTCCCTTCTTGAGTTGAATCTTCTGATCTTAGTTAAAGATCTTGGGCTAGTAGAAGGTTTCCGAATTATGCTTTTCTTCTGCTATATTTCTCTATATGGTATCAGAACCATAGTCATATATTGACTCTTGGATTTGTTTCAAGATCGAGTTAGTGGTTTGATTAAACTAGTTTGTGTAGATGGATTTCAACGGTCGTACTAATGGATTGGGAAGGAAATTATTAAACCAATCCAATTACAAGGTATGGAAGACATGTATGGAGTCATACCTTATGGGTGAGGATTTGTGGGATATTGTTAATAGAAGTAACACAAGTTTTCCTAATGACGGATCGAAAAAAAGCAGTGGATATAAGAAGTGAAAGCAGACTAATGCAAAAGCGGAGTTCATCCTGAAGAGGTCAATATCCTTCAGCTTATTTGATCATATTATAAGGTGCAAATCAGCTCATGAAATATGGAGGACTCTCGATCGTTTGTTCAATAAGAAGAATGAAACTTGGCTACAGATTTTGGAGAATGAATTGATTAACACCACTCAAGGTAATCTTTCTATAGCCGAGTATTTTATAAAGATAGAGAATTTATGTTCTAAGATATTCTTTTTGAATCCGGATGAGGCTATCTCTGAAGCACGAATAAGAAGAAGTACTATTTGTGGTTTGAAACCAGAATATATTCCCTTTGCAACATCAATTCAAGGATGGGCTCAACAACCATCCTTAGAGGAGTTTGAGAATTTGTTGTCATCACAGGAGCTATTAGAAAAACAAATGATTGGTATATCCATCAAAAAGGAAGAAGAAAATGTTCTTGTAGCCAAAAAGAGGAAATTCAAAGGAAAAGAAGGAAGATATGGGTCATATTCTCAATTCTAAAGTGGCTCAACCCCGCCAGGAAAGGAGAGAGGGTCTATTAATAACTATAAAACTCTCAAATGTAAATTGAACATATTAAAAGATTTTGCCAAGCTAAGGAGAGCAATACGGATCATGCTGAGAAAGTTCCTAACGAAGAAGAAGAAGATTGGGGAAAGTGTTTCATAACAGAGACTCGACCAATAGATGCCATGACTTCCATCAATTTTGAAATAGACTGGATCATGGATTCAGGGTGTGGGCATCATCTCACTGGGGATGAATCTAAATTTTTTTACTTTCGTAAATACAATGATCATGACATCATTGTAACAATAGATAATACAATTGATCAAGTAGAGAAAAAGGGCACGGTTTTCATTAATGAGAAAATAGAAAGACTCAATCACTCTTTATAGTGTATTTCATGTTCTAGGCATGAGAAAAAATCTATTTTTAGTTGCAAATATTGTAGATGTGGGAAGTTATGTCCTATTTAGACATCAAAGAACTCAAGGCAAATATCATTTATACTGGTAAGAGAGTTAATGATTTATATGTCTTATCTGCTTCTAACTCATATATTGAGAAGATGAGTAGCAATGATGCTACATATCTATGGCATGCTAGACTTAGACATCTTAGCATGAACAAATTAAAAATCATGATAAAATTGAATCTAGTAAAAAGATCACCTAAGTTAAGCAACTTTGGTAAAGGAGAAATTTATGAAGGATGTCAATACAAAAAAGGCACATCGTCTTCCATTTGATAGATCCTTGTCAAGATGCAATACTCCTCTAGAACTAATCACAGTGATTTGATGGGGCCAACAAGAACTCCTTTGTTCTTTGGCTACTCTTATATGCTAAATTTTATTGATGATTTTACTAGATTCACATGGGTTTATTTTGAGAAGCAAAAGTCAGGATTCCTCAAAATGTTTATGGAATTCAAAGAAACTATTGAAAGTGAGCTTGGTTCAAGAATAAGGCGGTTGCGAAAGATAATGGTGGTGAGTTCACTTCTGAAGAGTTTCTCTCCTTTTGTTGTAAACATGGAATTAAAAGAGATCTTACTTGTGTTGATACATCACAAAACAATGGAGTGACATAAGGAAAGATTCGACAATTAATAGAGACATGTAAAAGTTAGCTTGATGTGCTGTCAAATTACAGCACATTTGATGTATAAAACAAAGGATTTTGTGAGTTCTTGAAGCGACTTTTTATAGTTTTTATGTTTTTTTGTGTTAATATTATAGAAAAGTTAGATTGGCATGATTTTAAAGAAAAGTTGTAGATTTTGCTGAAGCATAGGCCATACGATTCCGCCCACAAGTCGTAGCCCAAGCTACGAGTCATAGAGTGGTATCGTAACAAGAATGAGAGACTAAAAGTTCAGAAATCTACCAAGGGAGGGTCATGAGTCGTAAGACACACTACGACTCATACAGATGGACTCGTAACAAGAATAAGAGAATTAAAATATTGGACAAAAACTGAAGACCAAGACTACAAAACTAACATACGAGTCTTATCTCAAGCAATGACTCGTACCTATGGGTCGTTCTAGTTTAGTCCAAGATGCCAAGATCCTGATATGAGACCCCGACTATGACACGTAGGCCATACTACAAGTCGTAACTACGAAGTTTATCAGTTGCCAACTATCTTTCTGCATAATTTTTAGGGTTGTTTTGTACATACTATAAATAATGTAAGATTAGGTTTTAGAAAGGGAGAGGAGAAACAATGTGTGTTGACACTTGAAAAATGAGCTTTTGTCTTTGAGCTCTAGAGATAACAGGATTCAGTTATTGTGTTCCCATCTAATTGACCAAACTTGACCAGGGGGGGTTGACTGGGACAATAAGTAATGATTAGTTGGCACGCCATAGTAGCTGACCAAGTGCCATGGTGAAATTCGACATTCACTTTCATAAGAGGGCTAGAAGAACCTAAGTTATCGTCCTGCATACATTCATCAATTGTAGTTATGTTATCTAGAGTATTTGAGTCAGTGAGCCATGGGGAGCACAATTCCCAAGTTGTCCCCAAATTTGAGTATTTTCTCGTATTTTAGATAGTGTTTATTTTTTGTTTTACTAATCACATGAACCCCCCTCCCCCAACTTAGAGATTGTAATTATAGACACTAGAAATGATTAATGGTGAATTCTTGCAGTCAAGCCATGTATTCCCTGTGAATTCGATCCTGACCTCGATTAGGTTAATTACTGATAGCGACTGCTTTCTTATTGGAGCATAACCATTAATATAAAAAATTATGGAGCCATTACCGGGGAATACGGCTAAGTTTTAACTTGCGTTCACGATTAGTTAGTTCTAGTGTTGATTTCAAGAGTCTCTTGTACTTTTCTTTTCTTTTGTTTTTGTTGTTTGATTTCTGTTTCGAGAGTGTTGATTTCTAGAGTCTTTGTGATTTGGAGCTAGCATCAACTTAATTCCTCTTTCCATATTCAGGAAGCTTGGCTTGAGAAGTCTTGTCCCTACAAAGATGCGGTTGTTGATGGTAGACAAAACAGTCAAGAAGCCTGTGGGGATCTTGTATGATTTGTTGGTAAAGATTGGCAAATTTATATTTCTCACAGATTTTGTTATACTTGACTGTGAGGTTGATTTTGCAGTTCCAATCATTTTAGGAAGACCCTTCTTAGCCACAGGACGAGCATTAGTAGATATGGAAAAGAATCTACTTTCTTTCAGATTTGGCGAAGAAGCAGTGGTGTTTCAAGTGGATCAGCAGGATAGGAAGAGTTTGGAGTTCCAAGTCATCTCAATGATTTCATTTGACGAAGATGATGAAGCCGAAATCCCGATAGAATAAGGCTCGATGTTGATCCTTTGGCAGTTGTATTGATGAACTTTGATAGTGACAACATTCCTGATTATGAGGGAACAATAAATGCTCTTGGGGTGTCATTTATGCCGAGACGGCAAGCAAGATTGGAATTGGACTTATGCAACAGGGAGATGCCACCTACAAAGCCTTCTGTAGAAGTTCCACCAGAGTTAGAGTTAAAGGCATTACCATCACATCTGAAATATGCATACCTTAGAGAAAATAGTACATTACTTCTCATCATTGCAACAGATTTAAGTGAAGCTCAAACAGAATCCCTAGTCTCAATCCTCAAGCAGTATAGAGTCATTGGGTGGACAATTGCAGACATCATCCGCACACCCCCTGGGATATGCACTCATAAGATTCAGCTAGTCAAAGATTAGAAACTGAGTATTGAACATCAAAGGCGGTTGAACCCCTCAATGCAAAAGGTTATGAGGAAAGAGATCATCAAGTTGTTAGACATATGAGTAATCTACCCGATTGCTGACAGTGAGTGGGTGAGTCCAGTGTAGTATGTTCCAAAGAAGGGAGGTATCACAGTGGTACCTAATGCAAAGAACGAGTTGATCCCCATGAGACCAGTCACCGGTGGAGAGTATTCACCGGGTGGAGAGTACGCATGGATTATAAAAAATTAAATACTTCTACAGAGAAGGATCACTTTCCTATGCCCTTCATGGATCAGATGCTCGACAGACTGGCAGGAAAGGGATGGTACTGTTTCCTTAATGGTTATTCCGAGTACAATCAAATTGTCATTGCACCTGAGGATCAGGAGAAGACAATGTTCATATACCCCTATGGTGCTTTTGCATTTAAGAGAATGCCTTTTGGACTTTGCAATGCTCCATCTATATTTCATAGATGCATGATGTCTATCCTTTCGGATATGGTTGAAAGAACTATTGAGGTGTTCATAGATGACTTCAGTGTCGTTGGCCAGTCATTTGACAAATGTCTTTTGCATTTGCGTGATGTGTTGCAGAGATGTGTCGAAAGTCATTTAGTGCTAAACTAGAAGAAATGTCATTGTATGATCAAAGAGGTAATCATGCTTGGTCACAGAATTTCGGGAAAGGGAATCGAGGTGATAAAGCAAAAATTAAGGTAATAGAAAAATTGCCACCACCGGTTTTGGTAAAAGGTATTAGAAGTTTTCTAGGCCATGTCGAATTCTACCATTATTTCATAAAGGATTTCTCCAAGATCTCACAATTATTGTGTTAGTTGCTAGAAAAATATGTGAAGTTTGTGTTTGATGATGCATGCATGCATGCCTTCGAAGAATTGAAAAGAAGGCTAACCACAATGCCTATTATTATAGCTCCATATTGGTCACAACCGTTTGAGCTAATGTGTGATGCGAGTGGGGCTGCACTCGGTGTGGTATTGGGGCAACGAAGAGGGAGAGTCTTACACCCAATCTATTATGCCAGCAAAGCACTAAATATGGCTCAAAAGAATTACACCATGACTGAATAAGAATTACTTGCGTTGGTGTTTGCATTTGAAAAATTCCGTTCATACTTGTTGGGAGATAAAGTGATTGTGCACACAGACCATGCATCGCTCAAATATCTGATGAAAAAGAAGGATGTAAAACCAAGTTTGATTAGGTGGGTATTTCTCTTGTAGGAATTCAATTTTGACTTGATTGATAGAAAATGGTCAGAAAACCAGGTTGCCAATCACCAGTCTAGATTAGAGGATGAGGCTGTGGTGAAATTTGATGATGGACTGGACATAAATAACCCATTCCCTGATGAAAGAGTTCTGGCAGCGTCACATGATTTTATACCCTGGTTTACTGATTATGATAACTATTTGGTGAGTGACCTCCTGATTTGAATACCCATAAACGTCGCAAGTTTATGAATGATGTAAATAAGTTCTTCTGGGATAAGCCATATTTGTTTTGCATTTGTGCTGATGGGATCATCCTTAGGTGTGTTCCAGAACTAGAGATGATGAGCATTCTTAAAGCATGTCACTCTTCATTGGTGGGTGGCCATCACAGTGGAGCTTGAACGGCTTACAAGGTGTTGCAATGTGGCTACTATTACCCATCTATTCATCAGGAAGCCCATGATTATGTAAGGTCGTGTGATAGATTTCAAAGAGAGAGAGGAGTTTTGTGGAAGGCACAAACTTTCCTAAATCCTATTTTGGTCATCGAACTGTTTGACGTTTGGGGCATTGATTTTATGGGACTATTTGTTAGCTCGCACGGTGGTAAGTATATTCTCATTGCAGTTGATTTGTTTTTGAGCTCTAGAGATTCTCCTAAGAATATTTTAGGGTTTTAACTTAGATTATTATTTTTTCTTTTGAAAACCCATTTTTGGTGATTGTAAATTTTGTACTACACACTTTTGAAGTTATCAAGCTTGTGGGTTTGCAATTTGGGTGTCTTCACTTTCATTGGAGTTGGTAAAATTTTCAACTATGCCTATTACTTGCATTTTTGTGTGTTTATCTTAGCCATGAGTAGCTAGGCACCCATAACTTGGGGTTGTGGGAACCATGGATAGTTGATTTGAAATGATCTAGGTTTTGTGCATTTCTATGATTGGGGTTTTGCATGTATTATCTTTTTTCCTTTGTTATTAATGTTATTTAGTGGTGGCCAACACCAAACCCTGCCTACTATCATGATCCCGACCAAGGTAGTGACGAATAGGAAAAGGAAAGTAGATGACAGAGTTAATATGTTCCCATCTAATCAACCAAACCTGAACAAGGGGAGGTTGACTGAGATAGTAGGTAATGGTTAGTTGGCACGCCATGGTAGCCGACTAAGCGCCATGGTGAAATTCGACCTTCACCTTCACAAGAGGGCTAGAAAAACCTAAGTTACCATCCTGCATGCGATTCATCAACTGTAGTTATGTTATCTAGGGTATTTGAGTTAACGATCCAAGGGGAGCACAATTCCCAAGTTGTCCCCAAATTTGAGTGTTTTCTCGTATTTTAGTGTTTGTTTTAGCTTTGTTTTTTGAATCATAGAACCCCCTATTTAGAGATTGCAGTTATAGACACTAGAAATGATTAGTGGCAAATTCTTATAGTCAAGCCCTATATTCTCTGTCGATTCGACCCTAACCTCGGTTAGATTAATTACTGATACCGACCGCTTTCTTATTGGAGCGTAATCATCAACATTATAGCTTCATGCCAAAAATTTACCTAAAGCTCTATTAGCCTAAGGTATGAAGTGTGCAACTTATGTGATCAACGGAATACCACTTTCTCCAAACAATATAAAGTCATCATATGAATTATTGTTTGGAGAAAATCTTAGTATCAAACACCTAAGACTATTTGGCTCTATCTGTTATGTTCATGTCCCAGATCTTAAGGCAAGAAAATTCATCTTTGTGGGATATGATGAAAGGAAAAAGGGTCGGAAGTGTATGGACCCAAAAACTCATCATTTTATTATTTCTCGAGATGTTGTATTTGATGAAATTTCCTTATATCATGGAGGTGTCTCAAAAGGAGAGAGTTCTAAAGTATTGAGCCTTGGAGTTTCAAACTTACCCATCACATGTGCTTCTCCGGATAACACAATTGATAAGGAGCTAAGTGACAGGGGGAGCCCGGAAACTCAACATGAAACTTACCAAGAAGATGATTCATCGGTTTCACGAAGGCCAAGTAGAACTATTGTTAAGCCAGCTCACTTCAGAGATGAAAACTTTATTAGTACGTATTCTTGTTTCTTTGTAGGACCAATTGTTGATGAGAAGCCTTCATCCTTTGAAGAAGCTAAAGGTGTCAAAGAGTGGAAGATTGCTATAGATGATGAAATAGAGGCTCTAATGAAAAACCAAATTTGGAGCCTTGTTCCAAAGCCAAGAAATGTACAACACATTTCTTACAAATGGGTTTACAAAATCAAAAGAAGAGTAGATGGCAACATAGACAAATATAAAGCAAGGTTGTGACTCGAGACTTTTCTCAAAAATATGGTGAAGACTATGAAGAAACCTTTAGTCCAGTGTCTAAGATGATTTCAATTCAAGTTGTTCTACCCATGGCAGTCTCGTATAGATGCAAACTATGGCAACTTGACGTGAAAAATGTCTTTTTGTATGGAGAACTTAATAAAGATACTTATATGGAACAACCACCCGGATATGTCTCTAACTTACATCCTGATTATGTTTGCAGACTTAAGAAAGTACTTTATGGACTCAAGTAGGCTCCATGAGCATGGTATGGAAAAATTGCTCAATATCTACATTTTTGTGGGTATGATTAATGACATTCAGATCCTAGCCTGTATGTTAAGAAACAAGGAGACTTGCATGTGGTTGTTCTCTTGTATGTGGATGACATGATAATAACAGGAAACAATGATAATGAAGTTTCAAGGCTTCAATAAGAGTTTTCCATAAGATTTGATATTAAGAAGTTGAGAGAACTACATCATTTTCTTGGCTTAGAGGTGACAAACACAAGTAAATGGATCTTTGTTACCCAAGAAAAGTGTGTCAAAAAGCTTATTGACAGGTTTGGAGTAAAACAAAGCAAAAAGTGTTCTACTCCTCTGGAGACTAACACAAGGTTAAGGCGTGAAGAACACTCACTTCTTGTAGATCCCAAGCCTTTTCGAGCTCTAGTTGGAAGTCTTCTGTATTTGACTTACAAGGCCAGACATTGCATTTTTTGTTGGATATGTTAGCAGATTTATGAAATCACCAAGAAAGCCGCACAACCTGCAAAAAGAATATTGAAATATATTAACTCAACATCAAATATGTGGCGATTCTTCCAAAAGAAGAATGACTTGGTATTAATCGATTATATTGATGTCAATTTTGGTAGTGATATGGATGATCGAAGATCTACATCAGGATATATTTTTATATATGGTAGAACAGGTATTTCTTGGTGCAGTAAGAAACAAGACTCTGTCTCTTTATAAACAACAGAGGCAGAATATAAAGCAGCAGCTCTTACTGCTCAAGAATGAGTATGGCTCAAAAGACTTGTTGAAGATTTGCATTGGCTCCAAAGACTTGTTGAAGATTTGCATCTATCTATATCAAAGTCAATTATAATATTTGGAGACAATCAAAGTGCTATCAAGATCGCAAATAATCTGGTATTTCATGTAAAAACTAAGCATATTAAGGTGGAACATCATTTTATCTGAGAAAAGTTCTTGATGGAACTATATTGTAACACCTGGTAAAATAATCAAAATATCCCTAAAATAGAGATGTACGCATAATGCGTCTTCCCACGCTCATATTGCAAATCCAAGACCGGATATACAATCAACATAGAAAATTGAGAAAGAAAATGGTCTCATTCGAATTTTAGAGCCATCGGATCGAAAACCAATTTTTTGATCCGAAATGAATTCCATTATTGATGTGCGCCCAAGGTGCAACGCGCCTGGAACGCGGACCAATACTTGATTTTTTTCAAATTTTTTCGACGAAAATTGAAAAACTCGTTCAAAAAACTTTTGGTAAAAATGTACATGTCCGTGACGAACTGCAATTTCGGGTTGAAAAATTTCCTATTAATTTGAAGGGCATTATAATCAATTCTTAACCTCTCCTAAACTCAAAGCACGATCAAATCATTTTGATGCCTAAATAGGGTCCTAAACCCCATTTTAAGTCCTTTTCTAAGTATTTGAAAGACTAGAACTTGAGAGGAAAGAAGAGGGAAGCTTAAGATTGAAGAATTCAAGGAAATTCTTGAAGATTGATTGGTAAAGCTTCATCCTAGGTATAAGGCTAAACTAAAGTATGAGATTGTTTCTCTTGTGTGCCCCATAGATGGTCTAGATAAGTTGAGAGTTCATGAGTCCCCGTACATGTTTCTGAATTGTTTCTTAAAGGTTTTCTTGAAAATCAAATTTATCATATATTTTCATATGTTGATGATCATCATAAACTTGTTTTCTTGAATTGAATACTTTTTATGAGACATTGCATAAACCCTACATGTTGATTATTAAAGTATGCATGAATAAAGATAGGGATTGAGTCTAGAGCCTTGATTGAGAAAGCCAATTGTGAATTGTGATTGAGAATATGAGAATGGTGATAGATTGACAGTACTTGATGGTCCATGAGTCTTCCCAAATGAACCCTAGTGATTTGTCCATTCGATTGTTTCCTAATGATTGCTTGAGCTATGGATTGAGATGTTGATTGATGAGACGATGAGAATCTCTATGAGACTAATTGAATGATGAGTGTCTCCATGAGGCTTATTTGAGATGAGTTGATTGGGATGATTTAATTGGATGGATTATCTTATGAGCATTGAGTCTTGGAGGAGTATGGAGTACCGAAAAAGTAAGAGTTAATTCAACTCGCACTCGTAATACTATGTAGCCAAGCGTAGGGGAGAACGAGGACTATCATATCACATTATGTTGAGGTTCCCTCTGATTAGAAGTCCCTTAAATCAATAGAGGATTCATAGATTGTTGTTTCCATTTGGACTTGTCCATTATGGTTTCGATTCGTTCCCTACCTAGCAAGTATGGAATGACTATGGAAATATCAGCGATGTGGCAACCCTCGTGGGAGGATGCCACTTCTATACGCTCTAGGCTTACATCACACTCACTAACATATAAAGAATTTAACACAGACATATTAATTATAATTAAATAATGAATTCAAAATAGTTAAAAGTATAAACTTTGTTCTAAGGGTTGTTTAGTTGATTTCTAGCTCATGTTTTTGGCATAAGTACCGTGCAAGTAATTTAAACTACTATCTTGCGAGATATTTATATATTGGCCCTACTATTGTAGCACGCTGAAAATTTTTACCAATGTTAAAATATAAGGACATAAAATTTACTCGATTCTATTTTATACAATCATCTTAATAGAAGTGGTATATTAATATAGCAATAAGCTTGTCGGGTCAAATTTAACTAAACAAGTCAAAACTTAAAGTTACTAACCATGGTTCCATAATTTATACTAGCCTTTCAAATTTATACATACACATGCAACAAGATAATCATATACATGTCCCAAAACTACTACAATATATGTCCATACGCAAATGTGATCTTCTGCACAACTCCCAAAATTTATCTTCAATGGCTATCGTCAAGCATCATCTCGGATACTCCCTATGATAGAAACAACTATCCTTAAGCATGAAGCTTAGTGGTATAAAAGATAAAAACTGGGAACCTTACATCCCTCAATTTACTCTCCTTAAGTCAAAGGGCAATACAATTACAACAACAACAACAACATACCCCAGTGCCTCAAAAGGCTCCCGCTCATTGCGGTGAAAATTCAATTATCAAGAGAACCAAGAACCATATTAACAGTGACTTTCTAGTCCGTACATAAAATGGACTGTTTCCATACTTAGGATGAACCAAAAATTCACAATCAAGATGGCAATTGATCCAAACAAGAGGCATGCCAATAGTGACAAAGTCACAGCCACAAGAAGGACAAAGTCTAGAAGAATGTTAAGTGATCAAGCAATTCGTACAAATGGGTGAATTAAGTGAGTATATATCACCACAACCAGATAAATTGACAAGACCATAGCTGAGATACCAAGATAACATTTAAATGTACTAGCAAGTACCAAAGGCACAAGAACAAGTTTTTACATGAACTTGAATCTTTTAGCACGCAACTAACCCTTACCAAGTTCAAATCGTGGATCAATACGACATCTATTTCTTCAATCAACTTCCTTAAGATTTTTACAGGAGTGTGAGCACCTTAATAGTCATCTACATACTCATTTAATATTCAACAATTCCAGCAGGTAGAAACTAATAAGATAAATACCAAGACTGAGTCCTATTTCTGTAAATCACACTCTTTCTCGGCAGCTTTACTACCTTGCAAAGCAACTAGATTTTGAATTAGTAAATGGATAAACTAGGCTTTCCAGTTTACATGAAAACTGTAGGTATATGAACATTGGTTGCAGAAAATGAAGAATCACTTCATAATACCCTTTGCAAAAGTATTTATAATCGAAACACTAACAACACACTCTCAGGGATTTCTATGTCAAAACTTTGGACAGAACATGTCCTAACTTGCGTCCACTGTTTTGAATCCATAACTAACAAATTAGGTCCCAACATAAACATAAGAGTTGTACATAAATGTATTAGGGTTGTAAAGAACTAATAAGCATTACAAATTATATCTCACACATCAAGATATTATTAACATACTAACAACAGTACATAGAAGGCTTCTCAGACAGAAAACTGGCCAGAACTTTTACTGTGTTTCATGCCTTTTTTCGATACCATACAAGCAAATTCAGATTTTCATATAAACATAAAAGTTATAGGTATGTGAATTAGTTTTCCAAAATATATTTACACACTAAAAATAAAGGTATATACAATGAGATATTCCACAATTACTACACACTATATAATTTAAAAATAGAATTCAACCACTTACCAAAGGATAGGGGATTTCTCAATTTTGCTCCAAGTAACTGATTTATTTCATATATGTTTGTCAAATATAAGGTTATTATAGAGTTTATAAGGCTTTATAAAGTCATTAAACCAACTTACTTTGAGAAAAAAATATTTTAAGTCAAAAAGCATCTTAAAAGAAAAATGGTCCAATAAGGTGGCTGCCCTGATTTTCTCTTTTTCCTTCCTTATTTATTTTGTTCACACATAATAATTATTATTAAGGATTTTTCAACATGTATAATTTTATAAAAGTAAATAAATTTCACTAAAACGAACCTCTCTCTCATTCATTTCTACGATTCAAGAAAACCAATTTCTCTAACGATGCAAACTCAAGTCAAAGAGTTGTGATGTAGGAGTTTGTTTTATCTTGAGGGAATACCTTTTTAAAAGTGAAAACATTATTTAATAATAAGGGCATTACAACTCTCTCTCCCTTAAGAAATTTTGTCTCGAAGTTTATCTTGTCCTAGTCTCGAAATAAGTGTAGATATTGGGTCCTCATTATCTTTTTCCATCTTCCAAGTGGCTTCTTCTCCTGAATGGTTCCTCTAAAGTATCTTTACTAAGGAAATTTTCTTGTTTCTAAGTTCTTTTACTTCCTGAGCTTGAATACAAATAGGTTCCTCGTCATACGTTAAGTCTTGATTAACCTCAATAGTTTCAATTGGCAGGACGTGAGAGGGGTCAGAATGATATCTTCTGAGCATTGACACGTGAAAAATTGTGGATCTTGGCCAACATGGATGGTAATGCTAATTTATATGTCATTGGTTCCACTCCTTCAAGTACCTCATAACGTCCGACAAATTGAGGACTAAGTTTTTTCTTTCGGCCAAATCTTATAATCTTCTTTCACCGAGACATTTTTAAGAATACCTTATCACCAACTTGATACTCGATATCACACCTTTTAAGATCAGCATATAATTTTTCAATATTCGAAGTGATCTTCAGACGATCCTTGATCACCTTTACCTTATTTCTATTTGCTGCACAATTTCAGGACCAGTAAGTTTTCTTTCACCAACTTCACTTCAACAAAGAGGAGTCTAACATTTTCTTCCATATAAAGCTTCATAAGGAGGCATTCCAATACTCAATTGGTAGTTTTATTGTAAGAAAATTCTATTAAAGACAAATGTTTGTCCCAACTTACCTCAAACTCCATGATACATGATCGAAGCATATCCTCCAAAATTTGTATCACTCTTTCTGACTGGCCGCCTGTCTGAGTATAAAATGAGGTGTGGAAATATAATTTTGGTACCCAAGGCCTCTTGCAAGCTAGACCAAAATCTAGATGTAAACCTTGGGTCTCTCTCGGAGACAATAGAGATAGGGATTTCATGCAGCCTTACAATCTCGTTAATGGATAGTTCTACTAACCTCTCAAGTGAATAATTAATCCTGATTTCTAAGAAGTGAGGCTTTCTGTTAATCTATTCACTATCACCCATATTGCATCATGGTTCTTTTGAGTGCGAGGAAGTCCAGAAACAAAGTTCATTATTATTCTATCTCATTTCCATTTCGAAATCAGCAAGGTTTGAAGTAGCCCAATTGGAACTTGATGTTCTGGTTTTACTTGTTGACATTTAATGTACTCCGCAATATCTTTTTTCATACCATTCTATCAATAGTGTTCTTTAAGGATCTAGTACATTTTTGTACCTCCAGGGTACATGGCATATGATGAAGTGTGTGCTTTATTCAAGATTTCTCTTTTCGGTCTTTCATCATTAGAGACACACAACCTATCTTGATAAGAGAAGACACCATCAACTGTTAATGAAAAATCATGTTTATCTCCATCTTGAACCTTTTGGGTCAGCTTTATGAGTTTCTCATATAACTTTTACACTTCTCTAATTTGCCCAAGCAATACGGGTTTACCTTGCAGTTGGGAAATAATCTAACCAGATGAATGAAGTGCAATTCGAGCGTTCATTGCTCTTAACTTAACAAACAAAGGTAGTGGACTCAAGGACAGACTTGCAAAGGACTTGTGACTTAGGACATCTGCAACCACATTAGCTTTTCCTAGATGATAATCGATCATATAATCATAATCCTTAATGAGCTCAAGTCATCTATGTTGCATTAGGTTCAGCTCCTTTTGTGTACCCAAGTATTTTAGGCTTTTGTGATCAGTGAATATGTAACATTTTTCTCCATATACATGATATCTCCATATCTTTAAGGTAAATACTATAGCAACAAGTTCCAGATCATGGATAGGATAATTCAATTCATGTGATTTTAATTTTCGAGAGGCATAAGAAATAACGTTCCCTTCTTGCATCAGAACACACCCTAGACCACGATGAGATGCATCACTATATATCACATACTCCTTCCCCTCCATTGGTAGAGTAAGTACAGGAGGTTGCGTCAACAAGGATTTAAGAGTTTCAAAACTCTCTGGCATTTGTCACTCCAGATGAACTTTACCCCTTTCTTCAAGAGATTCGTAAAAGGGGAGGCTATAATGAAGAAGCCTTTCAAAAACCTCTTATAGTATCTCGCCAAGCCTAGGAAGCTTCTTACTTCAGTTAGAATTTTGGGAGGCTTCCATTCAATAATTGCTTGGATTTTACTAGGATCCACCTTTACACCTTCGGCTGACACGATAAAAATTCACACTGAGAAAGTTTTGCATAAAGTTCTTTCTCCTTCAAAATTTGCAAAACAATATGGAGATGCTTATCATGATCTTCACTACCCTAGGAATACACTAAAATATTATCTATAAAAACTATCACAAATTTCTCTAGATATGGCTTGAATATTCGATTCATTAGATCTATGAATATTGTGGGAGCATTAGTCAATTCGAATGGCATCACTAAAATTCATAACCATACCAAGTTCTAAAAGCATTTTTAGGAATATCTTTCTTTCTAACGCACAGTTGATGATACCCAGACCTCAAATCAATCCTTGAGAATAGATTAGTACCCCTCAATTGATCAAATAAATCATCAATCCTTGGCAGTGGATATCTATTCTTAGCTGTTATTTTGTTGAGTTGTCTATAGTCAATGCATAATCTAAGAGTTTCATCCTTCTTCTTTACAAATAAAACAGGGGCTCCCCAAAGAGAGACGCTGGTACGGATAAAACCCTTCTCAAGAAGTTCTTGCAACTAAGTTTTCAACTCTTTTAGTTCTGCTGGAGCCATCCTATAAGGAGTAATGGAAATAGGAGTAGATCCAGGAATAAGCTCGATTGGAAATTCAACTTCCCTTTCAGGGGTAATCCAGGAAGATTTTCTGGGAAGACTTCTGGAAAGTCGCACACAGTAGGTATATCTTTAAGACAAGGGCTCTCCAACCGTATATGAATTATGTGAGCAAAATACACATTATAACCCTGCTGGATCATCTTTCTGGCCAAGGTTGCAGAAATAATACTAGATGTCAATGATCTTTCACCTTGAACAATAATATAAAAAAATGCATGGTCCTTAAAAGTCACATGCTTTGATCTATAATCCACTACCGCGTGATACTTACAAATACAATCCATCCCAATTAACCAAAAGTTTGGAAGGGCATTTCAATAAATCTACCGGGAAAACTAGGTCTTCGATCATGAAGGGACAAGCTCAGTAAATTCGATTACAAACAACTGGTAGCCCAAGGGACTTTCAACTAGCACATTATAATCAAGCCTCATAGATTCACATTTTCAGGAAGAACGAGTGATGAACAAATATAAGAATATATAAAACTAGGATCAAACAATGTAAATATACATAAGCCAAATAAGTGAAATTTACCAACAACCACGTCTTGACTATCTTGATCATCCCTCTGTTTAATAGCATAAGCTCTTGTCGTAGCCCTTAACCCACTAGATTGATTTGCTCTAGCTTCTTGGATGTTTTTTTGTCTTGCACCCTTATTAGTTTGAAGAGAAATAGTAGAAGGCTTCTGAATCGAGCTTTTAGTGCGGAAAGAAGGAACCTATTTAGGATAGTCCTTCATTTTATGATCAAAGTTGTTGTAGTTAAAATACGCACTTGAAGCTCTCCTGCAAACATTATAATAGTTCATCCCACATTGTTCACACGTAGGAACACGAGTCTTGCCTTGACCATTATTTGGAGTCCTATCGGTAAAACAATCTGATCTGCTTTGCTTGGGTTGAGGTGACATGTTAATACCACTAACCTTAGAATCATCAAACCTTCCTCTTCTATATAGACCTATGAAATTGAATTTAGATTTTCAGAGTTTATTTTCATGTTTACTAGCTTCTTCCTAATCAAGTCTTTCCCAGGTAAAAGCAGTGGAAACTAATTTACAGAAGTTCTCATGTTGCAAGATTGACATATTCTTTCTGATAGAATCATTTAAGTCGTCTTCAAAACTCCCACACTTATCTTTCTCCTCTTTAATAATACCTCCAGCATAACAAGAAAACCTTAAGAATTTTTGTTGATATTCAGCAATAGACATGCCCCACTGCCTCAAACTTAGAAACTATTTTTTCTTAGCATCACAATAGACAGGTAGAACATACTTCAAATGTAACTCCTTCACAAAGTCATCCCAAGTAAAAATTGGACGTTTTACCTTGGCATTCGGAACACACACACACACCAATCATAAGCATGCTTTTGTAATAGTAAAACAACATACTTAAATTTTGTAACATCGAAACACTCCAATTACTCAAACACCGTCTCCATGCGCTCTAACCATTGTTCATCATTAGTGGCATCAACAGAACCTTCAAATTCTACCCTGCCCATTTTTCTCATTTTCTCGAATTTTATCCTATTAGGATCATGCATCAATTCAGCCATATGGTGAAAGAATTCAGCCATCTGTTGGAAAGCGGGATTCATAACCTGAGAACTATGGCTCATCTGGGAATGTGGGATAGGTCTTACACCTTGGTTTCCCACTTCATACCCACCAGTATGGGGGGCGTACTGATCCGAGAGGTGTTCTCCAACCCCTTCTAGTGGACGAGGTTAGGAATAAGAGTTATCTGATCCTTCTCATGCTGCTTCCATAGGTCTATTATAGGAAGATGTCATAATCTAATTCCTTCAAAAGAGAAGAGCACATTGCATTAGGGATATGTACATGATACATATGTACTTTACAAGCACTAAAATATTATTAATCATGTAAAAATGAATAGATAACATAGCTTGGACCATTTAAAAAATAGATAAGTATACAAGTAATTCACACCAAAAGTCCTAGAATCTTAAAACTGGGCTCTGATACCAACACTTGTGGCAATCCTCACAGGAGGATGCCACTTCTATATGCTCTAGGCTTATATCATACTCGCTAACATATGAATAATTTAACATATGACATATCAATCATAATTAAATAATGAATTCAAAATAGTTAAAACTATAGAATTTTGTTCTAAAGATTATTTAGTTGATTTCTAGCTCAAGCTTTTGGCGTAAGCACCTTGCAAGTAATTTAAACTACTATCTTGCGAGAGATTTATATATTACCCCTACTGTTGTAGCATGCTGAAAAGTATTACCAAAGTTAAAATGCAAGGACATCAAATTTACTCGTTTCCATTTCATACAATCATCTTAACATAACTGGTATTTTTATATAGCAACAAGCTCGCCGGCTCAAATTTGACGAAATAAGTCAAAACTTAAAGTTACAAACAATGATTCATAATTTACACTAGCCTTTCAAATTTATACATATATATACAACAAGAGAATCATGTACACGTCCCAAAACTGCTACAATATATGTCTAGATGCAAATGTGATCTTCTGCACAGCTCCCAAATTTATCTTCAATGGCCATCGTCAAGCATCATCTCGGGTACTTCCTATGATAGAAACAACTATTACTATGCATGAAGTTTAGTGGTGTAAAAGCTAAAAGTTGAGAACTTTACATCCCTCAATTTACCCTCCTTAAGTCAAAGGGCAACATAATTGGAATACAGTAAATAGACCAAGTGAACAAGTATATCAATAGTATCAAGTAGGATATTAATGATCTAAGTATCAAGAGTTCCTGGAACAATTTTTACTAGACATTCAAATGACAAGGTTCGCCTAGTATATAAATCATGTTGTCACACCAAACAAATCATGTTGTCACACCAAATATAATCAAGTATCAAGAAGGATTGAAACCCTGTACCAAGAATGGTGAAACCCCAATTATCAAGAGAACCAAGAACCATATTAAGAGTGACTTTCTAGTTCATGCATAAAATGGACTGCTTACATACTTAGGACGGACCAAAAATCCACAGTCAAGATGGAAATTGATCCAAACAAGAGGCATACCGATAGTGACAAAATCATAGCCACAAAAAGGACAAAGTCCACAAGGATGTCAAGTGATCAGGCAATTCATATAAATGGGCGAATTAAGTGAGTACATATCACCACATCTAGATAAAATGACAAGAATATAGTTAAGATACCAAGATAATATTTAAATGTACCAGCAGGTAACAAAGGTATAAGAACAAGTTTTTACATGAACCTAAACCTTTTGGCACGTAATCGACCCTTACCGAGTTCAAGTTATGGATCAATACGACATCTGTTTCTTCAATCAATTTTCTTAAGATTGTACAAAAATGTGAGCACCTTAATAGTCATTTACATGCTCATTTAATATTCAACAATTTCAACAGGTAAAACTTAACAAGATAAGTACCAAGACTAAGTCCTATTTCTGTAAATCACACTCTTTCTCGGCAGCTTTACTGCCTTGCAATGCAACTTGATTTTGAATTGGTAAATGAATAAACTAGGCTTCCCAGTCCACATGAAGACTGTAGGTATATGAATATAGATTGCAAATAATCAAGAATCAATTAAAAATACTGTTTTCACAAGTATATATAATCGAAACACTAACAGCACACCCCCAGGAATTTCTATGTCAAAACTCTGGACAAAACTTGTCCTAACTTACGTCCACTATTTTGAATCAATAACTACCAAATTAGGTCCAAAAATAAACATAAGAGTTGTAGATACAAATATTGGGGTTTCAAAGAACAATAAGAATTACAAATTACAGTTCACATATCAAGATATGATTAACATACTAACAACAATACATAGAAGGCTTCTCAGACAGAAAACTGGCCAGAACTTTCACTGCGTTTCGTGCCTTCTTTAGATACCATAAAATCAAATTCAGATTTTTACATAAACATAAAAGTTGTAGGTATGTGAATTAGCTTTATAAAACGTATTTATACACTAAAAACAAATTATATACAATCAGATATTCCACAATTACTACACACTATACAATTTAAGGATATAATTCAACCACTTACCAAGGGATAGGGGATTTCTCAACTTTGCTCCAAGGAACTGATTTATTTCATGTATATTTGTCAAAAATAAGGTTATTAGAGAGTTTATAAGGCTTTATAAGTTTACTAAACCAACTTACTTTGGGGAAAATATATTTGATGTCAAAAATATCTTAAAAGAAAAATGGTCCAATAAGATGGCTGTCCTAATTTTCTCTTTTTCCTTATTTATTTTTTCACACATAATAATTATTATTAAGGCTTGCTCAACATGTATAACTTTATAAAAGTAAATAAATAACACTAAAATGAACCCCTCCCTCATTCGTTTCTATGATTCAAGAAAATCAATTTCTCTAACGACACAAACTCAAGCAAAAGAGTTGTGAAGTAGGGGTTGGTTTTATCTTAAGGGAATACCTTTATGAAAGTGAATACATTATTTAATAATAAGGGTATTACAAGTGAGATTGTTGTATAATCACTAGCTCATAAGTGATTGTTGTCGGATAAGAGAAACTCTCAGAAAGTTTCCAAATTAAGTACTCTGCGTCGAGATGAGCTGAGATGAGTCTGATTTCATTGATGAGGTTTGATGGGTTAGATGGGTAATTTGTCTACTCTTTATTCTTGCTTTAGATAGACACTTGACATGTTGATTTTTGTTATTCTGGGTTAATTGTTATTCCTATATTGTTCTACCTATTTCAATTTTATTCAACTATTTTACTTACCATACATTCTACGTACTAATTCCACTCGATGCTGAATCATTTTTT
>JAABOM020000092.1:991045-1006518 GCA_011800125.2 Solanum clarkiae
ACCTAAAAGTGATAGTTTTGTGACAAATTTACATGTATTTGTGATAGTTTTTAAAATTTATGCGTATAAATCAAGTTTCATACTTATTTATGAAAAAGGTAAAATATATTTCCTAAAATTATGTCTAAATACATGTTGAAACCATTCAGGTTTCACTTAAATATAAACTTTGAAAAATATTTAAAAAAAATTTATCAAACACTTAATTTATTCGATATTAAAAATTACGCTCCTAATGACAGATCCGAGCATGTGACGGTGCTAAGTTTTTCGTCATTACCACTTAATTGAAACTCAAAATTCATTAATTAACACATAATTAAATTTTATTTCATTTTTCTAGAAACATTCCTAATATTATATTTTATTAGCCAGGGCAATATATTAAAAAAAAAAAAAAAAAAAAGATGAAATCAAGCGTGGGGATAGAGGATAAGTGAAGACCATGAAAAATAATGTAAGTTAATTATTAGAATAATTATTGTTACTTTTAAAATATTGAGATCATGAATCTTGAAGATCCACAATAAAATTTGAATATTTAACTATCAGCTATCTAATCCTTGGTCATACATTAGGTTCTATCATGTTTTAAGATCATGATTTTGAATTATTGAAAATAGTATAAAAATATTTTTTTTCCATTTATTAAATTTAAAATATCTTTGTCATTTATTTTTGGATCCAAAAATGTTCCTTTTTTTAACAAAATATTAATTAAATATTTTGAATAATTTTTTAAATATGTGCCGACCCCTTATTGATTACAATCTAATTATTCAAAATCAATTTTAAATAATAGACGATCCGCTCCAAATTTAAAATTCGCTCCGACATTAACTCGCTCCAATGTAAAAGATAACAATAATCTGGAGACTTTTGAACATACATTAAATTGTATTGATGAAGTTTACTATTGAAAGTGATTTTGGAAAAAAATGATTTGTCATCAGTCTTTTTCATAAGTATAATTTAAGTAAATATATTTTGTGACTAAGAGGGTACCCTTTTGAATCTCATAATCTATAAAGTAAAACAGAGCTCAAAAACTACATGCAATGGTGTTATAATTGGATATTATTTGTTCATCGCAAATAAAAGTCCCGAGAATTTGGTATCTTTTAAATGCCTCATTGTCCTTTCTCAATATCCTCACAAGACGCAGTAGAAAACTTACATATTGGGGCAGGTTAATGTTGGGGTGGGTTTTTAATTTGGGACGGGCTGTCTATTATTTAAAAAGTAGTTTTAATTAATGAAATTGTAACCAACAAGGGATCGCCACATGTCTAAAAAAATTATTTAAAATATTTAATTAATATTTTGTTAAAGAAAAAAGCTTTTTTGGACCTTAAAAATAGATGACAAGAATATTCTAGACTCAATAGGTGGATGAAGGATATTTTTATACTATTTTCAATAGGTCAAGAATATTTTAGACCATTTTTCAATTTAATTATTAACTATCTAATCTTAGGTCATTCATTAGGTTCTTCCATCATGTTTTAAGATCGAGACTAAAATTTAACACAATTCTTAATTAAGAAAAGTCATAGATATATCTCTTTCCATAAATACAACTAGTGTCAACATGATTTTATATATATATGTTAATTATTTATTAATTATGTCTTAATTTTTTTTATATATATTAGAAAATTTATAATTCTAGAGCACTTCTTTTTCTTTTATAGTGGCAAGTTTTTTCTGTTTTTATTGGGAGGCATAAGCATAGTCGAACCTCGTAAAATTCTTATGTTATTTTTCTTTTCTATTTTTTTTATTTGTGATTATATATTAGTTAATCCACGATATTTCCACAACAATAAATATACATAATTATCCCATCATACGTCTGTTTTTAAATAAATGTTTGATCACAAATCACAATACAAAGACCTTTAGATTAGAGTTGTAGACATAATATGTGGTCGGTAGATTGTCATTTGTCACTAATCACAAGATCATTTGATTTGATTTAATTTAATTTAATTATGTAGTTTTACTTCGTCAGAAGAAGAAAATAGAATCATTAGCTTAAAAAACTAAATATGTCCCCCCACAAGTAATTAAGTACCATAAATTTGAAAATAATTATTATTTAATAGTGCAAAAACAGCTTAAAAGGTTGTCGTGGTTTAGTTTCTCATAGCATATATATAATTATATCATGGAGTCCACTTTCATATAATAGTGACGTAATTTTATCTTCTATAATAACTTCATGGAAATAATTAATGTTTTTATTGGAGTGTATAGTGAATTCATCATAGTTTATTAAAATTATTAGAAAAATTACATCTTTAATATGTGTTTTCACTAATAGGTTGTTGGTGAAACTCGAAATTCAATAAGATAATATATTTTCAAAATACCCCTATGTAAGTAAATGGTGCCATTAATATTATAAACTAATAATTTTTGAGATTACAAAATTATCAAAGCAATTAGTGAAATATAATTCTGGTGTTTTTTTATTTTTTCTTAAAATTTAAATTTGGTTGAAACTCATCTCTAATTTTTCTTATTGCATCCAAAAATTTCGATGTTATTTTCTTGAACTGCACCAAATTTTTTTTTTTGAAAAGTTCTAGACGTAATTAGTGCTTCCTTATGTGTAACTAATTTCAAAGGAATTATTTCGTCTTCAATTTATTCATAATAATTATTTTCTCTGATGGTATCCTTAATTTCTTCTAAACTCTAGATCTTTGAATATGTAATCATTTCCAATCAGATAATGTATAGGCTATTGAGACTTATTTTATTACAGTAATTGAGATTATTAATAAGACCTCAAATTCATAAATGTAACGAGGGTTTATTTAAATTTCTTAAGGCTTCATCCTTCAAAATCCAAACGATGCAATCAAAATTACCTTGATTAAATCTAGAAAACACTCTTCAAATTAAAAATATTAATTTATCAATTAAATAATACATCTATAAAATAATATGATTTTGACAATATTAAATTAAAGAAATTTTACTATACATCACATATTTATTTATTAGATTATATCTTTCAATAATATTTTGTTGAGTACAACAAGGAAAAAAATTGGTTATCTTTTCTTGCAAGAGTTGATTTCTTCAAATACAATTTATCTATGCTAATTACTTGTATGAAGTTGCCATCTATATAATTATTATTTTAATTTATGTATAGCAGATTTTAAATTAATTAACACTAAATAACAAAATAAGTAAAAATGGATCAGTACTTCAAGGCCCCAAATGACTTCATGTTTTCTTTTGGAATAATTACCTAATTACGTTTTTTTATTTATCAATTTTTTCATTATTTCTATTTGTTTTTAAAAAATTTAAAAATCTCTTCTTTTTTTATCTGAATATATTAATTTCATAATCTGAATACATTATTTCAGTAATTCTAATATATTAATTCTAACTCTTAAATCATATTTATGTTCAATGTATCATGCTTTAAAAGTTACCTGTTGATACTTAAAAATCCTAATTTTTGAATGCGAAACCAAATTAATGTATCTGGATTACAGACTAATGTATCTGAAATATCATATCTTTTAAGGAATTTATGTAAATAAGAAAAAATGATAATCAACTCTTTTTATGTTGTATGATTTATATAAACTCTGGTCTTCTTGTCCACGTTTTTATTAATTTTTAGTTTCCAATACTACAACTAAGGTAAAGAGTAGAATTACTCGTTTTTTGTGGTGAATTTTAAGTAGTTTTTCATGAACAAATTCAAACTAAATATATGGAGAAAATAGTATAACTACAGACGTAAACATTTAATTCAAGAATGAAAAAGAAAGTTGTACATCAATTAATAATAATTAACATCAATGAATAAATAGGTTTCAATTTAGAAAGATATATCCCCCACCCACCACCAACCCCACCCCATAACCTTTTTTTTTAATTTGTACATTTCAACAAATTTAAAAATTTTAGTTTTTTTAATATTATTCTTATCATCATATAAATAAATGAAAATTTTTAAATCATAATTAATATGTGCGACTTGGTACAATAATTTTCTATAAATCTTGAACTTTCTTAACAAAATTATTGGTGTTTGCTACTACATTCCCTTGTGCTATGCCTACGGGAAATATAATTCTCCTTTTTATCTTAATTTATGTAATATCATTTATTATTTAGTCAATTTTTTCAATATTCGATATACTTTTATATTTAATAATTTTTTCGGTCCAAATGATGTTTTATGCTTAGTCATATGATTTTTTTTTTTAAAAAAATCACGTAAATACTCCTAAAAATTTAAAAAGATTTTGACTATAATACTTTTAGTTATGATTTTTTTTAAGTTGACATAATTATCAACAATTTTATATATTAACTAGGAATGTGCCAATGAAAAATTGTAGGGAAAAAATTAAGGGGTCATTTGGTACAAAAATGAATAATGCAAGGACTAGTGTTGTAGGGACTATTTTTTATCAAGTGTTTGGTTCATTGCTTCCTATCTAATCTTGTACTTGATTTAAAATTCTATAAAAAGCTTTTTTCCAATTACATCCTTAAACTATTATGGAATTTTCTATTTCGTGTAATTAAATTAAAGTAGATTATTATTTGTCACTTCTAACTAGTTAGAAAAATAATAATTTAGTCATCATGTTTACTATCTTCTCACTTGAATTATTTGAGAATAAATGATTGTGATTTTAATAAATTCATCACTGATAAACAACCAATTTTAAATTTAATAAAGATAGATAATTTATTATTAAAATTGAAAAGACTGTAAACAATTATAAAATAAACAATCTATATTTACACATAAAAATTTCAAAGTTGAATTTTCAATATAGTTTTTATATTTTAGAAGGTCACTCAACTTTGAGAATATATCTAACATCATTGGACTTTGTTTTGTATCAATAAAATCACTTAACTAAATTAATTATAAAAAAAAAAAAAGTTGACATGGTAAATTTTTTTGATCTATTATGTAAATATGAAATCACAAATAAATAAAATTTAAAAAATTGTCATGGTAAATTTATTTATTTTTATATTATAAAATATGAACCCGCAGATAAATAAAATTTGCAAGCTAATTTATTTAAATAAATTAACAAGTACAAAACTACAAATATAAAACATAAAATCAAGAAAATTTAAAAAAAAAAGTATAAAAGAATATGAGAGGTATTAATTAATACCATATATGTGGTATTAACCAATACATGGATTAGTTATACATAGGTCCAGAAATCCTACTAAACATTGTATTAACTAATACCTTACTCTAATACATAGATTTTTTGTCCTAATACTTCCTACTAAATGGCCTCTAAATGCCTTCCTTATCCGGTAGAATATTATCAATTATTTCGAATCAACTTTCAAAAGCTAAAACATTAATTATTCTTGACCAAAAGAAATACTCCAGTCGTTCATTTTTACTTGTCACTATTTCATTTATTGAGATCAAACTATATGAACTTTGACCAAAATTGTAAGATATATATTTTTTTATTAGCCTTTTCATTATATTAATATGATAAGGATTGCAGCTTACAATATTTTCGTATAGTTTTTAACCATCCAAATTTTAGATTTCAAATATTAGATTTAGCTTTGAAGTTTAGTCAAGTTGACCTCGAAAAGTAAAATACTGATAGATAGATGTATTTTTTCATCATATTAATATGAAAAGGATTGCAACTTCTAGTACTTTTGGTATAATTTTAACCATCTAAATTTTAGATTTCAGATATTAAATTTAGCTTTTAAATTTAGCCAAGTTGACCTCAAAAAGTGAAATTCTGACAGATAGTTGTGTGTTCTCATCATATTTGAGAATGATTGCAATTTTTAACATTTTTCGTATAATTTTTAACTATCTAAATTTTAGGTTTTTCAAATATTAAATTTAGTTTTGAAGTTTAATCAAATTAACCTCGAAAAGTGGAATACTGATTATATCTATCGATATAGATAGATAGATTTATGTAATATCATTTATTTTATAATCAACCTTTTTTAATAATATATACATTTCTATATTTAATACTCTTTTCAATCCTAATTGATATTTTATGCTTAGTCATATGAGTTAAATATTCGCATAAATACTCCTAAAAAGAATTAAAAAAGATTTTGACTATAATACTTTTAATTATGATTTTCTTCTTTTTTTTCCTTTTAAGTTGACATAATTATCATTAATTTTATAGATTGAATAGGAATGTGCCAATGAAAAATTTAGGGGAAAAAATTAAATGCCTTCTTTATCGGATAGAAGACTATCAATTATTTTGAATCAACTTTCAAAAACTAAAGCATTAATTACTCTTGACCAGAAGAAATACTCTCTCCGTCCAACTTTATTTGTGACTATTTTATTTATTGAGGTTAAACTAAGTAAATTTTGATCAACATTTTAATATAAGAAGGATTTTGCAACTTATTGATTTTTCATATAGTTTTAAATCATCTAAATTTTAGATTTTAAAATTAAATTTAGCTTTAAAGTTTAATCAAATTGATTTTCAAGAGCAAAATAGTAACAAGTAAAAGTAGACAGGGGAGTAACAATCTAACAACAACAACATACTCAATGAAATCCCATAAATATGATTTGAAGAAAATAAAATATATGCAAACCTTATCATTATCTCATAAAGATAGGCAGATTCTTTGCGAAAGTAACAATCAAACATTAATTTTTTTTTCTTGATGAAAAAATTTTAAACACATTAAATATTAATAATTATTTCAAAAACCCAAGCTATCATAAGCCCCACTTTCACAGAAACCGCCAGCTTTCAACTTCCCCAGGGCCAATTGAAAACGATATATCTAAACTTTCTTTTCTTCCTTTCATTTATCTCACAAAGAAAATATTTTTAAAAAATCATATAAATAAATAATATTTAATTATTTTTTTTAAAAAATAACTCTTCCTAAATTTGTTTGATGACCAAAAATATTCTCACTCTTGTGCTCAGATTCCAATTTTTTCTTAACTTTCTTTATCGTTGCTTAGAGGCAATATCTCTGTGGCAAAGAGCTGTTCAACTGCATTTTAGCATATTGTAATCCCCACCCCCCACCCCCCACTCCCTCAACTGTCTTCCTACTACAGCTACCACAGTTATTTTTCTCCATTATATGAATCTTGATTTCCTTATAGTCTTTGTGATTGTGTTGTTTTTTGTATTTTCTTGAATTTTTTGTTGTTGGAGGTGAAGGTTAATGGGTCTTGGTTGGAATTCTTGAAATTTCTAGAAAAAATGGTATCTTTATGGTTCTAAAAAGCACCTACTATGGATCTGGAAACAGAGGTTAACCAAAATCGTGTGAAGGTAAAGTGTTAAAGTTTAGTTTTTTTGTTAATCTTTTAGAAATTTAAGATCACCCTTTTGATAATCTTTTGTGGGGTTTGCAGAAAGAATCATGGATGACTATCTTGACATTGGCTTATCAGAGTTTGGGAGTTGTTTATGGGGATTTGAGTACATCACCTTTGTATGTGTATAAGAGTACTTTTGATGAAGACATTACACATTCAGAGAGTAATGAAGAAATCTATGGGGTTTTATCATTTGTGTTTTGGACATTGACTTTAGTTCCTCTTTTGAAATATGTGTTCATTGTGCTTAAAGCTGATGATAATGGTGAAGGTGGAACTTTTGCTTTGTATTCACTACTTTGTAGACATGCTAAGGTTAATTCATTGCCTAGTTGTCAGTTAGCAGATGAAGACTTGTCAAGTTATAAGAAAGATAATATCATTAGTCCTGCTCCAACTACTTTCGGGGCCACACTTAAATCAACTTTGGAGAGATATAGAGTTTTGCAGAGATTTCTGCTTGTATTGGCTTTAATTGGAGCTTGTATGGTTATTGGAGATGGCATCCTCACACCTGCTCTTTCAGGTATGCTAATGGCCAATTCTGATAATATTTTTGCTTTCTTCGATTTTAGTATTACATGTTAGTTCCCCTGCTTTAGTTATTGTGTTATTTGTTGTTGCTATTGTTCTGGTTTTCATTATTTTCAACATGTCAATTAAAGGAATTTGCTTTACACACTTTTGTTTTTATATTCTTTACTTGACCTGAGGGTCTATGGGAAACAACCTCTCTATCTTCGCAAGGTAGGGGCAGGGCTGCATACATCCCCAGACCCCGCTTGTGGGATTACATAGGATATTTTGTTGTTGTTATTGCTACCTCACTACTTTCTCTAGTTCCTACCACCTTTCTATGTATCATTTTTGTCAGCTACCCCTTGGGAATGAAAAAGAAATTTGATCACCAACCCTTCCAATCGTTAGTTTGTGGTGGCAATTCACCCTTGTCACTGGCTCCTCTTTCGTCTTTACCTAGGGGCATGAGACAACAATCCCTAAGGAACTTGGCAAAATAGCCCTTAACTTGTATATATGAATTCTTTATTTCTGATAGGGAATAGAACATAATCGAAACAAAGATTCGTACAGGCCATATTAGATAACCAATGGAGGAATAAGTGTTGGATTGAGAGAATCATGCCTTAGTAGACATGTATATATTGCCTTAGTGGACCTGAATAGAACAAAAAGGTATAGATGATTCATATCACCGGCTTCAACTGACTTGGCATTGTCACATGGTTGATTGGTTGACCGAGAGTTTGGAATTTGTGGTGTTTGTTAGTTTCTAATCGTTCACTTTTTGTGGAGTTTTGTGCAGTTTTCTCAGCAGTATCTGGCATTGAACTTGCTATTGGAAAAGAACATCACAAATGTAAGTTTTATCTAATCTTTTTCTGTGAGATCATTATGCGATGTGTTTTTTATTAAGCTGCTTAACCTCAAAGAAAAATTGTATGGTTAACAGTGACTGTGCCTTTTTTACCTACCAAATAAAGAAAAAAGTGATTATGCTTTTTGACCACATGAAACATGTGCTACAGCTTTTCACCAAGGGGTAACTTGATTAACCTTCAAATTAAAATTTAAACAGTTTCAGATAATCTGGTAAATAAAAGAATAAAAAATGACATTATGCTCTTTGTTAAGTGGTTTGACCTTTTTCAAAACGACAGAATTTGAAGTTAAAGATTATAATGGACTAATACTATTTCCAGAGTGCACTTTTTGAAGTCATATGAGAAACAGATTTCAAGCTTATTGAACCCCTTGGCGATCTTATCATATGCTAATTAACTAATCTATTGATTATCAACTCCATCTTACTGGAGTAAATATGATTTGATGGGATGACTCCCCATTAAGGGGGAGAATTTGATATCAATAATAAAAGTTCAAACATGCAAACATAGATGTAAATGCAAAATAATCAGCCATCAAATATTTGGTTTTAGTTTATTACTTTCAGTGTCCTGTATATTCTCCAAACACAAGTCCACACAAATGATTTAGTGATTCCAAATGACATCCAGTGAATTTAGGAGAAACCAGGTTTTCTTCTTAAGTTAGGAGCAATCGTAGGTGTTGGCAAAGTATAGCGAGAAAGGGAACATTATATCCCCTAATAATGCTTCAATATCTTGCAAAAAGGGTCGTGCTATTAGTAAGATAGCAGGGGGAGAGGGACCAAACTTGATGCGATTTTGGCGGAATTTTGGAAGAGCACTGATGAGGCAGGTATGGAGTGGTTGACTAGGTTGTTTAATGTCATTTGAAGACAGCTAAAATGCTCGACAAAATGGAGGTTGATTACAATCGTTCCATTGTACAAGAACAAGGGTGATATCCAAAACTGTAACAATTACAGGGACATCAAATTGCTAAGCCACATTATGAAGGTTTGGGAGAGATTGGTGGAGATGAGGGCAATAAGAGGAGTGTCCATGGTAGAGAATCAACTTGGATTAATGCCAAAGTGAGCGACTACTGAAGCAATCCATCTTGTGTAGAGACTGGTGGAGAAATATAGGAAAAGAAAGAGGTACCTTCATACGGTGTTCATTGGCTTATGGCAAAGTTCTGAGGGATGTTCTTTGGAGGTATCTTGAGGCTGAAGGTATCCCAATGATGTATTAGGACGATAAGGGACATGTATGATGGAGTCAAGACTCAGGTTAGAATGGTGGGAGTAAACCCAGAGCATTTTTCTATTGAGATAGGGCTATATTAGAATGGTTTATATTAGGACGATAAGTTGACGTGGTTTATCCAAAAGGAGGTTCCATGGTGTATGTTACTTTTGGATAACATAGTACTGATTGATGAGATATGGGATGGAGTTAATGATAGGTTGGAGTTCTATAGACAAATTTTAGAGTAAAAAAAGTTTAAATTAGGCAGAATCAAAGCAAAATACTTGGAGTGCAAATTCAGTGTTGTGTCAAATGAAGCCGACATGGAAATGAGGATGCCTACTTAGCCTATTACCAAGAGTGAAAGATTTAAATTTCTTAGGGTCATCATCTAGAGTAGTGGGGATATCGATGATGGTGTCACGCATCGTATTGGGGCAGCATAGATGAAATGGAGACATGCCTATGGAGTATTGTGTGATAAGAAAATACCACCTAAACTTAAAAGATAAGCTTTATAGAGTGGCGGTTAGACCGTTCTTGTTATATGAAGTGGAGTGTGGGCCAGTCAAAAACTCACGTATTCAGAAGATGTATGTTATAGAGATGAGAATGTTGAGATAGATGTGTGGGCATACTAAAAGTAATAAGACTAGGAATGAGGTTATTCGGAAGAAGGTGGGAGTAACCTTTGTGGTAGGCAAGATAAGGGAAACAAGACTGGGATGGTTTGGACATATGTAGAGAAGGTGTGTTGATGCTCTAATTAGGAGGTGCAAAATATTGAATTTAGGGGTTACGCGGAGGGGTAAGGGCAGATCAAAAAGTATTAGGAAGAGGTGATCAGACAGGATATGGCGTAGCTGCATATCACTGAGGACATGACCTTAGATAGAAAAGAGTGGAGGTTGCGTATTAGGGTAAAAGGCTGATAGGGATAGAATTGTCTTGCCTTGTGACGGTTTAGGGTTTGTCATAGGACTAGTCGTGCCATTATAGTTGCGTGGTTACTGCTTTTCGATTGTCAGATTATTTGCTATTATTGTTTTTTCTTGTACAATTTACTTGCTCCTTGCTTTTGACGCTATGCTTTATCTATTTTTTCTTTTTTTACTTGGAATTGATACATTTGAGCCGAGGATCTTTCGGAAACAACTCTCCATCTTCATAAGATAGTGGTAAGTTCTGCATACACTCTACCCTCCCTAGACCCCACTTTGTGAGATTTTACTGGGTATGTTATTGTTGATAGGTTTTTAGCCTGCTTAATCATGAAGGAACATCTAGAATTCTCTTCCTATCATTTGGAGATTCTTTAATATAATGTGTACCAACAAAGTTGGCAAAACTCTTACACAAAGGAAAAGAGGCAACAGAAGACGTTAGGATCAGAAGGGTCTAACATTTTATTGTGAGGACCTTTTGAACATGTCTATTTGAGTGACATATTCTAGGTTGAGACTCTGCTTTTGATCAAGGAATTGTTTGAGTGTTATATTCTGGTTTCGATTTGTTTATTTTATTCAAATTTGTGTAGATCATTTAAAATACTATTTAATTCTTGATCCCTATGCTCAAAATGACACGCTATCTTTCTAAAATATGTTATTTGCAGATGTAGAAGTTCCACTTACTTGTGTCATACTGATAGCCTTGTTTGCCCTTCAGCATTATGGCACCCACAGGGTTGGATTTTTGTTTGCACCTGTTGTGATAACATGGCTTATGTGTATCAGTGCTATTGGTGTATATAATATAATACAGTGGGACCATCATGTTTATCGGGCACTGTCTCCATATTACATGTACAAATTCCTGAAAAAAACTCAAAGAGGAGGTTGGATGTCCTTGGGAGGGATCCTCCTGTGCATAACAGGTAAGATATACTTGTCAAATGCTTTCTGATTATTTTTTCCCGAGCAAAACAGTTATCTACTACTATTCTTTTGTTATGATGATCATCAAATATACAAGTATATCTTTCAGGTTCAGAAGCAATGTTTGCTGATCTAGGACATTTCTCCCAGTTATCAATACAGGTATATATATTCATTCTTTATGTTATTTCCTGTGCATGAATAGTCTTAATGGTCACACCTTCATCATGTTACCAGAGTTGGTAGAGGTTCTGATTTCAAAAGTCTCAGCACAAAATTCTCAAAAATGTCTGACCTAAGAAAAAGTAATAGGCTCACGCATAAGGGGATATACTGTTAAATGAGATGGTTATACCATGCAAAAATATATGCAATGCACTTGTCGACAATAATTCTCTTTCTGTAGAGCTTATGTTGAATTTCCCACTTGTTACTGATGTGATTACAATATGATGAATTAATGATTAGAATAGTTTTAAGAGACATCTATTGTCTACATATAGTCAACTTGTGTATTTCTACCATTGGGATGTATAAGTGACTATTTTCCCTTTTGCAGATTGCTTTTACGTTCATGGTTTATCCATCACTAATACTCGCATATATGGGACAAGCTGCTTATCTTTCACAGCATCATGTTATTGAAAACGAAAGCTATCGTATTGGCTTTTATGTTTCAGTACCAGGTATTTACATTCCTAGTTGCTTTTACGGGGAAAAAAACATAATGTTGGTAAGAAAATTCAGCTGATGAAGGTCATCTCAAATTTGTTTTTGTTGTTTCAGAGAAACTAAGGTTGCCTGTTCTGGTGATTGCTATACTTGCTGCTGTGGTAGGGAGCCAAGCCATCATCACTGGAACCTTTTCAATTATTAAACAATGCTCCTCTCTGGGTTGCTTTCCTAAAGTCAAAATAGTGAATACGTCATCAAAAATACATGGACAGATTTATATTCCAGAAATCAATTGGACCTTAATGCTACTATGCTTGGCTGTTACTATTGGCTTTAGAGACACCAAAAGGATGGGCAATGCTTCAGGTATGGATGTAATGATGTGAATAAGGGAAACTAAAATTTTGATTTGTAGAAATCATTTGCCTTCCTGGCTGGAGCATTAAACTTAAATGTCTTTATTTGAATTCACCAAATAATCAATCATAGATTGTCTGTTGAAGTTTAAAGTCATATTGTTCTTAGTGGTTGGTTCTCTCACTGTCCTAAAACAAAATTATTTATTGAATCTGTTCCCTCCTCCGTGGGAGACCAATTTTCATGTTCAATGCTGAATGATTCTCATTCCTAACCCAATCCCCTATTTTTGCTTTGTATCAGGTTTGGCAGTCATAACTGTCATGCTGGTTACGACTTGTTTGATGTCATTGGTGATTGTTTTATGCTGGCGCAAGAGTGTGCTCCTTGCACTTTGCTTTGTGATATTCTTTGGAACGATTGAGGCCTTATATTTCTCAGCTTCCCTAATTAAATTCTTGGAAGGAGCATGGGTGCCTATTGCAATGGCCTTTGCTTTCATGATAGTAATGTGTATTTGGCACTATGGCTCTTTGAAGAAGTATGAATTTGATGTCCAAAATAAGGTCTCTGTTGAGTGGCTACTTGGTCTTGGTCCCAGCCTAGGCATTGTACGGGTTCGTGGCATTGGCCTCATACATACTGAGCTCGTATCTGGAATCCCAGCAATCTTCTCACACTTTGTTACCAATCTTCCAGCATTCCACCAGGTCTTAGTATTCCTTTGTGTCAAATCTGTCCCAGTTCCTCATGTTAAACACGAGGAGCGTTTCCTTGTTGGACACATTGGTCCAAGAGAGTACCGCATATACAGATGCATTGTCAGGTATGGTTATCGCGATGCTCATAAAGATGATTCAGAATTTGAGAATGATCTTGTGTGTAGCATAGCTGAGTTTATAAGAACAGGAAAGACGGGGTTGAATGTTAATGGTGAAGATCTTAGAAAAGATTTTGAAGACCTGACCGTTGTTGGAACCCCGTCAACTCATATATCAGGAGTTCAACTCTGTGAAGATGAAGATGTAAGTGCAGAACTAGTTGGGACATCAGAACGCAGAGAAATAGTTTCTCCACGCGTAACCAAGCCTAAGAAAAGGGTGAGGTTTGTTATACCAGAGTCTCCCAAGATTGATAGATGTGCACGAGAGGAGTTGAGGGAATTGATGGAAGCAAGGGAAGCAGGCATAGCTTACATATTGGGACATTGCTATGTAAGAGCCAAACAAGGATCTAGCTTATTTAAGAAAATAGTTATAAATTTTGGTTATGACTTTTTGAGAAGGAACAGTAGACCACCTACACACACTTTAACTGTATCCCATGCTTCTACTTTAGAGGTAGGAATGGTTTACAATGTATGATTTTTAGTATACAGGAGAAAACAAATAATGAATGTTGTACATGTATGAATAGAAGAGAAGTCAGTAACCACCTCAACTATTTTCAGCACATAAACGAAACTTTTGATCACCTATTACCTCTATCCAACAAAAAATCAACAGATTGGGAATTTGACGTACAAAAAAGGGGAACAATCGTGTCTCTCTCTTCACATCAATAGTCAGTCGATACAAAACCAAAGAGCTTGGTGGAATCAATATGGTTGCATAAGTATGTATAATTTTCTTCCTAGGGCAAGCCACTTCTGGTACCACAACGATCTATTCTACTTGCATTTGTACTACAAGGCTTGAACTTCAATTCTTCAATATGAACTTATCCTCTTCTTCTTCTTCTTTTTTCTTTGTTGGTTTTGATTACAACAACATACCCAGTGAAATTCCACAAGGATTGAGTAATGAATATACACGGACCATACTCCTACCTTTTAAAGAGGCCGTTTCCGAAGGACCCTCAACCTGAATAAAACATATGGTATGAAAAGAGAAAACGACAATAGAGAAAACAAAGCAACTTACAAAAAACAACTACATAATAATTCGATAACCTAACCACAATGATCGACAAATGATGGTGGAAATAATTCTCTTACAAAATCCCACAGGGATGTGAATGATGGTAGGAATTCGAAAAATTGATAATTAATTCTCCCTTATAAATAATCAGCCCCCAAATTTTCAAAATCAAGAAAAAAAAAACTCCAATTAATTAACTATATTTTGTAATTAAAAATGATATTTTATAAATTAAAAAATATATAGTAAATTAAGGTTCTTAAATGCATTTTTATGTGATTTTTCCTTTTTAAAGTGATCCATAAAAAAACCCAACATCAACTGGGCTCGATAACACCTCAAAGTAACACAAAGGCAAGAAGCCCAAAGTCACAAGGGCAATTTCCAATAAAATTTTTTTGTTTCAATAACTGATTAAAATTCAACCGTAAACTACTGTACAGCAAAAAACCAAGAATTAGTAACTTATTATTTATCCTATGTCATTAATAAATATTTTTTTCAATAACATTATTATAAATATATTATTTTAGTATTGATGCCATACAATTTAAAATTGTTAAT
The DNA here is from genome assembly GCA_011800125.2 of Solanum clarkiae. Taxonomy (NCBI): domain Eukaryota; kingdom Viridiplantae; phylum Streptophyta; class Magnoliopsida; order Solanales; family Solanaceae; genus Solanum; species Solanum clarkiae. The sequence goes on from JAABOM020000092.1 coordinate 1,006,449, forward strand.
TTTTTTTTCGTTTGTAGTTCTTTATATTTTAAATATTCTTAGTAAATTTGAGGCCTCAATTTTGTTTACT
>JAABOM020000092.1:1029954-1048417 GCA_011800125.2 Solanum clarkiae
CCCCCCCCCCCCCGCCAAACCCCCCACCCCCTCGTCTCTTTCATCTTTTAATTTTCATTCACAACTTTCCCTCACACTCTCAAAAACCCCAACACTTTTCTGCAAAAGATCAACCAAAAAAACCCCACAAAGCCACTTCTTTCTTCTTGCTCCCTCCACACTTGTTTTACAGCACCCCCTTTATCTCACTGAGCTCATTTTTTTGAGCTAGGGTTTTCTTTAGTTTTGCTTCATACCCCACAATGCAATAGTTAACCCCTCACCATTTTCTTGGATTTTCGCTCAACAATGGCTGGAAAGTTTTCAACTTTGATTCTCATTCTTTTGCTTCTTTCTCCTGCTGCTTTTTGTTCTGTTTCTGCTTCACCTTCCCCTGCAAGTGAGTCTGCATTCTGATTTTTCTGCATGTTTTTAAGCTCTTCTAGAAGATTCTGCCATTCTTGATCTGTTCTTGTTTTAATGGTGTTTTATGGTTTGGTAAGCAGAGATTGTAAATGGGTTTGTTTCAAATGCTGTAACAAAGCTGATGAAATGGGTTTGGTCACTCAAAGCTAGTACTAAAACAGGTACGGATCTTTAGTCCTACATTGATTTTGCCCTTCAATTTTTCTTTTGGAAAATGGGGTTGAAATGTCAAATAATGAAATGATTATTGGTGCTTTGTAGTCATTTCTGGGCGTCCAATGATGAAATTTGAGAGTGGGTATAGTGTGGAGACTGTGTTTGATGGAAGCAAACTTGGGATTGAACCTTATTCTGTTGAGGTTATGTCTAGTGGGGAGCTCCTCATTTTGGATTCTGTTAATAGTAATCTTTACAAGATCTCTTCCTCTTTGTCTCAGTGTAAGTTCTTTTTTCCTTTTGGGTTTTCTTTTAGCTATTTCCTGTTGATTCTTTTTTCTTATGTTGATTGTTTATCGGAAACAACCTCTCTTCCTTCCCAAGGTACATTGTGTATGTTGTTTTTTAGCTAGTCTAGTTAATTAGTGCCTTCAATCTCGAGTATTCATTTGGTTTTAGTCTTTTGTTGTCTGTGTATAACTTGACTGGTTTCTCTTTTTGAGCAGTATCAGAATTTTGACAGGGCTAACATTAGTGTAAATGAACCATTATTTTAGGCTAGACAATGTACTGTGTTTTAGCTCATAGGAGTTTGCACATTTTGGTTTCATGTGCTTGGTGCATTGTGTCCTTGCTAGTTAATTTCTGAATCCTTTGTGATTTTCAATTTTTGAGTTGTCCACTGACTGTTTGCAAGTGGAATTTTGGTGCTTCCACATCAATATTTTGCATAAGTTTATTCAGTATTGAAGCTTTGGATTCTCTACAGGTACCTGACCTCTGCTTTTTCATGTTGGCTATTAAAATGAGTTCAACTAGCAGCAACTCTATAAAAGATGCTTTGCTTTTACCATTTGATTCTTCTTGTCTGCTGCAAATGCGTTTGCTGTGTACTTTTACTGACTTCTTGCAAATAAATTTTTTGATATTACCTTTCTAATTGTTTTCTGTTGAAGTTTCTTTGTGGGACTTTTCTAGTATGTAAATTTTAGTCTAACTGGGGAAAGTTTACAGACACCAGACCTAGGTTGGTGGCTGGATCAGCTGATGGATACTCTGGACATGTTGATGGAAAATTACGTGAGGCAAGAATGAACCATCCGAAAGGTCTTACTGTTGATGACAGAGGGAACATCTACATAGCAGATACTGATAACATGGTGATTAGGAAGATTGGTGATGCAGGTGATTAACTAAACACTGTTTCTAGCAAAGATATAGAAGCATCGTTTTGCTAGTTTGTGACCTTTGTGCATGTCTTTAAAATCTCCAAAGTTCTGGTCATCTAAATCCTTATAAAGTTTGATGACTCCTAAATCTCCTTTTGGTATCTCTTAATTTTAAGCTATGAAATTTCCTTGTCCAGGGATCACAACAATTGCCGGTGGTAAATGGAGCCGTGGAGGTGGGCATGTTGATGGACCAAGTGAAGATGCAAAATTCTCTAATGATTTTGATGTGGTCTATGTGGGAAGCAGTTGTTCCCTGCTTGTCATAGACAGGGGAAATAAAGCAATACGGGAGATTCAACTTCATTTTGAAGACTGTGCTTATCAGTATGATAATGGTTTTCCTTTAGGTTAGTAACTTTGTCCTATTACTACGTACAATGTGCTTCAGCTGAAGGTGTTATTGAAGAAGAAGATTATGCCACAGGAATTGCTGTGCTATTGGCTGCTGGTTTCTTTGGTTACATGCTAGCATTGCTACAGCGAAGGGTTGGTACCATGGTATCCCCAGAAGAAGTGAGTATCCGGTTCATTACTCTTATAATTTAAGTCGGATAACTTCTTAAGCATTGCAATCGGAACTTAGATAAAGAACTTAAGGATCTTTCGTCCACTTCTAGGCTTGTCTTTTTGTATCCTGCATGGAAATCACTGTAACAGGTTTTAGGAGAATAGTTCTCACATATTCATGCAGCAATTGGTTGTTAGCAAGTTAAACGTCTATCGGACAACTTTTTTGCAACTTCCAAATGGCACCCTGTTTTGTGTCTGATTTTATAATGTTGTGCACCTTTCCATACACAATCTCATTCACTTCTTCTGTTTTCTTGAAGGATCAGAACACATACATTTTCAGCGATCATTATGAGAAGCCAGTGAAATCATCAGTAAGGCCTCCCCTAATTCCAACTGAAGGTGAGGTGGAGAAGCAAGAAGAAAGCATGTCCGGATCTCTAGGAAAGCTAATCATGCGTACTGGAGCATCAGTTTCGGAAATTTTAGGAGGTGTATTTCCAGTGTTCAAAAGGTTACCTTTGGACCATCACTATCAACAGCAACAGCTGTATCAGCAACACACATGGCCGGTACAGGATAGTGTTGTAGTACCAAAAGAAGATGAACCCCCATCCATTGAACCCAGAACTCCTACTCCACGAAAGACCTATGCATTCATGTCCAAAGATTCTGAAAAGATGCAACAGCTGAAACAAAGTCGCGCTTTTTATGGTGGTGGATGGAATGCTGACTTTCAACAAAACCAACAGCAGACTCAGAAGCATTTACATCATCATCAATATCATTCATCTGGACCTCAAACATTCTATGAGCAAAGCTCAGATAATACAAAGGAAGTAGTTTTTGGAGCAATTCAAGAACAAGGACGACGTGAGACAGTGATAATAAAGCCTCTGGACCATGCAACTCCTGTTTATGATCGACACAATGTTCGTTCTCGATTCAACTCTGCTGGATATTCTCAAGGCTATTAATTAATTCACATACAGAAACTTCAAAGGTTCTTTAAATTGCTTGGTGGTGGCTTTGACATGAGAAGCATATCATGCATTAACAGCTATCAAAGTACAAATTTTGGAGAGTGGATGCCCATATTAGAATAGCTTATAATGTTTATCCAGTGTTACTAGTACAAAAGAATTTATCTATATATCATTGATCTATGTTTGGTTGACAATATAAATTAATCTTGTAGCGATTCCCTAGGAATTCCATGGCTTCTGTTTTTTGGGGAATACCAAGCTGGATAATACATGCCAAGACAAGATCTATTACCATTTTTTGTCCTTTCCACACAACCTCAACCTCTAATGTGGTCCAAGATAAAATGGGGAAAAAAAACAACAAAAGCAGCAAAAAAGGACGAGTTTTTGTCCAAACAATCTGTTCCACCACAAGTAGCTGGAAAACACAAACCATGGGGTCCTTTGGCACGCCGACTAGATTATCTCGGAATTATAGTGACTAGGAGATCACAGGGTCAAGCCTTAGAAACATCATCTAGCAAAAATACAAGATAAACTGTGTACAGTAGACCCTTGTGGTCAGATCCTTATCCGGACCCTGCGCATAGCTAGAGCCAAGAGCTTTAGGGAACTGTCTTAAGACTAAGTCCAGAATAAAATGTTTACTTTATTTAGTTGATGATATAAATTTATCCCACCTTATTTCACGTACCAAACTACGCCATTGAAAGCACAAATTGCATTATTTTAACCAAACCTGGCAGAACAACGTGGTATGGGTTGAGTAAGGACATGAATATATATGTACAATATGTAGAAAAATATGCACTTGAAGCTGCCATTAATGGCCATTGTTTTTTATATTTCTCCTGTTGTGAAAGCAAGAATGTCTGTTGATCTTATTTTTTTTATATTTGTTCTTTTATTTAATAATAAAACATAAGTGTACTGATTTCAGTAAGAGAACCACTCACATGGGCACGTGACTAAACGGTAAACAACAGTTAACCATTAGAGAAAGACAAATGAATTAAGCATTTTTGTCAAATAGATCTATCATAATGTTTCATAAAGTAAATATCATCATCAATTTTTACTTAAAAAAAATTGTAAGCCTAATTATTTGGTCTCTTTTCTCATTTTCAGTTGATTCCACTTCTCACAAAAGTTAATTTGAGTTGGTGGCATTGGATAACTCCAAAGTCCATCTTCCCTTTGTCCCATTTTATATGATACTCTTTAATATGATACAATGATTAAAAAAAAAGACTTTTAAAATTTGTGATCTAAAATCATTGTTAGATATTTGTGTAACGAAGAACCATTTCATTAAGGATAAAAAAATTAAAAGATAAATTATTTCTAATTAAAGTAAAATAACATTTTTTTTTGAACGAACTAAAAAAAAGTGTCATGGAACAGACGGAGTATCATTTGGTTCAGTGACATGGTTTATAGATCCCATACAAATTCCCACCTGGACAATATTTATATAACAACTTTTAGAATGACATGTTATCTAAAATTTTCCATGCAAAGAGTTGCACATTCAAGAATGTCAAAGCAATATCAATAATAAATACTTATTCACATCCGGTGTTACTTCATATCAAAGTTTAAGCGCGATAAGATATAACAACTAGAGATGAACAGATCAGCAAGATAAAACCACAAACTAAACGAAATATAGGGAGTTTAAGAGCCTATTCGGATGGGCGGGCTTATAGCTTATGACCATGGACGACCGTATGGCCAAATGAACCAGCGGCGAAGCCAGCATTTTCGTCAAAGGTGTTCATACTGAGTGGATGATTTTTGTATTAAGGGTGATCAACAATGGATATATATTAAAATATCTATATATTCGAAAAAAATTTCCGCCTTTGAAATTGAAATGTAATTGTTATGAAGTAGTTGAATCTACTATATTTGCAGCTTTACAAACTAAAAGATGAGCAAAATCCAATGGAAACAAAAGAGGAATAGTTTTTCCATACGAGGCATCACTTCATTGAAACATGAAACACAATAGAAATAGTAAACTCAAAAGGAGCTGAGTCATTTGCCTGTTCAGTTATACATGAAAATTGTAGCATTAGACTTGATAACTTTCAAAACACTAACAAAAGTTAATAATAACATTAATACTACTACCAGACTTCACTAAACTACTTTCTTTTTTTGGTTCACTAAGCTCAAAATGCTTTGTGAAACTTCAGGACCTGAAGAAGCATTCCTTTGCTCTGAAAACACTTTTATATTAGCTAGTATCATGCTATCTACAACAGAAACATCGGTACTAACCTTCACAGCATCATCTTGATTAGCAGTCAGCTCAGAATGGTCTAAACTTCCATCAAAAGTTATCAGATCTTCTAAACTGTTCGCTACCACCGGGGAGTTTGGCGATTCTTTGCTTTCAAAGTCATGAATATTTATGAGAGGTGCTGGTTGTCTACGAGAAGTCTGGCGTGCTACTACTACTTTAGGACTAAACATTAGACGCAGATGGGAGTAACTAAGTAATACGAGCTGCCTTAAGAGTGAATAGATTTTTGAATCAACAATTACGCTTTTGATGACGAAGCAGAACATCAGAACTTGTCTCTCCAGACTGATTAGGAAGTGCTTCCATGTCATGTTGCACTGAAGACGACTGCCGTAATCCTGTCTAGAAAGTTCCATTAGAGAATACGTGAGCATCTCTCATATCAACAGAACCCAAAACTGACCAGCATTGGTACTTACATTTGGGATAACATAAGGACGAATGACCAGCCCGATAATCAAGCAGACCAAGCAGGGAAGCCCCACAGTTAAGAGCCATGTAGAAACTGCTCTTAGACCTGAGAAGATTTTAGAAATGTCAGAAGTATCTGATTTCAAATACAAGCGAAAGACTGGCATTCAGAAACACAAAGCGAGAAAAATCTAAGAGATGAGATTTCAAAAGGTTCATGGAAATTTAATATTTATTGTAATGTTGTGTACTAAACAATCCACAAGCTTTTAGACTGCAGAAACTGATGAGCAATTCCAACCTCAAAATCACAACAAGGGACAAACACAATAAAAGAACGAGCAATGTATGCTTGGATTAATGTATTACCAGAATGAGAATCTCTTGAACAATCCTCGGCTTTAAGCTGCATTTCACGGACTAATCTATTGCCATGGTCAGAGATCATTAAAGTGCATCTTTTAGGAACAAAAGAAAGCTCATAATAATCTGAGAATGAGGCATTTAATCCAGGTCCATCAGTACGGCCAGCTGTTTCTGAATAACCTCCTGCTATTGTAGTAACACCTGATATCATCATTGATTGAGGAGTTGCATTCAGAATCCAACACAACAATAGTAATAAAATAAATATTAATGAAGCAGCATAAACTATAGTTACCATATAATAACACCACCATTTGGCAACTACCTAGGTAAATAAGCAAAAGGGGAAAGGATCAAAGAATCCCCCTCTACTATAATTTGATCCTTCGGTATACTTTGCCATTCATATACCCACGCCATTTGCAAATCATCTCTTATTTTCCTGGACTCTAAGGGAGCTCCAACGTGAAGTACAATAGAGGATAATCTATGAAACCATATTCAAAAGTAGAGGGCTGAACCTCTTTTGCTCAAGTATTTCGACACGTGGAATCCACTTAGACCATCTTGGACCTCTGTAAAAGTTAAGCGCAAATACAAAATGATTTGCTAAGGACAAGGCACGAATGGCTTCAAACAAAGGTGGAGGGAAAAATTGAAAATTTTTGTATAGTTGAAAGGTAAATTTGGTCCTTTTCCCAAAGCAAGATAAACACGCTAGACCACCTTCCATGAGGAGAAACACTCTCCAAGCTGTAACTTCCCCTTGAAAGAAAAGGACGTTCAAGAAGAGAAACATGAGAGTCGTGGGAAATTGCTAAATAGAACTTTTAAGACATGCTTCATACACCACATTGTGCGGCATATTTATCAACCAACATGAGAAGCATAAGTTGGAATTGATTACACATCATACCACCAAACAACCAACATAGACTACTTTTGTTAACAACTTCCATGCCAATCTTCTTTGTTCAGGCGGTTCCATTTAGTAGGCCCCTAAATGTTCTACGGGACATCGTCAATTCTTGATGCTTGAAAGCAGCTATTCCGGTCAATCCATTGAAAGCTGCATTGAATGGAAAAAGCCTGGTTTCCAAGTAATACTCACGTTAGAATGCCTGCATTTCCACTTCCTCATCCATGAAGCTCGGTGTTCTCTTCTTATTTTTCCCCATTGTTCTGACAAAATCCTCCCTTCTAATTAGTGCTATTCTTAACATTCATCAAACATTAACCCAGAATCTGACAGCCACTCAATTTCTAAAAACATAAAAATGATGTCCTTGAAAAGGGATAGTTAGCGGTAAAGACCTTCCACATCAAACCATAACGTTGACATTCGAATCCCAAACAGATGAAAGTAAGAAAAGGCCCCAAAGGTAGGCTCTCTGATATAGGAGTTCTGGTGGTGGAGTTTGCCATATCATTTAAAAAAAATCTTAAAAATGAAATGGGAAAACAACTTAAAGAGCATATAAAATTTACAAATAACCATTTTTCAGCCAGTGTAATTGAAAAATAGACACTATCATGGAGCTCAAATTCCACGGGCGAAACTCCCTGTTGAATTTGCAACTCCTGACCGTGACTATTTTTCAGTTACAAGATCGAAAAGTGGCCACTCGCTATTTCTACGTTTTTCCTCCTGGAACCCCATGACAATAACTATTTTCCAATTATACGATCAAAAGGTGGCCAGTCAGCGCTATTTCTACGTTTTTCCGCCTGGAACTCCAAGACAGTGACTGTTTTCCAGTTATAAGAAAGAAAAGCGGCCAGTGGATGCTATTTCTACGTTTTTTACTTGCATGACATTTTTTACTAGCTCCTCTTAACATGTCAAAGTTATTTTCACAGTCCCCAAGTATCACTATACACCAGGCCTTGGCTCCAACTTTCCACCTACTATAGTCTTCCAACTTTATACCCCAACCAAAACCTTGTTATGAATTTCTAGCACAACATTTCAAACAGAAAACACTTTTTAAGTCAGATCAAAGACAGCCAATAAGACCACACAAAATAAGAAAATATCACAACTATATCTAGATACCTGACTTGCTAATCTTTCTAATTGCATGCATGTTCTTCACATCAGCAACATAAATATTCCCTTTTGAATCAACAGCAAAGTTCTTCGGTTTGTTGAACTGAGCCTTCTCCAGAGAACCATCCACGTAGCCAGTGCCATTACCAGTTAACTTAGTAACAGAAACATCTGCAAAATACCCAAAAAATTTCCCAACAACATTGAAATAACTCAATTCTGCAACAACCCCACATCATAAAATCAACTCTTTCTCCAAAATACTTCAATAAAAATCAAATATTTATCATATTAACCCCCAAAAAACTGAACAAATCCAAACATGCAGCAACCCCACTTCAAAAATCCAACTCTTTTCTCCAACATAAAGCTAAAAAAAGAAAAATGCAATCTTTATCATATATACCTGAGCCTTTGTTGAATGATAATGTGTAAAAAGTACTGGCACTAGAATCAAGAATGATGAAATGGGTATCACCAGATACAGGGATGATGGAGTGAGGGTTAACATTGATCTTGTTGCCATCAATTACTGTACTGACTGAGTAACCATCTTCAAAGATCACTTCACCGAGAACTGTAAAACCAGTCAAAAGTTTAGATTTTTAATTTTTCTTTTCTGAAGTTTAAAAAAATACAGAAAATTCACCTGGGGTAAGACTTATATTTAACAAGAAGAAGATACAGAGGGTAGGAATCAGTGAAGCCATGAGACCAAAGGTAATGAAGAAATTGAAACCTTTTTCCTTTTTGCTTCAGAATTAAGGTAAAATTTCAACTAGGTATGGCTGCTTTAATAAAGGAATCCAAAGGAAGAGTGATTTTTTTAGAGCCCTTTTTTTCCACCTATTGAAATTCCATTATATCAAAATTCGTATTTTATAAAATTTCATTTAAAAAAAGTTTCCCTATTAAATTTTTCTTCTTATTCAGATATAACTCGAATTAAAATTTTTTAATTAAAAAAATAATTTCACTCATTCCACTACGATTCTCATCAACAAAAGGTGATTTTGGAAAAAAGAAAAAAGGGGAAAAGTGATTATGGTGTCAAAGACCAGTAAAATTTGTTCATTGTCCTTGAAGTAAAGGTATTGAAATATTTTAGCCCTATAAATCATCTTGTTTGACACTTGATGATCAGTTTGAATTTAGTTTTGGCTTTAACTTAAAGAGAATTAATTATTTAATTTTAATCTCTTTTTTTTGGGGGTAAAAAGGCTTTATTAGAATTTTTTTTAATGTCTCTTTTATGACTTTGCTTATTGAATCCTTAGAGGGATATTTGGACTAGCAATATTGATTGTGCATGGGAGAATTTAGTTTTTTTTTTTTAAATAGTTGCTTTTGATATTATTGTATTTCGTCCATTTGAAAAAGAATGACCTGATTTGATTTGGTACAAAGTTTAAGAAAATAAAAAAGATGTTTCAATCTTATGGTCCTAAATTAAAGTGTTATCAAATGTACCAAAATTTTCCTTTAATCACATGATCTTAAACATGTCATATGAAAAGTTTAATATTAAAATATTACAAAAAAAAAGAATCATTTTTTTAAGCAGACTAAAAAAAGTAGGTCATTCTTTTCGAAATAGAGAAATTATTAAATTTTGAATTATAATTAAGTTGGTTTGAATATTCAGTCATGCAAAAAAATTACATTACAAATGTAATTATTTCTACTAACATAAGAGTTTAGAGAAGCAACTGATGGACGACATGGTTGCTTGCCGACCAGGTGTAGTTTCGATAAAATTAGTTGCTTGAGGGTCTTGTACGAGATGTTGTAACTGTTATATTATTACTCTGTTGGACAAAAAAGTCAAAGCATATTTATGTATTAATTCATTTGTCCTTTTAAAAAAGTAGTACGCCCCTTACTTATGGACCATATCTTATGCATATACTAACTTTCTTGGTAGCTCTAGATCTTTTTCCAAATTGAAAATGTGGTTGTAATATCTCATACGTTTAAAGGTCGAATTTTTTGTAAGAAAATGCATTTCTAGGTTCTGGTGCCAGATTCCGCGAAACCTGAACTACGGCCTGTAGTTATAATCATGAGCCATAGATTGAGCTCATGGATCACCAATGATAGTTAAAAGTTCAGATCTCATTCTACAACCTAAAAGAACGAGCCATATTTGTAAGTACAAGTCGTACATTGGTCTCATGGATTAGACGGTGATGGGCGAAATTTAACTAAGTATGGAGGCTATGTACAAGAAGACCTACAACTCGTAAATAGAACTACAAGCCGTAGACACAGGTTCGTAGATTGAGGGTCCAAGTTTCAGGTTTTGAACTTTTGGGGTCTAATTAGGACGAAATCTACGATCCATACATTAAGCTCATGGTTTCCTTCGATAGTTTTTAATAAAAGGTACTTTTGACTTTTCCTCATATCCTAAGTTCTAAACTACGTTATTTTGGCTCCTAAAACTACCCATATCAGTCTAATACTACCCCAAATCATCCTCCAAATTCAAGTTTCGAAACTCCCAAGTTGCTCTCAAGGGTTCCATTGAAGACAAGTTAGGGTTTCAAGCTTTTTCCTCCAATATTCGGATTTTTCTCCTGGATTTTCATCCAAGGTATGTGGGTTTCATTCAAGGTCCTTCCACCCATGAAATCCAATTTTTTTCCAACTAAATTTCTCTAATTATCCTTATGAAATTTGTATATGCTTATGGGTTGGTTATAAATGCATGTATCATATTTTATATACTGCCATATGACATATTTTGCTATAAATTGCTATCTCATTACATGAAGTTGATGATATATAAGGTATTTCTATCTCAAACTACTTAGGGTTTTGAAAGTTCATAGTGGATTGCTTTATGTACCGTTCAAATTGATAAATTTCATAATGTGTATACATAATCTCCTTACATTGCATATTCTAAAGTCTAAATGTATTGGACCCACCTAGTTTCACTCTATGCTTCAATGAAATATGACTTGAATCGTAAGGGTTTTTTACTAAAGATTTATGAAATTTATTAATTTGATTATGGAAGCCCTAGAACGATTTTCCCTTGAGTGAGTCATAAAAGTTGTAATGAGCTACTCTTGATATTTTGAGGTATGTGATTCTAAGTTTATGAATGCTAAAAACTTATAATTATGATTAGTATTATTTTGTGAAAATTGACTTAGCACCGAATGAGACTTGGGGTGGAGACTCGACCTAAGGGATGCTTAGCTCCTAGTCTCATAATTATTCTACCACCATAGGTTTCCTATTTAAGCTATGCTATTGGATCCAATTATAGTCCTAATGTTATGGAAAGCTAATCTTCCTCCTCCTCACACTCACAATTGACTTCGGATAGCTACTGAAAACCTATTAGCAAGTCCTTATGCTTCGGTAACGAACTTATTTTCTTTCTAGCTTGTTCATGTTTTAGACTTGATACTATTACTTTATACTTTTTTTAGGGTGAATTATGAAAATGTCATAGTCCTTGTCTAGTCTAGGATATAGAGGTACCATTGGACATGATGTAATAAACTTATGATTTAGCATCCTTTCTCTGTCTTATGCTATGATCCTTTAGTCCTTATCCCTGTATTTACACTTATATTTATTTTTTCACTACCTTTAATGTTTGAATGAATGCTAAGAGGCTTGTTTGAGGGTCTCTCAGTTTTTCATATTACACTTAGGGCCTAGCTTGGGTCGTGAAAAGCTTGGCATTAGAGTACAAGGTTGTGAAGTGTCCTGAAGAGTCCAACATACCACTTCAAGTAGAGTCTTGTTCATAGATATGAAACGTATCACGCCTACGAATAGGAACCTACAAGGCATTTTAGGAACTTTCCTTCTTTGATAATTCATTTCATGCCTTAAAGTTTTCTTAAGACTTTCTCTATCTAACGAATTGCTAATTTACATCTTTCATACAATGCCTCCAAGAAGGGTGCTTGTGCAAAGAGAGGTTGATCCAATTGAGTGCTAAGCTTTTTCAGTCCTTCAAGCTCCCCACGAGGAGACATTTATGCATGCAAAGTTCCGAAACATTATTACTATATTGGCTCAAGCTGTGGCTAATCAAGGTGTTGCTCCTCCCCAAGTGCCTACCCTAGCTATAAGAAATTCAAGAGTTGATGAGGATGAATCCACCTGAATTTCACGACTATAAGGTGGATGAAGGACCTAAAAAATTCATTGATGAGGCCTATAAGATTGTGGTAATTATGGGAGTGTCCCAAATGAGAAGGTCGAGCTTGTGGCCTATCAACTTAGTGGTATAACGAAATATGGTATGATCAATAGGTGATGGAAAGAGGTGAAAATGTGGGTCCTATTGGATGGGAAGAATTCAAGAACGCCTTTCTAGATCAATTCTTTCCATTGGAGTTGATGGAGACCAAGATCCAAGAGTTCATCAACCTTCATCAAGGAAGTATAAGTGTGAGGGGGTATGCCTTTAGGTTCACCAAGTTGTCTAGATATGTACCTTTCATGGTCGTCAATCTAACAGCAAGGATGAGTAAGTTTATCTCTAGTATCTCAAGCTTGGTTTCCAAAAAATCAAAATAGCTATATTAGTCAAGGAGATGAATATCTCTAGACTTATAACCTATATAGAACAAATAGACTATGCTCTATACTCTCAAGCACGCCTAAGACCCTCTATTAGAGTATCCTATAATAAAGGCACAGTTGCATACTCTAGAGAAATTTGATCTTCTCTAGCCTTACCATGGAACTCAGGAGATATACATCTCTCATGGTCTCTAGCTAGTGTCAGTCTTCAAGTTCAAGCTCAGCCTTTGCCCTTGTTTGGGACCTTTTATAACAATCTCAAAGCTGTCTCCCCTCTCTTATTAGAAGCTAGTGCTTTAGTCCTGGCCATCTGCAAACAAAAATAAATGATAACTCAGCACCCTTGCAAGTAACCATATATGATAAGAGTTGAAAGAACAAAGAGAAATTCTCTTAACAGTCTTTATATCCTCATAAAGATAAGCATCTCAGTGCTGATTCTCAGGATTATTATTAGACTATCTTGCATATTTGTAAGCTTTGCGAATGTGGGACTCAGGACCGCAAACACCAAGAGATACACACCTACTCAAGAACACAACACAGCTATAAAGCACCAATTCGTGGAATGGACCCTCGAAATTTATTCTCAACTCCGTACACACAAATCATATATGCTATTCTATTAAATTTGATGTTCGAACTCAATAAAATCTTTGAAAATTGAATATGAAGCCTCTTTGATTCAAAATTCGACTAGTCACAACTAAATTAACTTAAGACTCAAAAAGATTAAATGCCCTCAGAACACTCAAAACTTATGATGAAGCCTCTCCTAGGTCTAAAATCACCTCGTAAAACCAACTAGACAATCAAAATTTCAACCCAACCATCTGCACTCAAGATCTTGACCAAAGTCAAAACTTATTCCATTTTTATTCAAACTTTTGAGTTAAGACCTAAAATCCACAAAACTATTGAAAACGAAAAGCAATGATGCTTCTAGATCAAATTTTACATTTTAGAGCTGATGGAACTGATAGGATTTCATTTTGAGACTTATAGCTTATATTAATACGAAAAAATATTTTTAAACTGCTTAAGTTTTTAAAACTCAAAAACTCTCAAATTTTTCAACTTTTCACTAAAACTCCAAAACTAACTCCAGAGGTTGATCAAACAAGACTTGAAGCAACTATCGAAAGGGAGGAAATGATCATTTAAAAAAAATGACCTTTAGAATTATTACATAGAGATTGCAAATTTGATATGAATATCAGTAGGTCAACCAACACACAAAGTAATAATGAAGCTAACCCTATTATGAAGATTGATAATCAAAGATAAAATGATGAAACTACACATGAGGGTGGATGATCCTTTCTGCTGCTTCTACACACACAAACACAGAGAAAAAGAGAGAGAGAGAAGCTCCCATTTATTTTCTGAATGTGCCTAGATCTTTACAACCAAATTAAAAAAATATTATTATGGACCAACAGTCACATCCAAGTAGGGGCAAGAAATAAGCGATAATGTTTGTTAAAAAGAAGCACCAGAAGAAATTTAAAAAGAATGATGATGATTATATGCGGTACAATTCTATACCATACTTGGAGGGCTCGAAATTGAAAGATTTTCCAGTATAGAATCAGATAATATTCATACATAGTTACGCATATCAAAGAGGAAACTGTACATAAAATTAAAATATCAAACAAATCAAAGAGTATGTATATGAATAGAGAGTTTATACATAGAATATCTTTTATTTTGTTCAAGATATGTTATGCGCAATGATTCTATCTAGGTGATTTTATTGGAGGCTCATCATTCATAATACTCCTTAAGGTAATATGGAGCTGAGTATTCTCTAGGTGTGGTAGTTTGCTTGTTAATGATATTATTTACAAGGTTATCAAAAACAATTCAGTTGCGTTCTATTTATATTAGTAATAAATAGGTTTTATAGAAATAATTATAAGAAAAAATCAAAATAAGAAAAATAAGCATAATGTTGTAAATTATAAGAGATTAATGTGACAAAACAAAATCTTAAGTGAGATTTTATGAAATTATCCCTAAAATTAATTAACAATTTAAAGTAATTATCAATATATATTCAACTTTAATAATAACTATAAATTAAAATATTATGTGCAAACGTATATCATATGTAAGTATGTGTGTTCATGTCATTCAATTAGATATGAAATTTTTATTTGAATATTTAATTTTTGGATTGAAGAAATTTCAATCCAAATAAACTTGAATTGAATTGAATTCTAAAGTTTGATTTGAATTAGTCAATTTGGCTATGTCTGATTTTTTTTTATTTTGATCCTTTTTTAGGGCAGCATACAGTCCTCAATTCACCTAAATGTTTATTTCATAGAATGTATAACTTTCTATATGTAACAAGGATTAAAGTCACTCTCATTGTCCAACTTATTAATTTCATATTTAAACTCAACACTATAATGGGCAGAGTTATGTGATACTAATCTATTGAATCTTTAGAAATTGAATTTATTAATATTGGACGCATATGATATCAATAGATATAGATGTTGACCCATGATTCAAAGGCATAAGGGAACCGCAAATGTGCATGCATGTTAGTAAAAATGATTCACACGACATCATCTCGTGAGAAATTTTTATCAAATATATACCCATAAAATTTATATATGTTCTAACATATAAATATAAAATATAAACTAAATGAAATAATTGGATGAAGCTTGCTTTGTTGATCAGTAGTTTGCGCATTATTTTACACATATTAAGCTACATGTTCATAATTTGTCGCCTATTATTTTATGCATTTTTGTAAGTCACATTTAAATGCGGATTGCACACTTGCATTCAAATGACACACTAACCAAATGACCTAAACTCAAGTAGCACATTTGTATTAAAAAGACATTTTTCAAACCTAAACTATTCTCATTTCTAGTCATATGCTTTGGTATTTACAAGTAATTTGGAAACACAAATATGGTAAGAAGTCGTACGGTAGCTAGTAAAGAGACAACTTATTTGAGTTTGATTTATTTGAGTTTGATTTGGATTAGTCGATTTGGCTACGTCTGATCTTTTGTTTTGATTTTGATCCTATTTAAGGCAACATACAGTCCTCAATTCTCCTAAATGTTTGTTTGTTGGAATGTATAACTTTCTACATGTAATAAGGGTTGAGGTCACTCTATTATCCAAGTTATTAATTTTATATTAAACTCAACATTATAATGGATAAGGTCGTGTAATACTAATCTGTTGAACGAATAGATACAAATTTGGACCCATAATTCAAAGGCAATGAGAGAACCACAATGATAGATGCATTTTAATAAAAGTGATCCACGCAATATTATTTCTGGAGAAATTTTTATTAAATATCCATAGAATTTATGTTATAACATATAAATATAAAATATAAACTAAATGAAATAATTGGATGAAGCTTGCTTCGTGATCAGTAGTTTGTGTATTATTTTACACATATTAAGCTACATGTTTGAAATTTGACACTTATAAGTTTTATGCATTTTTTAAGCCATATTCAAATTCGAACCTGTATTCAAAGGACACACTGACCAAATGACCTAAATTCAAATCGCACACCTGCATCGAAAATAAATTTTTTCAATCCAAACTGCTCCCACTTCTAGTCATATGCTCTGGTATTTAGAGTAGTTTGGAAACATGAATATAGTAGAAAGTCGTACGGTAGTTCTAAAGAGACAACTTATTCATGTATTGATTTTTGCATAAGTTATATAGTATTTGATAGCTAATTAAGAAGAAAGTTATTCATATATAAAATTAATACAATTTGTAATGTAAAAATTCATACAACTAATACATATATGTTGTAAAATAGAGAAAAATATAAGAATATTGAAGTAAAAGGAAGACAAATGAAATGTTATATAGAGAATACTTTTTATCTCTTTAAAGTGTACTTTACAAAGAGTGAAATGATAACCTTATTTATAGATTGAGAAATCACTCCAAAAGTCATCATATTAAATGTCATATTTAATAGATACATTCTTATCCAAAATAGTTCATAGAACCTAGGGAACATGTATACATGAATGGAAGAAGTTCATGTATTAACTAAATGGATAATCCACTCATTCAATGTATTTATAATACTCCCCCTTAGATGTCCATAGATAATGTGTCTCATTAAAACTTTACCAGAAAAAATCCAGTGGAAAAAAGCCTAGTGAGGAAAAAGAGTACATATATCTTGTAATACACTTTAAGTGTTGCCTCATTAAAAACCTCACAAGAAAAATTCAATGGGACAAAACCTTGGTTAAGAAAAAAAGAGTACAACGTGTATTATACTCCCTCTGATGAAAACTTTATCTGATATCTTGGAGATAATGCATTTCAACCTTATATCTTAGCTTCTCAAATGTTGACGTTGTTAATGCCTTAGTGAATAAATCTGTAAGATTATTACTCAAACAAAATTATTGTACATCAATATCACCTTTCTTCTGAAAATCATGTGTAAAAAATAATTTTGGTGAACTGTGTTTCGTTTTATCTCCTTTTATGAAGTCAACTTTTAATTGCTTTATACACGCGGCATTGTCTTCAAATATGACCGTAGGTATTTTGACATCATTTTTCAGTCCACACCTCTCTTGGATAGAATGTATCATCGATCTCAACCACACACATTCTCTACTTGCTTCATGAATTGCTATTATTTCAGTATAATTTGAAGAAGTAGCAATAACGGACTGTTTTGTAAATCACTATGATATAGTAGTTCCCCCGTATGTAAACAGATAGCCTGTTTGAGATCGAACTTTATGTGGATCTGATAAATAACTTGCATTTATATAACCAACAAGATCTGCACAGTCTTTGTTAGTATAAAACAAACTCATATAAATTGTACCTTTCAGGTATCGCAAAATATGTTTTATACTGTTCCAATGCCTTCACATTGGGAAAGAACTATACCTTGCTAGCACATTAATAGAAAATGTTATATCACATCTAGTTGAGTTAGCAAGATACATAAGTGTTCCAATAGCACTGAGGTATGGTACTTTCGAACCAAGAAGTTATTCATCAACTTCTGGAGGACGGAATGGATCTTTATTCGCTTCATGCGATCTGACAACCATTGGAGTACTTAACGGATGTGTTTTGTCCATATTAATAGTAAAAATGACTTTTTTAAAGAAAAAATTAAAAATCGATTTAAAACTTAATTTATTTAAGAAAATCAATTTTTACAAAAAAACAACAGAGTTGCCACTTAATTTTTTAAAGAAATTAAGAAAACTTAAAATAATTTTAAGACTCTAACAGAAAAAGTCGTAAAATTTCAGAGAAATGCGTAAGGGTTCCTATCATTATTTTAAGAAGGTATTATCACTTAAAATAGCCGCTAACACACTGTTATCTGACGATTTGAAAATTATTTGACTAACTTTGAAATAAAAGGATATTTAAATATCTTAAGAAATTTTGACAAAATTCACTTAGTAAAGGAATTTGAATT
>JAABOM020000092.1:1048517-1059118 GCA_011800125.2 Solanum clarkiae
TTACTTTGAAATATGACTTAGAATAATAATAATAATAATAATAATAATAATAATAATAATAATAATAATAATAATAAAGACGATTAACACGGAACAATTTATATTCGAGGAATTAATTAAGTTAAACTAAGCAAATAATGTTAGTACAAATATATCATAAATAAGCAATAAGAAGATAAAATGAAAGCTGGGCCAAGTCTGGTTGTGGTACACCTGGGCCAGTAGCTTCTGTTCTTTGGGCTCTTATTTGCCCATTTAATCTTGTATATCAGTAAGGTATATATATGTATATTATTGTGTATACCCTATCTTCCACTGTATATCCAACATTCCAACCACTTTGAATCATTCTTGCTATAGAATAAATTTGGTTTTATTATTTTTTGTACCACGTCATTGTATATACGTTGTATATCAGGTGTATATAGTGACGTTTTGGGGGCCGAAAGTCTTGTAACACAACTTCCTTAACCTGTACACTAACTCCTCAAACTGCTTGACGCCTTCATAGCCCTGAGAAATGCAAGGTAGGAGCCTCAAAAGACTCGGGCAAATGCACAAAGACAAAGAAAAAGAAAAAAATTAGAGATCCGAACAATATTTAAATCCACAACTCAATGGCTTACCACCAAAATCAAGATATTCATCCATATCCTTTGAGAACTAAAATCAATATATAAAACTTCTTAAACTTGAAACTAAAACAAACAAATAAAAATCCTTTAAGTTAAGTCTAAAAATCGTCATATGTTCCATATTTTGAAACGAAAATCAACATATGAAAGATCATTAACTTGAAGCTAAAGTTCAACACCTAAGACCCATTAATCTTGCTACTAAATTAATAAATAAAAACTCAAAAGCTTTGAAACTAAGAATAAAACTAATGAACGAAAAATACTTTAATTTATTTTTAACCAAAGATGTCATAATTTGCAACAAATAAGGAGAAATACCTAAACTTCAAGACAAAGTACTAATATTATTAATGAATCAAGAGGCTAAAAATTTGAACACGAATAAAGTCTAGATTAATAAACATTGAACAAAGTTGCAATCAACGTTATAGCTCAACCAAAATAGTGAACATACAAGAAAATACAAGACATGAGATTATGGTTATAGGATAAGCATGTTTAACAGCAAAATCTTCAAAATAATGCAAGATTTTTTTATTTTTTTTAGATTTTAACATATTTACGAATTGAAACATCAAAGAAACGAGAAAACTACCTGTTATGGAGCAGCGACACCGAGACATCGGCGAACTTAGGAGAGAGCTTCCACCATAAATTTCTGAAAAATATTTAAGATCGGAACAATTTTTGGAAAATCTTAAACTATTTTTATGAAAACTTTGCCTTATTATCCTTTTTTAAAATGATAAGCCCCCCCAAAACAAGTGATGAAGAAGGGTATTTATAGGCCGAAAATTAGGATTTTGAATTTGAATTCGAAATTCAAAATTCGAACGTTGGAGTTGTTGGAGGAATTTTTTTTTTATTCCGTTAGTATTGTTGTTCTTGAAGATGATTTGCAAAAATGAAAGAAGAGGAAAGATGGTCATGAAGAGAGGAAGAAAAATGGAAAAGGAGGGACACGTGAGTCCCACATGAACAAGAAAAATAAAAAAGGAAAGTTAAAGAAAAAGGGAAAAAAGGAGTGGACATGAGGGGTTGAGAAACGCGGGGATAAATTTACATACATAATGAATTAAATTAAATCAATTAACGAGCTTCTTTAAAATTAACTAAATGAAATAATTAACTCAGTTATAAACTACTTAATTTCAAAAAAAATGATAATAAACAAGAATATAATTTCTTTTTATTTTTTATTTTTGAATAATTATGAAAAACACGGAATTATATGCATATAAAGTATATGAAAGAATATATATAATACCAAAAATAACTAAAATTATTTTTTTGATTTTTAATTTTTTTTAAAAATAATGATTTCAAATTGTTAAAAAATTGAAGAAACTTGATAATTAATTTATAATGTGGAGGGTCAAAGTTGGGTGTCAATGGTCCATATAGAATCGTTTTAAGATTTTTTCAATATAGGCAAATTGATGAACAAACCATCTGCTAAATGTTCAATTTGCTAACCCAGACAAAGTTTTGTCTTTCCGAGATCTTTCATCTCAAATTCTTTCTTTAAATATTTAATTGCCTTTTGGACCTCTTCAGGAGTTCCAATAAGATTTATATCATCAACATAAACTACGAGTACTACAAATTTTGATCCCGACTTCTTAATGAAACCGCATGGACAAATGACATCATTTGTATATCCTTTATTTATCAAGTACTCACTGAAACCGCATGAACAAATGACATCATTTGTATATCCTTTATTTATCAAGTACTCACTAAGGCGATTATACAATATACATCCTGATTGTTTCAGATCATATAATGATCTTCACAATTTGACTGAGAATATTTCTCGAGACTTATTACATGCTTCAAACATTTTTAAATCTTTCTGGGATTTTCATGTAAATTTCATTGTCAAGTGAACCATAAAGGTAAGCTGTAACTATATCCATTAAATGTATTTCAAGATTTTTATGTACAACTAAACTGCTGAGATATTAAAAAGTTATTCCATCCATAACATGTGAATATGTTTCTTTATAGTTGACACCGGGTCTTTGAGAAAAGCCTTGTGCAACAAGGCGTGCTTTGTATCTAACAATTTCATTTCTCTCATTTCGCTTTCGCACAAAAACTCATTTATAGCCAATTGATTTTACACCATCAGGAGTTTGGACTACAGGTCCAAATACCTCACGCTTAGGGAGTGAATTCAACTTAGATTGAATTGCTTCTTTCCATTTAGGCCAATCATCTCTGCATCGACATTCTTCGACGGATTCAGGCTCAAAATCCTCACTCTCTTGCATGAGATTAAGTGCAACATTATATGCAAAAATATTATTCACTGTAATTTTTAGTCAATCTAAATTTATCTCATCATCAGTGGAACTTATTGAAAGTTTCTTCATTTACTTAAATCTCGAGTTTACTGATTCTTCAGGAATATCAGAATTTCTCAAGTCTTGACCTTCTTCAGGAGGTTCTTTTGTAGTATCATATTTATTATTCTTTATGCTTCTCTTTTTAGGATTTTTATCCTTCGAACCCAATGATTTACCATGCTTCAGGCGTGTTTATGATTCGGAAGCTGTGATACTAGCAGATGATCCCTTTGGGACATCAATCCGGATAGGCACATTCACTGCAGCGATATGTGACTTAGTGATCCGTTTCAAATCAGTAAATGTATCTGATATTTGATTTGCTATTGTTTGCAAGTGGATGATCTTCTGGACCTATTGTTCGCATATGCATGTACGTGGATCAAAATTAGATAGTAATGAGACTTTGCATGCAATTTCTCCAATTTCTCTTTTGGGCTCCTTTTCTTTTCCTCTTAATTGCAAGAAAATTATTTCATCAAATTGACAATTTGCAAATCTAGCAGTAAATAAATCTTCTGTCAATGATTTAAGGTATCGAATTATGGAAGGTGTGTCAAACCCAATATATATACCTAACCTTCGTTGAGGGCCCATCTTAAGACATTGTGGTGGTGCTACAGACACGTATACCGCACAACTAAAAATTTAGAGATGAGTTATATTTGGTTCATGACCAAATACCAATTGTGATGGAGAATATTTATTATAATTAGTCGATCTGAGACGTACAAGTGCTGCTGCATGTAAGATAGCATAATCTCAAGATAGAGGGTAATTTTGATTTCATAAGTAGTGGTCTTGCTATCAATTGTAGGCGCTTAGTAAATGACTCTGCAAGGTCATTTTGAGTATAAACATAAGCTACCGGATATTCAATTTTTATCCCAATTGATGGACAGTAATCATCAAAAACTTGGGATGTAAATTCTCCAGTATTATCTAGATGAATAGATTTAATTGGGGAATTTGAGAATTGCGCCCTTAATCTTACTATTTGTGACAGTAGCCTCGCAAACGTCAGGTTGCAGGATAATAAAAGGCACACGTGAGACTATCTTGATGATGCATTTATTAAGACCATAAAATATTTAAACACTCCACTATGTGAGTGAATAGGTCCACATATGTCCCTATGTATACGTTTCAAAAATCTCGGGAATTCGATGCCAACCTTCAGGGTCGATGACCTGGCAATTAATTTGCCTTGATAACAAGCAGCATATGAAAATTCATCATTAGTAAGAATCTTCATGTTCTTTAGCAGATGACTGGTTGAATTTTCAAGAATTCTTCTCATCATTATTGATCTAGGATGACCTATTCGGTCATGCCATAGCTCAAAAATTTTTGGATCAGTAAACTTCTAGTTTACGATCGAATGTGCTTCAATTGCACTGATTTCTACATAATACAGGTAAGATGATAAAGTTGATAATTTTTTTAAAATATATTTCTGGCCTGAGACGCTCTTGGTTATACCAAGGTATTCAATATTCATTTCATTTAGTATCTAAACATGATATCCATTTCTACGGATATCTTTAAAATTTAGCAGATTCCTAGGGGATTTATAAAAGAACAATGCATCTTCTACAATAATTTTTGTCCTTTTAGGCAAAAATATAGTAGCTCTTCCGAAGCCTTCAATTATTTTTGTACTACCAGATATTGTAGAAACATTTGCTTTTTTTCTAAGTAAAGTAGAAAAATATTTCTCGTCTTTAAAAATTGCACGAGTCGTTCCACTGTCAATTATACATATATCTTCGCGATTGATTATTGATCCAAACAAAATTTGAGGCATATTCATTCTTCAAAGAGAAAAGTAATAAAGTAAAATTTATTTAGACCTCATGCGTATTAATGAACAGTCTTGCATAAATATATTATAAGAAAGGCATAATACAATTTTATTCATTTATATGGGTAATAAAAATATAAATACACACACAAATAATGAAAATTATTTTAAATATTATCATGCTTATCAATGTTCATATTTTTATCAATATTTAAATATCTAGATGCATAGGTTCCATATTATCTTCAGACAAAAAATTTACCTCTGAATTTTTGACTCTTTTTAATGATGCATGATATAGTTGAACAAGGTGTTTCGATGACTGACATGTCTTTAACCAGTGCCCCTTACCTCCATATCTGTGACATATATCTTTTTTCTTTGAAAAAGCTTCTGACTTTTCTTCCTTCTTCTAGTCGTGCCTCAGTGTGAGACGACTATCATGATTTCTTCTTTGACCACGACCACGACTAGAGCCGTCTCGACCATAAGGTCACTAGAGCAATCTCTTGGGGCACAATTTTTTGGGGAGCCTCAGTTTTTCCCAAAGATCTATATATATGTAATATTGTTGAAAGAATTTCATGTATTGATAAGTTTAAAAATAATTGAATAAAAATGTAATATGGAGATCATTTTAATTATTGAGAAATGAAATAGTATTTAGTTAATTGTAGCATCATTTTTTTTATGTAATTATCCATTTTATTGTCTCATTTATATTATGATAGTTATCATAAAGCAACATTATTGTTCTTATATTTACTTTTTTCAAGGGGAAAAACATATAGATTTATATTTTAAGGAAAACAATAATTCATATATTGTTAATAAAAGTCTTAAACGGTATATTCTTCCATTTTTTCAATTCTCTTTTCACTATTTTTTTTATCTCATTATTGAATATTCTTAAGACTTCAAACGGTCAAACTTTTTACATTATAGAAAATCTATTGTTATGTGTTTGTAAAAATATTAAATTTATCTTTTGGTATCTTCTTCAAATTTCAAGCAGTAAAATTAATCAACACTACTATAATATCACTATATTAACTTATTCAGTGCAACACTATTTCAATATCATAATATAAACTTTTCAAAATTTTGAGTCAGGTTTATTGTTCTAATTTTTTATGTTTATATATTTTTCATTGAAAATTTATATTGTTTATATTCTGACTCCATGATGTCTGCATATATCCTACTTCCAAACTTCACTTGTAGGATTACACTTAGTATGTTATAATTATTCTATTTATATATAAGATCTCTTTATGAAATTTGACTTTAGGCTCCCAAACTTATTGAGACGACCCTGGCCACAGCCACGACTGGGGCCATGATTTCTTTCTTGTTGGTTATAATTCATCTGGTTTTCTTCAGGGAGTGGCAAAGAATCAACGGGCCGACCATCAAGATTTTTCATTAACAATTCATTATGTCTTTCAGCAATAAGAATGTGAGAAAGTAATTCAGAATATTTTGTAAATCCCATGCGGTGATATTATTGTTGCAGGAGCATATTCGCAGGGGGAAATGTGAAGTATGTTTTTTCAGGCTTATCTGCTTTAGTTATTTCTTCTCTGCATAAATTCAGCTGTGATATAATTCTAAACATTGTTGAATTATACTCGGTTATATTTTTAAAATCTAATAATCTTAGATTTAACCAATCATGACATGCTTGTGGAAGGATGACCAACTTCAGGTGGTCGTATCTTTCTTTTATATTCTTCCACAATTTTAGGGAATCTTTTATTGTCAAATATTGTAATTTAATCCCCCGTCAAGATGGTGACGGAGAAAAATCAAAGTTTTGGTTCGGTTTTAACAAGATACTTCATTCTCATCTTTAATGGTGTTTGCCAGACCCATTGATTTTAAATGCAGTTCAGCATCTAGTGCCCATAATGAATAATTTGTTCCAGAAATGGTAAGGACAACATCTAGTGTCCACAATGAATAATAAAATAAAATTCTTACTATTTTATATGTTTAAAATAGCTTGAAATAGGCAGAGCTTCATGCTGATAACATGTTGTAAAATAGAAAAAAATATAAAAATATTGAAGTAAAAGAAAGACAAATTGAGTGCTATATAGAGAATAATTTTTATCTCTTAAAATGTGCTTTACAAAGAGTGAATGATAAGCTTATTTATAAGTTGAGAAATCACTCCAAAAATCACTATATAAATGTTATACTTAATCGATACATTTTTATCCAAAATGGTTCATAAAACCTAGAGAATATATATACATGAATGTAAGAAGTTTATGCATTCACTTAATGGACAATCCATTCATTCAATGCATTTATAATAATATATAAATTATGTGAAAATTTGTGTATTATTATATGCAAGATGGAAAATAGAATTAATCTTTTTTATGCTTCAATTTCTATTTTTTTAAAGAGAAAAACATAATGTTATATTACTAAATTAATAATAATTTGCACATGCATATATTTTCCACTCTGTTGCATTCTCTCTCTCTTCTCTCTCCTGTTCTTCTTCTATTTTTCTCATTCCATTTCCAGATCCAAACCTCTCCCAAGAACCCCACTGATTTCTTCTCAGATCCTTCACTTTTCATTTCTCCCCATTTCTCCAATCCAAATTCTTCCTTTCATCTCATATAAACAATTTTTTTTAGGTTTAATAGTCATTTTATGCTTGTGGGGTTGATCAAGTTGGAGAGAAAACACTTGAAGAATCTGTTCAGCTGGATCTGATCGAGCTTTCTCGCAGTTTCGGAACAGAACCAATCATGAATCCTTTTTCGTCCGGCACACGTCTTAGGTTAGTACACCCCCAATTGATTGGATCAATCTGGGTCATTGATATTTTGCTGGATTCTCTGTTTATCATTTTTGTTTTACTGAATTTTCTCAAAAGTTGCGCTAAAGTATTAAAATGAAGCGGGTTCCAATGGAGGGAAACGGATATTGAGGATTCATATAGGTAAATTCCAGCTAGTGTGGGATTTGGGCTTTAGTTGTTGTGTGAAAGAGTTGGATTGGGAATAATGGGTACATTCTTGGGTTTGATGGTCTCAGTTAGCTAAGGATATTTGGGTGATAGTTTACTGCTTAAAATTAGAACCTCATGAAAGATTGATTGCTTTGCGCTTTTGTTATTGAATTAAATTTGAAAGTTCAACTTAGTTGTTGCTATTTTGGAACGGAAGGGTGGATTGAAGATTCGTTCAGCTTGACTCAATAAGGGATTGAGGCTTACAAGTAGTAGTAGTTCTGTTGTCATCATTGGCGGAGTTAGAATTTTCACTAAGGAATACAAAATATGAAGAAGTAAACAATGAAGAAGCCAAAGGATGTTCAGCATCTACTATATATACATAAAAAATAATTTAACCTTGTATAAGTACTGTAATTTTCCACCAAAGATGAATCCCCTTGGCCCTTCCCAGCTCTGGCCTTGGTTGTTGTTACTATTTTCTTAGTTGAGATTAAGGCTCAGATCTATTGGTATCATCACATGAAATTTAATTTTAGCCAGGAGATTGTTTACGTATCTATGTCTCAGTAGAGGACATAGAGAACCACTAAATTCAGAGAACCTAGAATAGCTTATCTGCACTAGTTTGGATTGAGGTGTGGTTGCAGGTTGTGTTAGTTTTTCTTGATTTTCAGTACTCACTTGCATTACAGATAGTCTGGTGGAAGATGTTTCTGGTTTTGGTTGTGTCTCTCTGTTAAGGGCTCTGTCGGGTAAATCTCTTGGTTATGAAGGATTTTAGATTAAAGCCAGTTTTGGTGCGCTGATAAGAAAAAGCCAGTTTTGTTGTGACATATAAATGTTACGGCCTTAGAGATTGGCGCTAAGAAACCGTACAGCCTAGACTGCGTTTAGACGGTCAAGTGGCGGAATCACTCAACCTAGCGATGTCTAGTAAGCCTTGTTGCCAAGGATCTACTAAGGGAACGCTGGATTAACAAGCAAAGAAAGACAAAGAGCTAATGTGAAGGAAAGTATTGTATTCCTTGAATGAAAGTCTTACAGTTGTGGGAAAAATACAAGAAAATGTTGTAAGATGTGTGGTGCCTTGCAAATGGCAAAGGCCAAGCTATTTATACATGTCCCTAAGGATTAAAATGCAAATAATATTTACATGAGGGGCTGCTAGCCGTTGGCTAGCTGTTTGTAGCCGTTTCTGCCCGTTGGTGCAGAGTTGACCGTTGAACTAGCCGTTGGTGACAGGCTGGCACGCGCTGGCGCTGGCAGGCACGCAGACGCGGGCGCGCAGATGCGCTAGCTGGGGTGCGCGTGCAGTTGCTTGCCGATGGGCGTGCGCGGCGCGCTGGACATGCCGTGGCGAAAAATTTTGGGGCAAAATTGGCGCGGGGCATGTCATGCTCCCCCACCTCTGATTGTGGCGCCCTCGACGCAATTTTGTCGTGCATCTCCTTTTCACCCTCGAACAGCCGCACCTCACCGTGCAATCGTGCATCTTCGTGCTGTCGCCGTCCTCTCGTGATCCTATCCGGAGTTTGCTTCCGACTTGCGCCCAAGGTATGCTGCGGTGGTAAGCTTTCCCGCTTCCTTCCCCAGCTGCACCTCTTGCGCTGACTTACGTTTTCATCGGGCGTGGTACATGGTATAGACGGCTTATCCTGGAACACCTCCACAAGCCGCATGGTCGACAATTGCAGTGGCCTCTCTGAGACGGGCATTGGTTCCATCGGTATAAGACAAGGCTTTTTCCCAAATATCAAGAGTCGTTTCTAGTAGGGCTCAACTGACGAAGGAACCGACTGGAAGAACTCTTGCCCAAGTACTACGTCAAAGAGGTCGATTGGGGCGACATGAAAGTTTATCTTGCCATCCCAATCTCCAATGGTGCATTTGACTCCGCTGGCTATGCCACAAACGCAAGTTGCTGGAGCATTAACCGTCTTAAGCTGCGTGCTGGTGGGGTGATACTTTAGCCCCAATTTGACTGCTGCAGACTTAGTTACGACATTGGTCTCCGCACCTGTGTCGACTAAAGCACGAGCACGTTGGCCGTTGATCATCATGTCCACATATTGTGCCCAGAATTGTTTTGGCTTCCCAGGTTGTTGCTGTGCTGCTCCCAACAGACTTATCATGCCAACCTGTGCTGCCTCCGAATCTTCATCTGACCCGGTTGCCTTTCCCTTCGCCTTCTACTCTTTAGCTAGCATGGCGCTAAGGCTTTTCATTTTAAAGCACCTATCAATCCGGTGCGGTCCCGCGCATACGGGGAATTTGGGCGTGCGCACTGGCGCCTTGCCCTCAGGCTTGACTGGATCATGCGTCCTTGCATCGGTTGGTTGCGTCCCATACCGCTCCAAGCTGGATCGTCTTACTGGATTCGCACTTCCGGAATCTGGGCGTGTAGCATGCATTTTTGCATCGGCTGGAGTCGTCCCATACCGCTCCAGGTTGGATCGTCTTACTGGCTGCGTGCTACCGTCCATATCCTCTCCATGTCTGTCCGCTAAAGCTTCCGCTTGCAAGATGGCTTAGTCGCATGTGGAAACCTGTCGCCTTTCTAGCTCGGTTCTGGCCCAATCTTGCAACCCGTCCATGAAGTGGAACAACATGTCCTCATCATTGAGGTTGGGAATTTGAAGCGTAAGGGTAGTGAATTCCTTTATGTAGGCTTTCACACTGCCCGTTTGCCTCAATTCTCGGAACCTCTTTTTCGCTTCATAGACGACGTTGGTGGGGTAGAACATCTTCTGGAACTCAGCTTTGAACTGCTCCCATGTGCTGATCGTGCATCGTCCCTTTGCTATCTCGGCATCTTTGCGTCTCCACCA
>JAABOM020000092.1:1059218-1070279 GCA_011800125.2 Solanum clarkiae
GGTGGGGTAGAACATCTTCCGGAACTCTGCTTTGAACTGCTCCCATGTGCTGATCGTGCATCGTCCCTTTGCTATCTCGGCATCTTTCCGTCTCCACCATAGCATTGCCATTTCAGTCAGGTACATTACGGCCATGCTGATCTTAGCTTCGTTAGCCTTCACGTTGTTGCATTTGAAGTAATTTTCTAAATGCTACAAGAAATCATCTACCTCTTGTGCGTCTCGAGCACCTTTGAAGGTAGGTGGTCGGGGTGCTTCGATCTTTGCTTCTGCCTCCCTGACTGGTCCAACATATCTCCCATCAGATGTGCTTTCTTCGAGTGTTTTGACTCTCGCACAAACTGCATATATGGTGTCGGCCTGGCCCTTTATCGTTGCTCTCATGACCTCCACGGTGCTAAGTGCTTCCATGAGTCGTACCTCCAAGGAAGTGACTGTCTCCCTCAACTCTTGCTCCGCTGCTTCATAATTGTCCAAGCCTCTTCGGATGTTGTCGCTCGTCTCCAAGGTGAATTCTTCCAAGGTCTTGAATTGGCGTTCGATCCCATCGACCCGATGACCTAATATGTCCACTGCCATAATGATGGGCTTCATCTCCTCGGACTTACTTTGGCTGAGCGGGACGTCATCGTGTTCTTCGCCTTGTGCGTCAAAGCTCATGTCGGCTGCCGAAGGAAAATGTGTGGTTACGGCCTCACTTTGGGATGGTATGATCACTGCCTCTGTTGCCTTTTTGGAAGTCTTCTTGCCTTTGCGTTTCTTGCCAACATCCACCACTGATTTGGCGGGACTGGCAGCAAACATTTCTCCATTGCTTGCCATCATTAACCCCTAGAACTGCTCTGATACCACGTTGTTACGGCCTTAGAGATTGGCGCTAAGAAACCGTACGGCCTAGACTGCGTTTAGACGGTCAAGTGGCGGAATCACTCAACCTAGCGATGTCTAGTAAGCCTTGTTACCAAGGATCTACTAAGGGAACGCTGGATTAACAAGCAAAGAAAGACAAAGAGCTAATGTGAAGGAAAGTATTGTATTCCTTGAATGAAAGTCTTATTGTGGGATTAAAGACAGAGCTGGTGGCAGTTCAAGATTTGGCATGACGTGGATGGCTGTCAAAGGCAAGGGGATCCAAAAGAAAAGATCTTTGGCTGCATATATTTTTTCTGCAGAAGTCTCCAATATGTGCTCATACTTCCTTCAGATTCCTCCTTGCGCTAACCCAACACCAAAGACGGAGGAAACAGAAGGTGGGTCAACATATTTTCGATTTTGGTGGGATGTTTGAAGATGCTAAGCTGTTTCTCTTTGAATACTTCCCACCACTTGCCTAATCTTTAGCAATACGGCCAGAGACTCCAATAGAAATTTTCTTCCACTTGTTGCCATACTTTGCTCAAAGGGAGTGACAAGATTTTGTTCTTCTGGGATTTAAAGATACCTTCATGATCCTAGGTTTTAAGTGTTTTTCCAGCTTTCAAGGCACGATTTTGGATCCATTCAGGAGTTCTTTCCACGTGTTTAGAAATAAAATTCCATTTTGGGGGTCCATATTGCTTCATGTAGGGACGTAGTATGGCGTCTTCTACTATTTTCCACCTTTGACGCTCCATCTCCAAACCATACTATGTCTGCTAGTGCTACAGTCTTCCACAATGCTGAATGGCTATGTTTCGGGAGATAGGTTGTCCAAAATTAAGTGTTTATTCATTGCTTGTATAGCTATGATTCATGTATTATCTCAACCTAAGAGTGGCACTTGTGACACCGTTATACCCCGGAGCAACATGGTGCTTTGCAAATTATCTTTACAAGAGCAGAAGATTTGTTTGTTTTAGGTTCTTTATGTTGCATAAGATGAAATTTTGTAGATGGGCAAGGTGGTAATCCTTATAAAACTTCTTAATTTCTTCGGAGAGAGAGAGAGAGCGCGCATTCACCAGATGGGAGGTGGGTACTGCCTCAATTACTCTATTTGTCTGCTTAGAGGAGTTTGATATTTTTTGTTTTTTGTTAATCCCATTTGAGTCTATACAAGATGGTTTGGACATGTCAAGAGGACGTGCGCAAATGCTCTGGTTACGAGGTGCGAGAGGTTAGATATAGTAGGTGCGAGGAGAGGTAGAGGTAGGCCCAAAAAATACTGGTGAGAGGTTATTTAATTGGACATGAAAGTTTTAGCTTATCGAGGACATGACCTTAGTTCAGAGAATGTGTAGGTTGCGGATTAGGGTAGATGGTTAGTAGGTAGTGGGTTGTTTTCTTGCTTTCGATGGGTGTAGGCTTAGTGGTGTATGTCGTAGTATTAGCTTTATTCTTGTAGGCTTAGTGGTGTCTGTTGTAGATGCTCCAATTAGGAGGTGCGGGAGGTTAGATATAGTAGGTGCAAAAATAGGTAGAGGTAGGCTGAAAAAGTATCGGGGAGGGGTTATTAGATTCGACATGGAAGTTTTAACTTATCGAGGACATGACCTTGGATCGGAGGATGTGAAGGTCGCGGATTAAAGTAGAAGGTTAGAATGTTAGTGTCTTGCTTTTGCTTTCTACCACCATCTGCTTTTATGGTATTTTGGTTATTGCACTATTTTTTTTGTTGTTACTATTTCCGTATTAGTTGCTATATTTTCTTCACTATTATTTTCCTTTTTCTGCTTATGGGTTTTTGAGACGAGGGTTCCCAGGAAACAACCTCTTTACTTCTATGAGGTAGTGGTAAGGTCTGCGTATATTCTACCTTTCCCATATCCCACTTGTGGGATTCCACTGGGTATGTTGTTGTTGTTGTACTTATTTTGATGTGTTATACTCGAGCCAATGGTCTCCAAAGACAATCTCTTCTTCTTCCACGAGGTAGTTGTAAGATCTGCATACACTCTACCCTCCCAGACCCCATTTGTGGGATTTCATTGGGTATAGTGTTGTTGGTCGCCAAGGACAATCTCATCTGACTTTCTGCTCCCTTTTAAAATCATAGAAAAAATGTGGGTGGTTCCCAAGTTTCCCTATCAGAAATTTAATTTGGGTTAACTGATAATGAGATAAGAAGAGCTGATAATAGGAATTTATATGCGCTTATCGGTTGAATGCAGGGACATGATTCGGGCTATCCGTGCTTGCAAAACTGCGGCAGAGGAGCGTGCTGTAGTAAGAAAAGAGTGTGCTGCTATCAGAGCTGCAATCAGTGAAAATGATCAAGACTACAGACATCGTAATCTTGCAAAACTAATGTTCATTCACATGCTGGGTTATCCTACACACTTTGGTCAAATGGAATGCTTGAAGCTGATCGCTTCTCCAGGGTTTCCGGAGAAAAGAATAGGATATCTTGGTCTAATGTTGCTTCTTGACGAAAGACAAGAAGTTCTAATGTTGGTTACCAATTCTATTAAGCAGTATCCTTTTGCTGTGTTTCAGTTTTTCATCTTCAAACAAAGTCGCTTTATATGTGCATTCAAATCAGATTATAAGAAACACATGGAGAACGAAATACTGGAGAAGGTCTTCTTTTTAAAATTTTTTAAAACTCCAAAAGCACTTTGAGTTGATTAGGCTATTGCTCTTTGATCTATAAAACTTTTAAAGGTAACAACTGTTGTTGCTCTGTGAATTTTAAAGATCAAGTTCTGAGTTACTCATATACCTTAACTTTTGAGTAGAGATCTTAATCACACCAATCAATATATTGTTGGACTTGCTCTTTGTGCGCTAGGGAATATTTGTTCTGCAGAAATGGCTCGTGACCTTGCACCAGAAGTTGAAAGGTTGCTAAAGTTTAGAGATCCTAATATCCGGAAGAAGGTAAGTCTCATTATCTGTTCCTAGTGGCTAGAGTTTTTGAATATTGTCTATATTATCAAACTTCTTTCCCATTGCTTAAACTGGAAATCTTATGGACTTTGGCCAACAGTAACTTGTTTCTATAAGAATTCATTTGAAGAACTATATTTAATTGAGGTCCATCAATAGAGATGGAGGTTTAATTAAAAGGAAAGGAGAATGTGTTAAGTAATGAGTAGGTAAGTGTGGAAAATTTGGCCTTGGTTATTAGCTCAAGTTGAGCATGGCGTCTTTGAGAATTGAGATAGTACCTTTCCAATATACAAGAAGGAATGTGCGTATGGTTCTCTTGTAAAGTTACTTGAGAGTTTCAGGATATAATGTCAAAAAAGAGGGTAACTCAATGTTTAGGATGTTGTTCTCGGATGAGGGGTGGCTGGTTTAGTAGATTTTCAGATCAAGCTTCACCAGTAAGTCCTTCAACCTATTTGCCTTGGTGAAATTTGTATTATCCTTTGCAGAATTACATAATAGGAATTGGGAACTAAAGATGGTAGCAGCTGATTATCCTAGCCATGACTCCTTATGTTTTGGCATCAATTGCTGAATGGAAATTTGACTCCCTAATCGAGTATAACTCTGGAAAACAGAATACTGAAAGTTGTTTTTGCTTGATAGAACCTTATGTAACACATCCTTTTTAAACAGCTTCTGTTAGCACTGAATGAAAGATTAGAAGATTTTTCCAAAAATACCGATTTCTGTGTTAACACCTTAACTTAATGTACTTTTGGTGTAAAGAGAGAATGCCATGTTGTATAGATAGCTAGACAATATGGTTGACTTGGGTTGAGTCAATGCACAATATGTAACTTTTTTTTTTTTACAGACCTTGTGTTTAACTTCTGTCAATGAAATTTTTTTAACCCCCCCCCCCCCCCCAAAAAAAAAAAGAAAAAGTTGCTGTCAGCATTTCTCTCCTTGTATCATTGTGCCTCTATGTGTTTCTTCCATGATCAGCTCATTTAAAGTTTTCATGTGAACTCTGTACTTGGGGTCTCATTCTTCTTGTTGGCTCTACTTTTTCTTTTTTTCCGCCCTCTGGGTCTCCTTTTGGAAAAGATTCAATTAATTTTCTATGTTGTTGTTTACACAAAACAGCAAAACCAGTTCAAAATACTCATCTTCAAATTTTAACTTCAAATACTTTGTTTTCAATGTCAACCCAGTATTACTCAAATACCTACTTAATGTAGTTTAGTTTTTCTCATGACATGAATCATTTAACTCTGTATATATCTGATGTTTCTTTTGTGCTAAACTTGCAAATGTTGCTTACATTGTATTGTATTCACTCCACTTTGGTCTACTGTAGGCAGCACTTTGCTCTATAAGAATTATAAAGAAGGTTCCCGATCTAGCCGAAAATTTTATAAACCCTGCAGCTGCCTTGTTAAGTGAGAAGCACCATGGAGTTCTTATTACTGGTGTCCAGCTTTGTGTAGATCTATGTAGCATTAGTACAGAGGCTCTTGAACATTTCAGAAAGGTAAGTCAACCATTGATAGCTTTATCCGTTGATACTTCGGGAGGATTATCTTAATTATGTTTTGCGTCACTGGATTCTAAAGCATTGATAGCCCCCCCTCCACCCCTCCCATTTAAGTAAAAATAGGAAAGTGAATTGTAGTACATTTTATTTTTGCATCTTTGTAATGTGATTCAGATCGAAAATTTAGGGTCTGTTTGGAAAGGCATCTGGTGTGGACTATGAAAGGCAACTTTGATTTACAATCCTAGGCGTGGACTATGATTGTGTAAAACAGCTGGTCATTTACTCTGACTAGCTTTCGTCATCTGGATTATAGAAATGATTTAGTGCGTGTTTGGATTGGCTTAATTTTTTTGGCTTTTGGCGTTTAAGCGCTTTTTAAGCTTTAGAAGTGTTTGGGTAACACAAAAAAGTGCTTTAAGCTGAAAAATACCCAAAAAAAAAGCCAAAAGACAAAAGTAAGGGGTCCCCAACTTATGACTTTTGGCTTTTAACTTATAAGCCATTTAAAAAAAAAGCCAAAAGTCAATCCAAACACCCCTTTAGTTGATATAGGAGATATCCACCAAAAACCACAGCTAGTTCCCTGAAATCCATCCACAGGATAAGGCGTGTGCCTCATCAGCCATCACCCATGGGTCATGAGCTCTATCTAGAAAAGGAGGGTGGCATTAAATTGTACATGCTGGCGGTGAGTGATGTTTGCGTGTCACGACCAACTCCTTTTTCTAAAAAGGAGAGAAATGAAGGGAAAGGAGAATGGAAGAAGTTCTAGAAAATTTTCTTTCATTTGGTCAGGAAATTGGTAAGATAATGGAAATTGGATTGGAGGACCATATCTTCCATTGGGCCCAAAAATATTTCAAAAGGAAAAAATGACGAGTTTTTTGTTTAAATTTTCTTTTCATTAAGGACTTGTTCTATTTTTCTTATTTTTCTACTTTTTCTCTAATTTATGCTTTTTCCTAATTTCTCTTCACTTATCTTCTGTTTCCCTACTTTGCAACTGAACTTACTTGTCCTTGATACTTCCTCCATTTCCTCAATCACATTTCTTCCTTTTTACTTTTGTATCTTGCTTAAATATTTTTGGAGGTGCCTGAGGAAGTATTGACAGCTCAAACTGCTGCTTCCAATAGAACTTACTCTCTTCCTAAGAAAAGTCTTGATTTTATGTGACCACTAAAACTAAAGTTGAATTTATACCTCCATTAATTCTAAAGAGTGCTTGTTATTTGGATGTCTACCAACCTCCTGATGTCCTCCTAGACATTTTTGATGTTCTACATAAGAAATGACTAAACCTGCAAAATCGGGCCTTAGCAAACACTATGTTTCATCATATTGGAAGAGAAGGTACGGAAGCTGAGAAGTAAAAGAGAAGGTGCGAGAAACAGATTCTTTGTTTCTTGGGAGGTTAAAGTTGGGGTTATGGGGAGTTTATTCAAGCTTTCTGCGTCAGCCTTTCCTACCTCTTAATGATTGACTGGTAAGGGCAAAACTTCATATCATACCTAACAACCGAAAGTGATTGACGGAGGATGTAATCAAAGAACTACATCCGTTATACTTCTTCCAGCTTCCTTTTAACAGAAAGAGTGTTAGTGTGAGCACACCTACGCATGCTGGAGCAGATATTTGAATTTTGACAACTTCAGTCGTCAAAAACTTTATCTTCTATTTTGGTATTTAAAAAATTTCATGTTCTATTTGATGTGGCAATAATTTTTTTTTCATGTGTGGTTCTAGAAATGCACGGATGGTCTAGTCAAACTCATGAGGGATCTCGCGAACAGTCCATATGCGCCTGAGTATGACATTTCTGGCATTACAGATCCTTTCCTCCAAATAAGATTGCTTCGGCTGTTGCGTGCTTTGGGGAAAGATGATGCCAATGCGAGTGATGCTATGAATGATATTCTTGCTCAGGTTTGTTGCACCTTTTTGCATCTAAATATATATCATATCACAGAGTTGTTAAGTCTTGAAGTTTACCGGATGCCTCCTGATAGTCATCTTTGTCAATGTTTTGATAGTGAATGACAAATCTTGCCCTTAAAGAAATATTGTCTGGCAGAGAGATTTTTCTTAGCATAGATGAAATTTTGTTAACAAATTACTCTATGAATACATAAGGAAGAGTATGGTTAGTTTGTGTACTGTGTATTACAGCTTTGTAATTGTCTTTTTAATAACATAAATTTAGACTCTTTTGTTTTTCTCTCGCATTACACCATGACCAATGTCAAATGGCAGAGTTATTCTCCTCTAGGTTGCGGATAGCTTCTTCTCTTTTGGAACTTTCTTATGGCAAAAGCTTTGGTGATTCTTGGCCCCAATACCGGAATACATTTGGTGTTCGCTTCAACATTTTGGGCTACTTGTTTTGAATTTTTCTTCAATTTTTTTTTCAAAGCTGTTTTCCAACCAAACACTGGAAAGAACTTTTTCAGCTTTTGCAAGAACTGATAAACTTTTCTTTTTGGTGTTCCGTTAAAAACAACTTCCACAAAAAAATTTGAGTTTTTCTGGTTGAAACTCTTCAAATTTTGAATCAATTGTTTGCTTGTTTAGGAGATATAAGAAGTTTTATCAGAAAGGTTTTTATTAAAAACATGCAACAAAATGAGAAATTATCTTTGATAGGTAAGCAACTAAGTGAGAATATTCACAAGGATATGAAGATATGCCTGAATGGGTCTATAATCTTATGCAACATAGATAGGAGAATTCCTTTCTTTCTTATTTCCATCCAAGTGCTTGTTGTCTGCTTACTACCACAGCAAAGTATATAATCATACTAAATGTATATTAAATGCATTTTATGAGTAAGTAGCAGCTTCTCTGGCCATATTTTTACCCTTGAGAAGGTTATACTGTATGATGAGATATATATTTCTCTAACAAATCTGAAATCTTCTCTAGGTGGCAACAAAAACTGAATCAAACAAAAATGCAGGCAATGCTATTCTTTATGAATGTGTTGGAGCTATCATGAGTGTTGAAGATAATGGCGGCTTGAGGGTGCTTGCTATTAACATTTTGGGAAGATTTTTATCCAACCGTGATAACAATATCAGGTCATTCTCTTTTTGCATATTTTGCCCACAATATGTTGGGGTACTAATGTGAGTGATGTTGTCTTTTGGGTCCTGGTGCGATAGCCAGTGTTGTCATGCACTCGGAAAATTGTTAAACCAAAACAAAACTCAGTTGTCAGGAAAACTTTCTGCATTCAATATGTGTACTTCTATGTCCAACCCATATTGGTCTTGTATCTATTTTGCAATTAAGTGGTGTATATTTTGCCTCCACTTCTTCAATCTGTAGGGTATTCTTGTATTATAGTGTCCTGTGTTAATTGGTGGTCAGAAATTCTATCATTATCTTAGATCACCCTTGTTTGGTGTGATATACCGTGTCCTTTTTTCTTTTTTTTATAAATGAGAAAATTTACTGCTGTTAACTGTTGATCTTCACAGAATTTAGCCTGTGATGGATCTTTGCCGTGCCTCCGAGTCTGCACCACACACTGACTACAGTCACCTGCTTATTTCTTAGTTTTTACCTTTTCTCTTTCGAGGCTATAGAATAGGGGGGCTTTTTTCCCACTTACCTATATGATTTTTGCACTGTTAGATATATTTGATGATTTTTATTGCTATTTGTCTTGTTAGCATGGGTTCTTTTCTAATCCTAGCTAGATCCAATTATTTCAGATATGTTGCACTAAACATGTTGATGAAAGCTTTAGCTGTAGATAGTCAAGCAGTTCAGAGGCATCGGACAACAATTTTGGAATGTGTGAAGGTATTTGACCATTACATTTTATTCTTCCTCGGAGTCTTTCCACTTCTTCATCCTTATTCTTCTTTCCTTTGATGTGTAAAGTACCTCCAGTTCTATATATCTACAGCAGAATCTTAAATCACACCCTGACTGGCTAGAACATGTATTCCATGTGCTTCACAGATTGATAATGTCATTTTTACATGTCAGATTATGCGATTTGGTTAAACTAGTGTATTTGGAATACTATCCCCTGGTGTTCCATTTCTCAAACATGCAGCAATCTGTGGCTTTTCTAATTTCAGGATTCTGATCCATCAATTCGTAAAAGAGCTGTCGAACTTGTGTATCTCTTAGTAAACGAAAACAATGTGAAGCCTATGACGAAGGAGTTAATAGAATATCTAGAAGCAAGTGATCCGGAGTTTAAGGGAGATCTTACTGCGAAAATCTGTTCCATTGTGGAAAAGTAAGTATCCTAAAAATGTTTATGAGAACTATGATTTTAATTCTTAGAATTTGTTTCTGCTTTTTAATATTACTGAGATTATGTGTTTTCTGTTTATTCATTTGTTCTTTTCATATTTTTCTTTCTCTCGATTTTTCTGGTCGTGTCCCCAGGAGACGCGGGTTCATGTGTTGTAGTATGATTAGATAATTTTTCCAAACAAATGCTTTGTTTATTCTCTTCCAAGACATCTTCAAATGCGTCTCCTACTTACAACTGCTCATTTGGTGCTCTAGGTTCTCATCTGAGAAAATTTGGTACATTGATCAGATGCTCAAGGTTCTCTCTGAGGTATGGACAGAATGATATTTTTTCTATAATTATGTGGAAATGACCTCTTGCAGAAATGTAGGGTAAGATTATGTATAATAGACCCTCGTGGTCTGGCTCTTCCCGGCTTCCCCAACCCACACATAGCAGGAGCTTAATGCACCGGGCTGACCTTTTCTTTATGATCTTTCTGTTTGAGTTTGAGTTTGAGTTTGAGACTGCTTGTAGGCCATACAGTCTTTTAGTTAATGAACGTACGCTATCTTTAAGGATTGCAAGTCACCTACCTACTTGAGGGGACTAATTTTTTTCTTAGTTTAAGCAGCTGACAAACCTTTTAAATGGGTGGCGACTCAAGTTGTTATGGGTGTATCCTTTCTTTTGTTCTTTCTTAAAGAGTACTGATCTGTCCACTGTTGCAATAGGCTGGAAATGATGTGAAGGATGAGGTGTGGCATTCTCTGATTGTGGTGGTTACAAATGCTTCCAACCTGCATGGTTATGCAGTACGTTCTCTGTACAGAGCAGTCCAAGCAGCAGGGGAACAGGTACTTCAAGAACTGCTTAGATCTCCTAGTTCCATTTTCCCGTTTGTTCAAGATTGTTTCTACAATTTGATTATTTTTTCTTGTTAGGAAACTCTGGTTCGAGTTGCGATTTGGTGCATTGGAGAATACGGTGACATGTTAGTAAACAATGCTGGAAGGCTTGATATTGAAGAACCACTGACCGTGAGTTCATGCTTTTGAATAGTTACTTCTACTAATTTTGTTTCTTCTTTGCATCACATTTTTTCCCTAAATGATTCTGCATCATATTACTTGGTCAGCCAGCCTCTTATTTATTTTCCAGTATACTTTAAAGGAAGTGTCTCACTCACTTTTTCTATCACTTGAGCACAATTGTCCATGGACCATTGACAAGGACCATGTAGTGTAGTGGTGGAGTTTCCTAATTGGATTTCTTGGGAGGTTGTTACTTGTTACTAATGAACTTACAATTGGATTGGATTGATAATGGTAATTGGTGCAAAAGAAAATTTCATGTATTATACAAGTTTCTGTCCATAGACTGCTAGTTCAATTGGAAACAATAAATTTCTCAGTTATGAAAAGAACAGTAATGTAATATGTATCCCCCCCCCCCCCCCCCCCCCCCCCCCCCC
>JAABOM020000092.1:1070379-1124670 GCA_011800125.2 Solanum clarkiae
CCCCCCCCCCCCCCCAAAAAAAAAGAAAGAAAAATGGGGAACCAAACATTGTTTTAAGTTGTTTCTTTGGGATTTACAAATTCCATTAGTTTTAGCATTTTTAATTCTATTGTATGAACTATAGCACATAAATTCTAATAGTATTACAATGTAATGTTGTTCTACTAGTGCAATCATAAACCTTGGAAAACTCCACACCAGGGGCGGATCTGTATAGTGGGTTTGGGTGACATGACAACTGGAGACTCTGATATAATGTAATACACATGTTGGTATTTTATACAGAAATATAAGATAAATAAAAAGTGGCACCATAGTCAAAAATTGATGGTGGGTGGCATGGCTAAGTGCCAGATTTGAAGCGATTGATCCTAGGATCGAGACTCGAAAGCCTTATTTTTTCCATTTATTATCTTTGTGGCCCAGTCCCTCGTGTTACCTTTCCCACGTTTCTTTCAACACTTCTTCTTAATTTGTTTTTCATTTTTTTTGTCTTTCATAACTCTATTTTATTATTTTATTTAAATTATGTATTTTCTTCATTTTCATTTTTTGGATCTTGAAATTCTTAGTTATATATGATTTAAATCATTTTTTTCTATTTATCCATCTAATGTTAATGTTTCCTTAATTTCCAAAATTATTTAGATTTTAGAGTGATGATATGATATCAAGAGACAATATTAATCGAGCTCTTTTTCTTATTTTTTCATTTTCTTTTCTCTTCACAACCCTATTTTATTGTTTTTATTTAAATTATGTATTTGCTTCATTTTCTTTCTCTGGATCTTGAAATTATAATTTAAATATAATTTTAATCATTTTTTCTATTTACCCATCTAATGTTACACTATTCTTATTTTCCAAAATTATTTAGAGTGGTGATATCGAGAGACATAATATTAATCTAGATATATGTGGATTGAAGGGATGTATTTGCCTATTGATAATTTTATCTTATTTTATATTTTAATCACCTAATTCAATAGAATTTGAATCGAGAAAAATAGTCGAATTGGACAAAACTTATTCACTTTGGTATCATGTTTTTATTTATGCACCAAAAGTTTTAAACCAAACTAATTATTTCAAATTGGATCAAATTGAACCAAATTAATGGATCGAGCTGATTGAACGTAGACCTTAATTCAATCTTATTAACTAGTGGTAAGTTTACATTAAAGATAGTGAATGCACTACTAAGAACTCACCTTTTCCGAGGGTTTAAACTGACAAATAGTTATTTATCAAAAACTATCTTGGAACAAAAAGACCAATGGATTTCCTTGAATTTTTCTGGTAGCCTCTATCAGTTAATTAAATTAAAAAGAAGAAAGTATTAGGAAAAAAACGATAATTTCATTAACTGGCAGACTTTTGTTGGTTCTGTCGGTTTCATTAAGAAAATTTGAAAACAATTTCATTGAGTTTTTGATGGTGTACTTCAGTTTACCTTAACAAACAGTAGACTGGCAGTGTCTATAAATTTTGTCTCTCAGAGAATTCAGCTTTTTAGTAATGGCAGTATCCGTAGTCATCAAATCCTGGATCCGCCTCGCTCCACATGTTGACGTGAAGTTGGATGATGAACTAGGAAGAACATTTGTGTTGTCTGCAGATTCAAATGCACTCGACAAAGTAGAGATGTGATTTTGAAAATGAAATGATAGATGCTGCTAAACAAGACATAATAGTTTGTAGTTTGACTTGAACCTGGAACTATAAACTACAATAGCTATGCCTCTTCTCATGCTAGTTGGGGTCAGCTGCCTGATTCCTCACTAACCAAATTTGCTCCTTTTCACCGTGTTTCATTTTTCAAAAACGTGAAGATTATTGGATATTGATGCATGCACGTCATCATTTTAATCATTTCTGCATCGGAATTGTCTACTTCTAGGTTCTCTGATATAGTTCTTTGGTGCAGGTAACAGAATCTGATGCTGTGGATGTTGTGGAGACTTCCTTTAAGAACCATTCATTTGATCTCACTACTCGGGCAATGTGTTTGATTGCTTTGTTAAAGTTGTCAAGTCGCTTTCCATCTTGTTCACAGTATGTGCTCTGTTTCATTCTGTTTAGGATGTGCTTGGTTTTTCTGTCCCATGCACTTACAATTTACTTAAAGACAGCTGACAAACTACTGCCAAATTAACCACATATTGTTTAATTTAATATATAATTATGTATTTTGCATGTTGTATCTAAGTTATTTTCTCTCATGTTGCATTTTATGGAAGTCTCTTTCCATTATGGGACATGCACCAAGTTTGGCATACCTGTCTAAATAAATAAAAATCTACGCACAGCCCATTATTTGGTCTCCCACTGTCCCACTCATGGTATTTTCTATTTTTACCCGCTTAGATTTTTTTTAAGATGACGTACTGATGGCCTCTCAAAGAGTAAACAACTGCTAAAT
Organism: Solanum clarkiae; assembly: GCA_011800125.2. NCBI lineage: Eukaryota > Viridiplantae > Streptophyta > Magnoliopsida > Solanales > Solanaceae > Solanum > Solanum clarkiae. Next base: position 1,072,802 of record JAABOM020000092.1, read on the forward strand.
GAGTTCTTCAGGATAATGAGTAATGTGTGAATATCCAATATGGTGTAGGCGGATAAATGACATCATTGTTCAGTGCAAAGGGAGCTTTGTGCTTGAACTGCAGCAGAGAGCTATTGAATTTAATTCAATAATTGTGAGGCATCAGAATATCAGGTTTGTTTGGTTTCGTATTGAAGCTTGTTCTACGCCTACTTTTATTGGAGTTCACTCATAGTAGTTGCTGATTATATATGTATGTTTGCAGGCCTTCACTTGTGGAAAGAATGCCAGTTCTTGATGAAGCAACCCACAATGGAAGGAAGGCTGGTTCTGTGGCAGCAGCCATGTCAACATCTCAAGGAGTATCAGTTAATCTTCCAAATGGAGTTGCCAAGCCCACTGCTGCCCCTCTTGTTGATTTACTTGATCTTACTTCAGATGATGTTCCTGCACCTAGCTCTTCTAGTGGAGACTTTCTTCAGGATCTTCTTGGTGTTGATCTGGTGCCAGTGTCTACACAATCAGGTTAGTGTTGCTATGTTCCATTGTATGACTTCCTTTCTTATTTTTGCATATATTATTCTGATTTTGTTCATATTCATATCTTCTCCTTGTACCATATTTAAATGTTAAATGTGCATGCTTTGACCATTCTTAGCACAAACAAGAACCGCTGTCCAATGAAATCTTCTCTCTGTGGTTTCTTCTACTCTTTCCTCCTTTTTGGAGTCAATTGAACCAACATGACTATCTACTATCCTTCTAACCTGATTTTCGACCTCCATACCCTCCTATCTAGGTTGTCATGTGACCAGGGGTTATGGGTTCGAGCTGTGGAAACAATCTTTTGCAGAAATGTAGGTTAAGACTGCATATAATAGACCCTGGTGGTCCGTCCCTTCCCCGGACCTTGTGCATGTGAGAGCTCAGTGCACTAATTTGCCCATATCCTCCTATTTAGGGTCATGTCCATAGTAAGCTACATGAGTGTCGTGTCTTGTCTAATCATCTTTCCCCATATTTCTTCGGCCTACCTCTACCTCTCCTTAGACTCGATATAGCCAATCGCTCACTCCTCATCACTGGGGTATCTGAACATCTTCTTCTTCTCCTTTTTTTTTTTTTTGTGAGAGGGTAACAAATTTGTAATATAAACCAGTACTTAGGTAGTACTGAAAATCTGCTTCTATCCTCGAAGCTTCTAGCATTCCTTTCTCTCCAAATGGTCCACCAAATGCATGCTGGAATGGTCCTCCAATAACTTCTGTTCTTTGCCCCAATTCCTGCTTCCTCCCAACTTGAGAACGTGTCAACAATCGTACTAGGCATTGTCCATTGAATTCCCTGAGATTGATGAAAATCTTCCACAGTGATCAGTAATTTTGCAGGGTAAGAACAAATGTCCAACTGTCTCAGCTCCTCCCCACATAAACAACAGTGTGTCACTAGAATGTTGTCTCTTTTCCTTCTGTTCTCATGTGTGAGCACTGCTTCCTTCGCTAGCAGCCAAGTGAAAGATGCCACCTTGAGTGGAACTTTCGCTTTGCATATTTGCCTCCAAGGCCAATTAAGGGTTATTGGAGCCCTGGTTGTGGCCTCGTAACCTGAGCTCACTTTGTATCTTCCTTTGCTGTGCTCTGTCCACCGTAGGCAATCCTCCCCATCCTTCAAACCTTGAAAGCTTAGCTAATCAGCAGACTTCCCAGTCGTTTAAGTTCATTCTGAGAGATAGATCCCATCCTTGGGGAGACCACGTTTCAGCCACTGTCCTGTCTTTATGTAGTGCTAACTCAAAGACGTCTGGGAAGCATTTGACAAACTACTATTACCAAGCCATTTGTCTTTCCAGAAATCTGTCCTAAGATCATTGTGTACTGTAATGATAGTACGATTCCTTAGGAAAGGCCACCAGTTCCTAATTGATCTCCAAAGAGTAACTCCATAGGGGTATCTGAAAATCTTCTTTTCACAAGGCTGAACCATCTCATCCTTGCTCTTCCCTCGTCTTGTCCAATAGGGAGGCCACTACCACTTTGTTCCAAGTATCATTGTTCCTAATCATATCTTTCCTGCCCATACATTCATCTTGGCATCCTCATTTCCGCTACTTTCTTCTTTTGGATGTGCGAGTTCTTGACTGGCCAACACTCTGCCCCATCAACATCGTTGGTCTAACAACCACTCTATAAAACATTCCCTTTAAGTGTTGGTGGCATGTTCTTATCACTCAAGACACTGGATTCGAGCCTCCATTTCTTATAAATTGATTGGTTGAGTTTTGCGAACTAAAAAAGTGTTTTTGTCCTTGTGAGCTAGAAAATAATTATGGTCTTTCCTCATACACGAGTGATTTTCATGTAATACCCTTCGCGCAAAGATATCAACGTTTAATGCAACAAAATGATAACAAGCTCTTTGAATTATTGTTATTAAGTCCAATTATTCTTTTATTTCTTATCGAGATTGTTTATTAAGTCCAATTGTGTGTGAAAAAGTAAATTGTAGGATGGAAGGCACAGTAATTTAACTCCCTGAATTTATTGTTCAAGTCAAATTTGTTTGAGATAAAATTTTGCTAGTAAATTGTGGAATATAGGAGTACAATAAGTTAATTCCCTGAATCGAACATTCCAAGATGTGGATTGATTTATGTTCCAGAGATGTAGTCTTTAAAACTCATTTCCTACATGATATCTTTGCATAAAGTTAAGGGAGTATTGAAGTTCTATTTAAACTTTTAAGATTTTTATTCTACTGTAAGACGAGACTGCGTTGGGCAACCCCACCTACTTGTTTTACCAAGACCGTCACCAGTAAAAAAGGGAAGAAAGGGGGAAGGTGAAACATGAGCTTGCAGTTATTCTCATTCTGCTCCTTGAATTTCAGGTACAAATCAGTCCCAAATGAGTGGCACCAATGCTTTACTGGATCTTCTGTCGATTGGAACACCACCTGTTAATAGCAGCCCATCTACAACTCAGGTGTCACCCTCCAATGTTGACACTAAAAGTCCAGTGGATCTATTAGATAGATTGTCCTCACCTTCTGCTCCTGCAATTCAAGTCTCTACTACAGCTGGAAATTCTCCTATGTTGGACTTATTGAATGGGTTCTCTTCCAGCTCACTAGTTGCTGGTGCAGTCTCTTTCTGTACTTTGACCTTGGTTAAACAGTCTAATGCTTCTTCAAAGTTGACACGTTTTTCTTTTTTCAGTTACAGAAGGCAATGGTCCCACATATCCGTCAATAGTTGCATTCGAGAGCAGCGCATTAAAATTAACATTCAACTTCTCAAAGCAGCCTGAAAAACCACAGGCAACACTTATTGAAGCTAATTTTACAAACAAATCAGGAGAAGTGCTCACAAACTTTATTTTTCAAGCTGCAGTTCCAAAGGTAATTGTACTTTTTTGTTTTTCGCTTTTCACTTGGGAAGAAGATTGGCGTAGAATGATTGGTTTTATGACATGAACTGATCAATATCCCTTCCTGAGCATGTGCCATCTGTGATGATTCTAAATCTTTTTTTTTTGGTAAAATCATTTTTAATCTGTCAATTTTCTTTTGCTTTTCAATAGAAACTAGTAATTGCAACCAATCAGAAAAATCATGAAATTATCTAACCTCGGGTGGGGGCAGAGCAATCTCATGGTTGAGACTTCTGAGGCTGGAATTTTAGTGATAAGTTAGGGTGCTTTTGTAGAAAATTACAATCACTTCTTTGGGGTTCTCCAAGAGATTTTTTTCAGAGAGTAAATCTTTTCATTTTTGCTTACCTATTCCTTCAACGACTGCAACAGTCGTTTGTAATTATTTTCTGGGATAACTTTAACCACTCTAATTTTAAGTCATGTACCATGTTCATTAGCTCTCAACTATATGCTTATTTCATAATTTTGGTACAGTTTCTTCAATTGCACTTGGATCCAGCAAGTGGTAATGTGCTACCTGCAAATAGTAATGGATCAATCACACAAAAGTTGAAACTCACAAACAGCCAACATGGCAAGGTATGTGAATTATCCATTCGATGAGTGAGCACCTTCTAGCACTTTGCATGATCACTCTTCTGTGAACGTGATTATAAAAATTAGGATTTTTTCATATCCTCTCTTATTATTGCAATATGTGTGCACATCTGTCATCCACAAATATTTGACATTGTTATACTTTTTGAGTGCAAGTTTATGGACAACGTAACTATTTATAGCCCGTGAAATTGACTACGTAACTATTTTATAGCCCATGTACATTGTCACCTCTGGTATTTTGGTTTGTAGTGACAGTTATCTAATATTTTTCCTCCTTCTCAGAAATCCCTTGTCATGCGCATACGGATAGCTTATAAGGTGAATAATAAAGATGTATTGGAGGAAGGACAAATCAACAATTTTCCTCGTGATCTGTGAGGCCACATGACCCTAAAAGAGTATGATTTGTGAGAGCTGCTATCTGTTATTCACTGCGAGGAAGCTTCAGCTTCTTGTTTGTTAAATTGTTCTGAGAGATGTAGCATGTGCTGGTTGGTTTTCAAGTGGCTTTACTTGGGGAATTGCTTGTATGCCTCAACTTGCTTGCCTCTTTCTACCTTCCAAAAAGATAGCCAGTGTACATTATGATCTGATGGTACCTAAGTCTGCCATTGTGGAAGTCAAATTTTGACATTGAGGCACATACAGGAGACCAGTTTTGATATATGTAAGCCTCATTTGTTATAGATTTTGGAGTAATTAAATTCAAGAAATGTAATATAGGTTGAGTCGAGACCCTGGTTATATTTTAGACATTTCTTTTTCAAGTTATATAAAATGTGCTGTTTTTAGTTTATCCACCATCAAAGACCTGTTGTTCCACATGTATTTGGGATACATTTTGATTTTGGTGTGAGCCTTGTCATTTTTTGTACCTTTATGCTCTTCTTTATTTTCTTGATTTCAAATGAGTCCTACTTATTATAAAGTGGGACCTAGAGCGAAGTTTATCCTACTTATTCTCATGGCAAGACTATGTTGCTCGGAGTATTAGAATATCCAAATACTTTAAACGACTTGTGTGTCAAATGGGAGTAAGAAATATTGTATGTCCATTACTATGTTGGACTAGTTTCAATTGAGAATGATGTAACTCACCGTTCTGGCAGATACGATAAGTTGAAGATAGCATGAGTTGAGCTTAAATAGATAAATTAAATATCCTATGTGACAACCAGAATGAAATTTTCATGATCTGTTATATCTTCAAAAACATTGTTAACTTGTCAATGACATATACAAGTCATTAAACTATTCATTAAAACCCAGTGGAGCGGGTAGCTTAGTCAACAAAATAGAGCTGCTTTTTTTTTTCTTTTTCCAATTAGTTGTACAGCCTACATGGTTATTTGTAATTGAGTGCAACAACAAGATGATGAAGAGCAAAAACTTGAATGTCCCCACAACTAGTAAAACCATCCATTTCATCACTAAAGTCTCCCACAGCACTTTTCACCGATCCCACCACTATCAGAACCTCCATAGTTGGTGGGACTACTAACCCATTTCTGAAAAAAGAAATCAGTTGGAAGAAGGAAATTGTCCTCTTGTAGAACATTAGCAGGTCCTGCTAGGAGAGAGGGACGCGTTTTTTTCTTGTAACTGTTATGTCCGAGTCAGCTTTGCCTAAGGTTTTACCAATTGACTACTAAGGAGTGTAAAAGAATCTGTTGTAAGATCAAGAATCTTTGAATAGAGTATCATCTTCCCTTTTTTAGCCAGTTGCTAAATGAAGCAAGGTTTAGTAAGCTTAAGTACAGGTAAAACCAGCAATTTATTGTTCATGTGGCATTAATTAATTAAACACCAAAGAGTTCAAAAGAGACAAAACAGAATAATAGAGGCAATTGGATTTCAAAGTATGGAGAATCTTTTGGGAACTACAAACAAGATTATTAAACAGTCCCAAGAGTTTGTTTTTCTTGAGATTGTAGCACTCATTTGAGTTTTAAAATGCCATAGCAGGAGAATTATACTACATTATTCAACCCCAAGTGGTCCCTCAAGTGTAAGTTTATTTTCAACCATAAATTACCGATTTAGGGATAAAATCTGCACACACACTATACTCTCTACAGCTCACGGATTATACCCATTATACTTGGTATGTTATTGTTGTGGGGCAGGAAAAAGAACTTTCTCAAATCTTGGGTGAATTTTATGGGATTTGAATTGATAAAAGTTAAAGTGGAACATGTTATCCTTCTTCCACAAAAGTAGAAATTGGAAAGAAGCATCATTTAAAGAATAATGCATAGAAAGCAATAAAGAGAAAAAAAAAAGTGAAAAGCAAAAGCTCCAAAAGAACTTTGGCAACTGAATAATCAAATAAATTTTAATTAACCAAACTACAAGGCAGTTGAGGAAAGGGGAAAAAAAAAAGATTTGTATTACTATCTTCAAACAGGCTGAGCTCTATGATCAGCAGTCCATGGCAAACTTACATTATCTGCAGAAGTATGAAATTTATCCCTCTTAGACCACAGCCAAATCTTGGAAACAGAAAAACTTTCCCCTCTATTACCAATCCTTTTCCCAAAATTGTCCCCATCATTTGCACAACTTCCATTGTGTCCACTTTTACCTTTCACAGTTCCCCTCATCAATTGACCATCCACACCATGATTTTTAGCACTATTGGGGCACAATGCCACTTGCAATTCTGAATCATTAACCACATATTGGAAAGACCCCATTGAAAAACACCTTCTTGAGTCCAAGCTACTGTTGCTAGTTTCTCCCATTTCACTTTTCCCATTTTCAAGAAGACCATTGTTGGTGTTCTTGAATTTGCCAAGTCTCACAGAAAACACCCTTCTTGAACTAATAGTACTATCTAAATCCTCATGTGGTTTTACACCAGGAGAAACACCAATACCAACACCACTTCCATGTTCTGAAACCCCAACACCACCACATTCATCTCTTGTTGAATCATCAAAGCAAAAGATTGGATTTTCAACACAGAAACCAGGTGTGAAAAGGATTCCTCTACAAAGTGGACAAGATGAATTTGACAACAACCATGTATCTATACAAGTTATATGAAAGGCATGACTACATAAAGGGAGCAGCCTCAATTCATCTTGTTCTGAAAACTCACAGAGACAAACAGCACAATCAAAAGGCTCCTTCAAACCCATAATATCTTTGTAAAGAAACACAGGGAGAGCATCAATAAAAGCCTGATCTAAACCAGAGTCATGGAGATGAAAAAGCTGTTGTAACTGCCTTTGATAGGCACCAGAATCAGACATTTCAGGGTCTCTATTAGATGATGAAGAGGACCACCTATGTTTCATCAAATACCTAACTATCAAATGCAAAACACCAGAAATAAAGAATATAATAGCTAGTATTACTATGATAAAAAGAACAGCTGGGCTAATTTTATTTCCAGATGATGAGGATGATGGGGCAGAAGCTTCTTTCTGGGAAGAAGAAAGAAGATGAATATGATTCAAAACAACATATTTATTCCAAGGCATTTTTGGCACTAAAAAGACAATACTTTGCTCATACCTTTTCAAGAATCAGACAGCAATTTCACCTCTGCTGGTGACATACAAAGACAAAGCCAGCTCATATATATTGAGGTGTACAAGAAATAGACCCACATTTTCTTTACATTTACAAGAAACCCAAATTCAACTTCAACCCAAAACTACTCAAGAAAAAGATGAAATCTTGAGCTAGATTTGTTGCAGGAAAAAAAAAACACCCCTTTTTTCAGCAGGAAGTTGAAAAAAAGGAAATCTTGGGTAATTTGTACCTTTACCTTATTCTGACTAAATGATGCAACCAAAAAAATAGTCACCTGGCACTGGCAGTAGTACTTAAGTAGGTTCCAAAAAATAGGTCAAAAAGAACAACCTAGACCTTTGAGGGCATTTAGTCATATTATACTTTTTAACAAAAAACACAAAGATTATATTTTTTTTCCAAAAATACGATTTTACCCTCCTCCTTGTTAAGTTTTCTCGAGGCTATAGAGTGTGTTTTTCTTCTTCTTGGTTGAAAATTGTTGTTGGATGGTAGATGAGTGTAGCAAGGGCCCAATAGGGATTGCAGAATCAAATGGCTTCGATCTGCAATGTACACCCGCATGGGCGCCAGCACACGCATGTAATTTTTGTGATTTTGAAGTGATCTTACATAAGCCCCTTTCACTAGCTACCTCTATCTTTCTCTTTTAAATAGCGGAAATAGTATAGTTGGTATTTCCGTCTCCGCTGGATAAGGCTAAGGTTTATGTGTATTATTATATAATTTTTGGAGAAAATTTTATATATATATTTTAGTAGTCAATATTTTATTTACATAAAAAAATAGCTCGAAATCAGTGAAACTATATATGACTATACAGTATAGTTTGTCAAAAATTATAGAAAATATACAATATATATTACTTATACATAGGAGTGTCAAACGAACGAGTTTGGTTGAAATTGAGAATGTTAAAATGAGTTGAAATATAAATTGGTTAAGACTTGAATGGGTTGACATTGAACCCAATTAAAATTATCTTGAACTCGACCCATAAAATTTTAGGCGAGTTGTGTGGGTTTACTTATATTTGGACTCATTTTGCCACTCTTACTTATACATGAGCTACACTAAATATATATTATAATACAAAAATATACATTGACTATATATGTCTATACAATACAACAATGACTATTTTTTTATAATTTTTTAAATTTAATGTCTCTTAATGTAATTTGCTCTAAAAAATAACCAAAATCCGCCCAATTACTCTGTCCAAAATTGACTCAGCTATTAAGAGCAAGATCAGACCACGTAATAGGCCCAACTACATAACTGGGCCCAACTATTTTTCTTTTTTTCTTTCTTAAACTCAAAATCGATCCAGCTATTTTTTTTGCTTCCTTTCTTTTTCTTTTTTATTTTCTCTTCCTCTTCAACATTGAATTTATTTTTTTATAAAACAAACAAACTTATTTTTAATTATTTTTTATTGAATTTTCTAAAATAAAAAATATCTTTTTTTAGGAACTCCTTCCAATATTTTTTTACTATTTATACATACTATATTTATATTATATAAATAGTTATGTTGTGTATATATACTGTATCGATATTATATAAATGTGTATAAACTTGTATTAATATTGTATAAATAATTATGTAGATATGTAATATATCAACATTGTATAAAATTGTGTATTAGCATGTATCAATATTATATAAACAGTGTGTAAATATGTATCAATATTGTATAAATTCTGTATAACATGTATCAATCTTATATAAATAGGTACGTAATGTTTCTTTTAAAAAACAAACCTTTTGTCAAAAAAATCATGTATTTATAGGACAACATTATTTTTTTATTAAAAATAATTTTTTTATGTTATTGCAATATTTTACATATATATGAGGCAAATATTCAAAAAAATCATGTTTTTTTCATATATAAATTATGTATAAATCTGTATCTCAATATTATATAAACAGTTTGTATACATGTATCGATATTGTGTAAATTGTATACAAATGTGTGTGGATATTATATAAATAGGTATGGTATATATCGACATTATATAAAAATGATGCATAATGGTGTATCAATATTGTATAAATAATTACATAATGTATCGATATATTTCAACCTTAATAAAATAAAAATAAACAAGAAATAATAAAATAACATAAATATTTATTTTTTTCACAAAAGAAGTGAGACGATTTAAAAAGGGAGAAAGCTTTTAAAAAAAGAGCAACTTCAAATACATAAAAAAATCAAATGGACAAATAAAAATGATGTTAATCCACCCATCCCCTAAAACAAAGAACGGATATGGAAAAGGAGAAAAAGAGAAGAAAGAACTTACCCAAAAAAAAAGAAAAAAAGAAGAAGAAGAATGTGGCAGAAATAGCCAAAATGGCTATTTTGAGTAATTTAGTAAACTTGAGCTAATAAAATGTAAAAAAAAGTTATGAATTGTTAGTCTATGTAATTTTTTATATTTTTTTTACACTCGTATATTGAGTAAAAAGTAGCTTGTATATGTAACAGAATAAAAGTTGAACATGTGATACTAATAAGATATGCTCAAAGTAATTAATTCGGCAAAATAAATTATTTTCAAAGAATGTGTTCAAAGAAGGCCAACTTTGGTAATCCTTCAAGGTTGACTAATGATTGTCAATGTAAAAAGTTGAGAATGCGTGATTCGTGTTTTGTTGACATGACAAAAAAAATAAAAGGATGAATACATCACATATGATCATACAAATATTATATTAGCTGATACAACTAACAATATTCCTATATGAATATTAATCATTAATCACAGTATTATAGTGAAACTTTTTTCATTGATTGTTGATTTGTTGTATTACCTTTATAATTCTAAGGTATATGATACTGATCAATAGGATAACAATATTTTATATACATTTGTATGCTTCAAGCTTCCCATCTCATCATATCTTTACTTTATAAAATTTAATTAATCAAATCTAGTAAAGCTAAAATTATTCAAACATCATTGGATTCCATGCAAAAACTAGCTAAACTGCTGCTATGATTTTTTTATTTTTTTAAATTTCTCACCCGGTATCCAGAGTTTGTGGAGCCCTGACTAAATTCGAATCGCGCACTGCAAGGTCTATTTTGGGGGTGGCACTCCCAATAGGATTTTTTCATTCTTAAGGCTCGAACCCGAAACCTCTGATCAAGGTGAAGCACTCCCACCAGTGCATCACAACCAATGTTAGTTCTATGATTTCCCTTACTTGTGTTTATATCCTTGTCTCATTATTTTAGTTTACATGTACAAACATATATAATTATTGATAATAAATCTAACAAGATAAATTAAAACACGTGTCCTTGACCTCAATAAATTTAACTATATCTTTTCTTGGTAAATAATTTGGCTTTCATCAAGGCCAGAACAATTGTGTGTTGGTATAAGTCACTACTCTATCTTCTTATTCGCTTGAACACTATTTGATTTACATGAACTATTGATGACAAACAAGAACTTGAATAACAAAAATGTGATCGATACGCAACTCTCTAATGGGATGAAAGACCTAGTAGATTTTCAAGATGTGCGGGACCACTATCTGGAAGAAACAAAACTTGATGTTGAAAACACTAACTTGACCAACATATCATACTTCTAAATAATCATTTTAATCTTTGTAATTGAAAAATACGCAAATCAAATATCATATCTCAGCGATTAATCTTCATGATATTATCATAAAATTTCATCTTTTAAAATTGAAACGTCGTAACAATAGCCACTTCTCAATTATAAAACTAAAAATTGGCTAGCCTTCCATATTTAAGAAGTGCTAATTTGATTCGGGTAGACTTAATTCAAAAATGCCATCACCCCGAATCAATAAGAAAATAAGTGATAAGTTTCAAATCAGTGAATAAATCGAGAGGAAAGAAGAGATCTTTCTCGCTCAGCACCTAAAGCGCACTATGCTCCGCTTCAACAAATGAGAGTTTTTAGTAGAATTGGTGAACCATGCGAACTGGTTAGATGCGTGAGACAGAGGACTCCTAATAAACACATTTGGTAACAATTAGTACCGGCAAAATGACCCCATATTTTGGTAACCCCCTGCCCATATTTTAGTAGTTTGGGTAGTGACTTTTTACAGTGGTAAAATATGGGTTTAAACCCATATTCAACCCACAGAAATATTGGATTCATGGGTAAAATATGATTTAATCAAATGGGTTAAATTTCTAACTTTTTCTTACTCAAAATTCATTATGTTTTCTAATTTTTTTTATGTTTTGTTGACTTAAATATTTTGAAAATATAAATTTAAATAAACTTATTTTCTTCAAATTTAAGAAAAATAATTTATCTCTAGAAAGTAGGAAAATATTTGTCAAAACTCTCCTCCAGTTATAAATTATAATTTTTTTCGTACCCCACCCAATACTATGGTCCCTCCACAAGCCTTCAACCCCTCACCCTTCCCCCCCCAAAGAAAATCAATTTTTTTTATAAAATCTTTTTTCTTTATAAAAAATTCAAAAATTTTATCATAAAAATTGTAAATTCGATTGAAAAACTTGGTACGGTTAGAAAAACTAACAGAATGAGCCAGTACAAATTAAAGTTATAACTTACAAGTATGAAATCAATATGAGAAAAATTGAAAGTTGAATTTAAAAAAAAAATTAAATTGAAAAAATATTATTTTTTTATCCCAATCTAACACTTGACCCCCTCTCAGTTCGAATGTTGGAATTGGCTTTCGAGTCGAAAGTTGCATGTCGGGTCTCGTTAGAAGTTGAATTGTATGATTAATTTGGAATTGGTCCAATTTAAAAGTCAAATCTTGCATTGGGTTTCAAATTTAATTTTATGATACAATACAATTAAATAAAATATTTTAAATATTTTTCATCGAAAAATAAAGTAAATTATTTTATCCATATTAAATTTTAAAGTATAATACTATTTGCTTATTAAAATATGAGTAAATTAGTATTTTACCCAATCTATTTCTTACCAAACTCATTTTTACCCATTTAATATATAGACAGATGTGAATTATTATCTATTTTATATTGATTTATTTTGAACCATTAAAAGTTGATCCAACCCGCCCATTTGCCATCGCTGGGCTAAACAATAGATGAATCGAGACAGTTAAACGACGTCGCCAGAAACAATTACTATTAATAAAAACCCTGAAACAAAAGCTCCCCAAACCCCTCGTTGAACTTCCGTCTTTATGCTAGTGACTTCACCAGTCTGTTGGCGCCTCTTCACCCAATCCATCCGCCGCCCTCCGCCGTGTAAACAATTTTCCCTCCTCCTCCTCCGCCGCTTCTGCTTCTTATCTCCGCCAGCAATGGGAAAGGCGGCGAAAAATTCCGAAGCTAACTCCAGTGTATCATTCCCCAAAGACGAAAGTTATCTACAGAATGTTATTCCTAAACGTATCGCACTCTTCGAATCTATCCAGAATGAGCAACGACTTCAACGACTTTCACTCTCTCCTGATCCTATCAAGTAAACTCTATTTCTTACTTAAATCGTTTTATATTATTGCTTTATTTCTACGCTGACAGTTTCACTACTTGGAGAGTCGTTTAAATGCATTTATTGCGTATTTACCGAGCATCTTTTATAGATATTGGGGATGATGACTGAATTTACACTGCAAATTAGTACTTTGAGCAACATTTCTTTTTGACAATAGGGAATAATCAATCCGATGCTCCCAATTTATGTGAATATGTGAATGTGTTTGAATGAACATGAATTTTTAAGAATAAAAGTAAGACCTTTGGATTTTATAGTTTAAAATTTGTTATAAATTATCTTAATAGGGTAAAATGGAAAGTTTAAAGTTAAATTGTTACTGAATATTGAAAGAAGTCCTTCTTTTTGGGGCTAAGTATAGTATTTTTCTAATTTAAGATTTTGGATGTGGGTTATGATTTTTATTTATTTAGGATCGAGTTAGTAGATGGGACAATTAAGGAGGGAAAGAAATGGAATACCTCACCATTGGATATAGCAAAGGAGATATCAAAGAGCTTGGCTGCAAATGCTTTGATTGCAAAAGTGAACGGGGTGCTTTGGGATTTGTCGAGGCCATTGGAAGGTGATTGTAAGCTAGAGATCTTCAAATTTGATAGCGACGAGGGACGCGACACATTTTGGCACTCAAGTGCTCACATCCTTGGAGAGGTTTCAATCTTTTGTCTACCACATTGTGGTTCTTTCTTCATCAAGTTGTGATTTTCAGAAATTATTATTGCTGAAATATTTTCTATGCTCATATTTCCTTTTGTTAATGTTCTTTTTTGTGGTTTTCTTAGTCGTTGGAGAGGACATTTGGATGCAAATTGTGTATCGGACCGTGTACAACAAGAGGAGAGGTATATATTAGATATTGAATTATTATTTTTTATTTTTGGGAGAGTTTAGACATTCTGAAATGCGAGACAAATTAATTAGTATTGGAGTGAAATGAGCCCAAACAATGGGATGAATTTGGATGACAAATATGGTCAATGGCTTAGAGAAATAGTTGATTGGTTGACTAATTAGTTCTGCGTTCTAAATTGTGGCATGAATATTTTGTTCTCCTTTCATGGCTTTTGGCTCGACAAAGTTATTAATTTTTTCCTTGGGAATCAATTAAAGTGAATCCAGCTAGCTAGCTAATGATACACTTGAGTAGTTTCCTAAAAATAATTCAATTTCAGTTGGTATTTATTGCCTGACCACTTTATTTGATAGTTGATATCCTGGTTAGATCCTTGGGACAGTTCTACATCCAGCCTTTCATTAGTGCCTTCACTACCATAACATATGTTGATTTTCCGGATGAAAGAGCCATCAGAAGGAAAAGGCCAAGAAGCTTTAATTTCAGTACTACCATTTGAGCTTGAAATTTTTCTGATGGACCAACTTTTAAGGAAGCAATATTCCCTGAATGAAACAAAATTAGATTAAAAGTGTTTCACTGTTTTCCTCCTCCTGGACCACAGTATGGTGGCAGGGCTCTTCATTGTAGTTTATTCTGCCGTCAGTTCGTATTTCTTCCAATTCTGTCGTCAGTTCGTATTTCTTCCAACCTTTATGATATGTCTAAACTTCCACTGCAGGGGTTCTATTATGATGCCTTCTATGGCGATCTGGGATTAAATGAGGATCATTTTAAACGGATTAAGGAAGAGGCTGCAAAAGCTGTTTCGGTATTACTCTTCTATCTGGCAGAATTGCCTTTGATCTGATGAGCATAAAATGCAAATGCTTGTTGCCACTTTGGTTTTATCTTCCACTAGTGTTTATTTTCTTTTTAAACTTTTGGAATCTCTTTATGGCTGTTTAAAAAGGAATTGAATTTCTTGTGGTTGAGTATCGTAAAAAGTTTGAGTTTCCTTGCTGTATGGTAGGAAGTTGGTTAAAGGGAAAATACATTCAAGAGATTCGAATGATGTATGTCCCTAAGGTGAGTAGAGTGAGTTTTGGGAGCATAGGTGGTGTGGAAACAATACGACTCACTTCCCTAACATATATAAAATTTCTTGCAAAAAGGATGTCGATTGTCCGATTTTAGAGTTTACAAAGAGATGTGTTGTGGTATTTGAGGTTTAGGACAAACAAGATTGGGAAGTTGTAGAATTTCGAAGCTTGGTAGGTTTGCTTCACCAACAAAAGATTACTATGGCTTGCTAGAATGCTTAATAATGGGAAATGCAGGGGAACGTCTTTTCCTATCTGAAACTTTTGGTGAGAGAGGACTTGTTTTCCCACATACCTCAATATGAATCATTAGATTACCAAGAAAGGTGCGTTCACTTGCTAGCTACGAGGGGGTGATCTTGACAATGGAGATCTTGAGAAAGAGGAAGATTACTTTTGTAAGTTGGTGCGTCATGTGCAAAGAATCAAGGTCAGTTGTGGATCATCTACCTTCACATTGTTGGGCAACATCTTCGTTATGGGGTAGTTGTTGTGGTTTGATATTGAGTGGGAATGACGAGAATTATGTTGGGTGATTTGGAGCACACCAAGAGACATCAGGACTTTAGAGGTGTATTAAGATCAAGGAAGTTAAATGTGCTGGTAGTATAGGAGAAGAATGATAGGATCAGTGAGATTTTGATAGAATTTTGGGAGAGCACAAATAGGGCATGTATAGAGTGGTTAATTGGGTTGTTTGATGTTATTTTTAAGATGACAAAAATGCTTGAAGAATAGAGGTAAACTACAATGGTTTAATAACTATAGAAGAACAATGGTTGTATCTTAAATTACAACAATTAATGGGATATCAGGTTGTTAAGTCACTTTATGGAACTTTGATAGAGAGTGGGGAGATGAGGGTTAGGAGAGGGGTTTAAATTTTCGAGAACCAATTTGAATTCATATCGAGGCGTTAGACTACTAAAGCCATACATCTTGTGAGAAGTTTGGTAGAGAAATATAGAGAAAGGAAGAGGGATTTGCGTATGGTGTTCACTGATTTTGAAAAAGCTTATGATAAAGTCTCGAGGAAAATCCTCTATAGGTATTCGGAGGCTAGGTGTGTATCGTTGGCTTATATTGGGGCGATAAGCCTAAATGACATGTATGATGAAGACTAGGGTTAGAATAGTGGGAGGAGATTTAGAGCATTTTCTAGTTGAGACAGGGTTGTATTAGGGACCAATTCTTAGCTCGTTCTATTTGCATTGGTGATGGATGAGTTGACGTTGTATATTCAGAATAGGTGCGATGGTATATGTTATTTACGAATGACATAGTACTGGTTACTGATTAATGAGACAAGCAATAGAGTTAATGCTAGGTTGGAGGTGTGGAAACAACTTTGAAGTCCAAAAAGTTTAGGTTCAATAGGACCAAAATAGAATATTTGGAGTGAGAATTCAATGATGTGATGCATGAGGCAAGTGTGGAAGTGAAGCTTGACACAGACTATCTCCAGGGAAGAAAGATTAAAGTATCTTGAGTTTGTAATGTAAGGAAGTGAGGACATCGATAATGATGTCATACGCCGCATTGGTGCGACATGAATAAAGTAAAGACTTGCCTCCAAAGTTTTGTGCGATAAAAAGGTACCACCTAAAATTTAAACGTAAGTTAGAGTGGTGGTTAGACCATTTTGTTGTTATGGGGTCGAGTGTCGGCCAATCACGAACTCTCATGTTTAAAAGATGCAAGTTGCGGAAATAAGGACTCTAAGATGAATGTGAGGGCATACTAGGAGCGATAAGATTAAGAATGAGTATATCTGGGACAAGGTGGGAGTGGATTTTATGGCAGACAAGATAAGAGAAGCAAGAACTAAGATGTTTTGGGCATGTGAAGACAAGATGCACAGACGCCACAATTGCGAGATGTATGATATAGGGGGTAAAAGGAGAGGTAAAAGTAGGTCAAAGAAGTGTTGGAGAGAGGTGATTAGAAAGGAGATGACGCACCTTCATATTACCGAGAACATGACTTTAAGCTTGTTGGTGTCTGTCTAAGTACTAGTTGTATTCTTATAGTTTTTGCTTTTAATATCCATCATCATATGTTGTTTGTTATATTTCTGTTAACACATTATTTTGCTGTTGGTATTGTTCCTTTCTCGTTGGCTTTTGCACTGATTTCTTATTAATTTCTATGCTTGCTTCACTATTTTCTTCTTCTTTTATTTGGATTCAGTGTATTTGAGCTGAAGTTTAATCAAAAACAACCTCTCTATCTCCAAGAGATAGTGGTAAGGTCTATGTATGTTCTACCCTTCCATAACTACACTTATGAGATTTTGCTGGATATGTTATAGTAGTAATGCCGAGAACTTTGAAAGAATTTTTTTTTTAAGCTGGGCTCGTAGAAGATGGAGGGGGAGATGCAGGGCATGTGAAGTTGCCCTTTTAGCATTGATGTGGATTGTATGGAGAGAGGAATAAGAGAGCTTTTGATGGAATAGAGATATTACTTTTGCTTGAGAAATAGCCTCTTTTCCCTTCTTTCTTTCTGGTGCAATCATGAGGTACTTTGTGTATAGATGATTGGATGACATTCGTAGAAATCATGTATTTCCGTAAGATTTTCTACTTTATCATATACTTCTTGTATATGGGCTATTTAATGCCCTTTTGTTGATATATTCTTACTTCATCAAAAAAATGATTTGTGCCAGTCTGTTGCAAATTTCAAATCAATTCACAAGGACAAGAACATTTATTTTTAATTCTACATGAATGGTTTCTTGTTTTCTTGCTGTATGGTTAGGAAGTTGGTAAAAAGGAAAATACATTCTGCAGATTCAATTGATTTATGTTGATCTTTTTCCAAATAAATTTTTGTAAAAATATGCTTTGCTAATTGCTGAATTAAGAGACTCTTTAGTTAAGATAGTCATTGGAGTCCGTCCGATCCAGTTTTAGAATATTAACCAAAGCAAGACCACTAATATATACGTAGTGGACACAGCTAGACATGGTCAAATATTTGGATTGGTCTTGAATGTATAATCAAGGATGCAACCATAATGTTGTAGCAATTGTAGGATATTGTGATATAAGAGTGATAGGAGCTGTTAGAGATCTTTATTATCACCTAGCGAGAACCTCAACAGTTTTATCTTCTGATTTCTGCCTTCTACTGCTAAGCAATTGCTAGGTGCTCTTCCAGTTGGTGCAGTATTTTGTTTGATTTTCCTTCATTATAGTTAACAGACAACTAACTTCCCCTTATTTATCAGGAGAAACAACCTTTTGAACGCATTGAAGTTTCACGGCAACAAGCTCTTGATATGTTCTCTGATAATAGGTTTAAGGTTGGATTGCTACGATCTGTAGTCTTTATCCTCGCAGGCTCTTCCTGTGTGCAACATTTTCAGGAAGTTCACATCTTAATTTACTTTCCTATTTTTAATCAGGTTGAAATCATTAAGGATTTACCCGAAGATAAAACAATCACAGTATACAGATGTGGACCATTAGTCGATCTGTGCCGGGGTCCCCATATACCGAATACATCTTTTGTTAAAGCACTAGCCTGTACAAAGGTGAGGTGCTGCATATTCTCATAGAAAAAAAGAATGAGCTTATATGTGTTGATTCGATGTTTTCTGATCAATCTAATGAATCCAGGCTTCATCAGCATATTGGAGAGGAGATAAGGACCGTGAAAGCTTGCAAAGAGTTTATGGAATATCTTTTCCAGACCAGAAACAGTTGAAGGTAGACTTTGGAAAAACTACTTATGGAACTGCAGACAACTTAATTTTCATATACTTTCATATCTGCTTCCCTTATGAGAAAGGAAAAGGAAAGGAAATTAGATGGAGAAAAAAGTGGACATAATCCTTCATTTAATGTGACATGTTTTGGCTCTCAAACTTGTTTTTGAGTCATAATATTGGACAAATGGTTTGCTCAGTTTGATAATATTGGACAAATGGTTTGCTCATTTTTAAAGTGCCCAATGCTGCAAATGTGGAATCCACCAAATGCATCAGATGTCACCTCTCATGACTCGTAAATTTTGTTTGAATTTGTTTGTCTAGCTTGTTTACCAAGTTTTTAGCCTTTTTCTGATGCTTTTTCTTGTTTGTATTTAAGTCCTTTTAGGCCTGGAAAACAAGCACATTATGCCTTTTTGTTTGGATTATATGAAACTAGAGTAATAGGTGAATATTTTAGAACAATCGAAGGAATCTAAAGAAATCTTTTCTATTTCATCCATATTTTGGTGAACATAGAACTTTTTTTCGTAGAGAGCTGAGTAGTCTTGATCGGAGATCAAGATTAGCTCCACTAACAGTTCAAGTGATTTGATTTCTAGCTTGATGAATTAGTGAACGAATATTTGATCTCTCAGTAAAAGCAAAAGATGTCGAGTATTAGTGCTGTCGTGAGGAAAGAGAAAAGGGTAATAAAACTGCTTCATGTGAGAAGTTTTTAATTAAAAAATATTTGTCATAGGAATACTTAGACATGCTGGCAGAAGCAAAGAAATATGATCACAGAGAGCTGACTAAGAAGCAGGAGCTTTTCTTTTTTCACCCATTAAGGTAAACCTTGAAATTTCTTGTAGTTACCAATATCGGTGAAACATATTACATCACACTTAAATGAGATTTATGTGTTTCAGCCCTGGAAGTTGCTTCTTTCTTCCACATGGTGCTCGAATTTGCAACAAACTGCTGGAATTCATAAGGAATCAGTATTGGAAGAGAGGCTATGAGGAGGTAATTTTTTTGTGCTTAAGTATATTGGTTGCAAGGACTGTTTTGAAATGCAGACATGAACAATGGAAGTTAGTTTCGGACTGCACAGATTTCTTGTCAGGGGTTAGGCATATTTGTGTCTGAAAATCAGATACTCATTGCTTGATAAAGGGGCACTTGTAATTGGAGGACTCACGTGACCTTAAATGATAAATGCAGAAAAAATAAAAAATGTGTCTGACATGCTCGCTCCTGTGTTCATGCAATATTGTCTCTGCATCCGTGGTTCATATGACAAGATATTTTCTTTTCTCCTCTTGGCCTATGAATTGCCTCCCCGTTTTCTCCTTTTCCCTTTCCCTCTCTCCTCGATATAGGAACTTGGGCAAGGGGTACTATTGAATCTAAATCCATAGAGTTAATGTGTCATTCCGTTTATGAGTGATTGTCTTGCAGGTTTGGAGTCCAAATATGTACAACATGCAATTGTGGGAAACTTCTGGTCATGCTGCAAATTACAAGGAGAACATGTTTCTGTTTGAGGTAAATTCTTGTACACTACTAGCTGCTTTTATATTATGTTGCATCTTCATGTGTTCTTCACTCTTTTTAAAACTCTAATTTCTGGAATATAGATACTTGAAGTCAGGTCAGGAGTATATATGTCGGTGAGAGGGGTACTGCCCCTATTTATACGAAGTAGTTTCCTGACACGTGCTTTGCGCATGATTGTCGAGTCAGGTAGGACACATGTTTGTAAAATAATAGCAATATTACAAAATACTATTTGATTAAGTAATTTATAATAAAAGAATAAAGTTTTTTTTTGGTGTAAAAATATAAATCATAAAGATCAATACGGGTTAAAAATTATTAGAAGAATTATGAATCAAAATAATATTGACAAGAATACAAATCAAATGTTGAATATTGTGCTTACATAAGTAGCTTTTATATGAAGATGACTTAGAAATATTTTAAATCACATAATATTGATAATATTTTACCAAAAATTACATATTTAGAAATTAAGTTAGTTTATTGCATATTAAGTTTAATATAAAGAACAATCACTAAATGTGTGTTACTTTCTTTAATAATTGAATTTTTTCTACATTTGAAAGTAAGTCACACTTCATTTCGCCTAACTTCACTTTAATAAAATTTGATATATGCAAAGAAATATATATTACCAAGTTTTGAGATAATTTTTCAGAAGTACGTTGTCAATTTCAAAGATTTATAGAACTCTCTTGACTCAAAATTGTCATGAAACTTGAACTGAAAATAGTTTAAAACTTAATCTAAAACAGACTTCATCTTAGGATTACACATAATATATGTCACTTTAATCGAGAAGGAACATAAATAGATAAGAAATTTCACAGATCATGAGTAAAAAATAAAAATAAAATCTAAAGACTTAAAGAAATACAAAAAGATTGTAGTGAAGTTAACTCCTAAGTTCTAATTTTTGTCCTCGATAAATTTTCTCAAACTATTCTTTGTGTATTATTTTAATTTCCCTATCATAGTAATACTTAAATGGCTAAATCAACTACATCACAATTTGATATCTTATACAACATCAATTAGAACTACAACACTAGATATTTAGTTCATGACAGATTAAGTAATCTGATTTTTTTTTTCCTAATGTGCACACATTGATTTTTTGTATCAATTGTGAGCAAACTCAATTATCTTGAATTAAACTATATAGAGAACATAACCAAGAGGAAATTCATACCTTGTCCATAGCTACTAAGGCAGAAAACCAAGAAAATAGAGAATTGAGGAATCTTAGTAGTTCGGTTGGTTAGTTACTTAAATTTTATATTATTACTGAAGATTTGATTTTCCTTCTGGTAATCTACTCTACCATTTTTTCCTCCTTACCCTCATTTATGCCAAGAAAAGGACAACAAAGAATTATACACTAAGGTACGAAACAAAGAAATTTGAACATAAAATTAAATCTACAAAATACAAAAAATTCAAATTCTCTCCCAGGCACTTTTCCTGAGGAGATGTTTTAGATTGTCCTAAGTGGTCCTCTCCTAAATTCCGGCGATCCTTCTGGTCACCGGAACTTTCTACCTCCTTTCACTTCCAAATCCCTATTTATTTCCCTTTCTCTCCCTCTCCTTTCTCTTTCTCCTTTCACTCGTCCTTCCTTTTCTTACAGCAACATGGAGGATACCATCTTTTTTGCGGTAGGGTTCAAGTATTTTGAAGTAACAAGCGCTAGCGGTACTGCAGGGAATGGTTCGAATGGACTAAAAGAGGAAGGAGCGCCATTACCAGAACAACTTTCAACAGGAAGGCTATGGAATGGATTGTCAAAACCCTCCAAGAAGCATCTGCAACAAAGGGGAACTGAGTCAAAAGATGGAAGAAGAAAGATGCCTTTTCTGTGATCTTTTGTGCTCGAAACTTTTAATAAATATGGTAGATATGTGAGTTTGATTAATGTGAGGGGCAGACGGAGGTCTGCACTTATTATTCCAGAGTTAACTTTCGATTCCGGTGGGAATGACATCGCTGGAAAAGTGGGAAGCTTCGTTGCACGATTTAAGCCATTAAATAATGTGGAGAACTTCAGACTGGCCGACATACATATACCTTATGTTGAGGCTTTGGAAAGTAGTAAATGGGCAACCAGACAGAGGATCAACGTAGATGGGCTTGACGATTACACTTCGAAGAGGGGGGGACAAAATCTGCATAAATGATGCCAATAGCTGTGAGAGTGAGGTTCTAAAACGCAGTGTGGTGGGGAAATTTATGACTGGAGTCAATGCTACAATTACTCTTTCAGAAGTCAAGAGTTTGGGCCAACAACAGTTGGAAGCAATCTTTTGGACTAAACATTTATGAGATGGGTAATGGCCTATTCCTCTTTGAGTTCGCGTCTAGACTATAGTGGAGTAGGTCGTGGCTGGTGACTGGAATTGAAAAAATTCTCCAGTTAACATACAATGGTGGAGTCCACTGCTAGGGGCTACTGAGGAAGAGTACAAGGCTGAGGTGACTTGGGCTAAAATAATGGGTCTTCCTTTGCATTTATGGTCTCAAAAAATATTCAAGGCAATTGGCGATCTCTATGGGGGTTGAGTTGAAACAGAAGAAGAAACTCAACTGAGGAACCACCTCAAGTGGGCAAGGATAAAAGTTTGAGGAGATGGGAAGTGATATCCCAGAGGAAGTGACGGTTGTTAGTGGTGGGGTGTTTTATGTTATGCAGATCTGGTTGGAAGCGCCAATGAGGGTGGTGGTTGATGACAACTTGCACAAAACTGGTTTTCCTAACCCTTTTATCCAACGGTCCCTTCTTAAAGATCCAAAAGACAAAAAGCTTAGTGTTTTAAAGGCATCTGGTCAAAGTACAGAGGTGGGTCCACAAGCCCATGTGGGAACATGTGGGCAACCTAGGGAGCACAAGATGAGAGGATTTTTGGGCCAGTTCTTTTAATGGGATTTCCAATAACGCAGGCCCAAAAGGATTGATGAAAGGAAAAGGCCCAAAACATAATGTAGATCTTTTATATAAGTCACAGAGATCTCAAGATGGGCATATAGGTACTTCTAGAGAACAAGAGAATATATACGATCTACAGGGAAATACAGTAAAGGTCTGATGGAGTTGAAGACTCTTGGTTCTAAATTTTTGGAGGCTTTCAACAACTGGGGAGCAGAAGTGGGGAAAGATGCGAGACTACCAAGTGAGGAGGAGTTTGATAACGCAGAAACTCCAATATTACAATCAGAAGGCAACACACAAAGCACAAAAAATGTCGCAAAAAACCCTAATCAGATGAGGGAGAATGTTCAACGCAAAGGGTAAAATAGGCAAGCAGTTTCGAATAACAACATGCAAATTCAGCAGATTCTTGATGCAGAACCAGTCTCCACAGATCTTATGGGGGAAATAAGGGAGCCCGAGACAGAAGCTTCTACTGGGTTAATTTTCACATCCTAGATCTAAGCAACACATATGGGGTGGCGTTTGAGGGATTTGAAAAGGAAACCTTAGCCCTTCTCATGAAGATAGACAAAAGAAAGACTGAACTGGACATGAAGGAACAGGGGAAAGTCACCACTACTCCCAAAAGCAAGGAGGAATAGGAAAGAATGAGCTAAAGAATCTGAAGTCCAGTTTGAATGAGGAAGTTGGAGGAGTCAGGAACAGGGGGGTGAATTATAAATGAAAGTTAATATCATAACTTGGAATGTAAGGGGTCTTAATAACACTGAAAACAGAAACCTTATTAGGACTGCCTTACAAAAATGGAAAGCAGATGTCTATTGCTTTCAGGAAACTAAGATTAACAAGAATGTGGAGGAGGTAGCCAAATCATTTTAGGTGGATGAATTGTGGCTATCTTGAAGCTGCTGGTAGTAGAGGGCAGATACTAATCATGTGGGATAGTAGGATTTGGAGTGGGGCACTGGTAGAGATAGGTAACTTCTCTATCACGTATAGATTTGATGCTGCCCAAAGTTCCTTGACTTGGTTCCTCACTGGGGTATATGCCCCCATTCTAGAAGTGAGAAACTTGAGTGCTGGGAGGAAATAGCAGCTGTTAAGGAGTTGTGTGGGGGTACATGGTTAGCATGTGGAGACTTCAGCACAGTGAGATTCATGGCAGAGAGAAGAGGTTGCAGCAAGATCACAAATGTCATGACAGAGTTTTCCAGATGGATTGAAGATATGAACTCCATGACCCTCCATTAAATGGAGAGAAGTTCACTTGGTTCCGGGGAGTCAATCATAGAAGCGCAACAAGATTGGACAGGTTCTTGATATCAATGGAGTGCAGGCAGAGGATACTTCCAAGAGTAATTTCCGAGCATAGTCCTCTACTCCTAGAATGTGGGAGCGGGGTAAAGAAAAGTTCAAACTTTAAATTTGAAAATTGGTGGCTTAAGGTGCAAGGATTCTCAGAACTAATCAGAGGGTAGTGGAATGATATGGTGGTAGTTGGCAGTCCTGATTATAAACTTAGTGTCAAACTGAGAAACTTGAAACAAAAACTCAAAGTTTGGAGCAAAGCTACTTTTGGGCAACAGGTGAGCAGGAAGAACAGTCTACTGAATGAGTTGGCTGAATTGGACCTGATTCAAGATAATAGAAGCCTGACTGAGGATGAAATGATGATAAGAGCTACAGTTGTGGTGGAACTAGAGAAACTGGCTAAAAATGAAGAAGCAAGATGGAGGCAAAAATCCAGAGTCCTTTGGCTGAAAACAAGGGGACAACAATACGAAATGTTTCCAGAGAATGGCATCAACTCATAAAAGATACAACACTATTGACAGATTGGCGGTCCAAGGGGAGGAAATTCATGATCCAGACAGTATAAAAGTGGCTATGGTAGAGTTATACAACAGACTCTACTCAGAATCAGAAACATGGAGACCATCTTTTGAGATGCAGGGGTGCCCTAGAATTACACAGGAGGAACAGGATTGGCTACAGAGACCTTTTTCTTAAACTGAAGTGCTTAATATCATCAAGCAATGTGATGGTGACAAAGCACCTAGACCTGATGGCTTTACAGTGCAATTCTACAAGGAGTGCTGGAGCATTTTAAAAGATGACTTAATGCATACAATTCAGAATTTCCATCTGAATGAAATTTTTGAGAAATCTTTTAATGCGATTTTTATAGCACTTATACCAAAGAAGCCAGGAGCAGAAGAGCTTAAGGATTTCAGACCTATCAGTCTGATAGGTGGAGTGTATAAAATAATTTCTAAATTGATCACTGAGAGGATGAAAACAGTTATGGGGAAGCTTGTGGATGAGCATCAGATGCCCTTCTTGAAGGGAGGCAGATTATAGATGCAACCCTCTTGGCTAACGAGTTGGTAGATTCTAGGGAGAGACAGAAAATCCCTGGAGTCCTTGTGCAAGATGGACATGGAAAGGCATATGACCATGTCAATTGGTCTTTTTTATTAGAAGTCCTAGAAGATATGGGATTTGGCACCAAATGGGTTAATTGGATCAGATTCTGCATCTCTAGTGTGAGATTCTCCCTCATCATTAATGGCGGCACTAAAGGTTTTTTCCAGTCACAAAGGGGGCTTAGACAAGGGGACCCCATGTCACCATTCTTATTTATTCTAGCTATGTAAGGGTTAAACCACATGCTTAGAATAGCCAAAGGAAATAGGTGGATCAGAGGTTTCTGTTCTCAGGCAAATAGGGGCGGTGCTATTGAAATCAGTCATCTTTTTTATGCAGATGACGCACTTATATTCTGTGACGTAGGGCTGGACCAAATCAGACATGTAAGAGCAATCTTAACAATTTTTGAAGGCATTTCTGGGTTCCATGTCAACTGGCACAAGAGTTTTTATCTTCCATGTTAACCGAGTGAATAATTTAGAGCTCTTGGCCGAGACTCTGTGGTGTCAGGTAGCAGCACTTCCTACCAAATACCTTGGGATGCCATTGGGTGCTAAGAATAAAGAAGCTTGAAATATGGGTTGAAGTACTGGAAAAGTGTGATGGGAAGCTAGCAAGATGGAAGAGCCAATACCTATCACTGTGGGGCAGGTTGATGCTTATCAAGTATGTGATGGATGCTCTCCCTACATACATGATGAGCCTGTTTCCAATACCAAAAAGATTGAGAAGATCAACAAATTATGGAGGTCCTTCCTATGGCAAGGAAATAAGGAGAAAAAAGGTTATAATCTGGTCAAGTGGGATTCACTGACACTAAACAGAAACCAAGGGGGCTTGGGCATTAAAAAGCTCAGTACACAAAATGAATGCTTACTTCAAAAGTCGCTTTGGATATTTTGCACAGAAGATATGGCATTGTGGAGAAGGCTTATTGAAGATAAGTATGGTTTGCATAGCCAGTGGACCATAGAGGAGGTCATGGGAACCTCTGGATATAGTGTCTGGAAGACCATCAGGAGGTTGTGGCTTCAGTTTTACAACATCTCCTTTCAAGTGGGTAATGGGGGTGAAAGTTGATTTCTGGAGTGAGCACTGGGTGGGAGAAGATAACTTGAGAAATCTTTTCCCCCATCTTTACACTCTAAAGCACACAAAGGAATACCTTAGTCTCACAAATGTGGAGCCCCCAGGGTTGGAATCTGATCTTCAGAAGAGCACTAAATGACTGGGAAGTGACAGAGATGGCCAGATTTCTCCAGGTTTTGAACAATTTCCCAGGTATTGCCACTATACAGACAAGGCAATCTGGTCACTGCACAACAAAGGGGTCTTCACAGTGAAGTCTTGCTACTGGTGGAAAAACAATAACCAAGTTGTGTTGAATAATAACCAAGTTAACACAGAAGTATGGCCCTGGAAGCTAATTTGGAAGGTTAAAAACCCATTAAAAGTAGCTTGTTTTAGTTGGTTAGTGCTAAGACAAGCTTGCCTAACACATGAGGTGTTGCAAGGAAGAGGTTTCCAGATTTGCTCGAGGTGTTTTATGTGCAATCAAGAAGCAGAAGTAAACAACCATCTATTTATTCATTCAAAGCAGCTACAAATCTGTGGAACATGTTCCTCTGTATCCTTGGAGTCAGTTGGGTAATGCCTAAGTCTACTATGGACTGACTCAACTGCTGGAAAGGTATTGGAAGCAGGGGAGCCACTGAAGATTGGTGGCAATCCATTCCAGCTTGTGTCTGGTGGACGTTGCGGAAGGAGAGAAATTCAAGATGTTTTGAAGGCAAAGGAACCAACAGCCAAAAGATTAGAATCAAATGCCTTAGTTTACTTTATTTTTGGTGTAAACATGATATGGTAGGGAATACAATAGACATAGTTGACTTCATAGGTAACTTGTAAAGTCTTGTATTGTTGCATAGCTCACTGAGGAAAGGCACACACCATGTGTTGATTGTAAAATGGTCTGCATCATCTGTTGTAGATGAGCCTTTTGTGAATACAAAGTTACCTTTACTGAAAAAAAAAGAAAAATAAAAAATTAAATCTACTTTCTTCTAGATAGGAGAGAAATAATAGTTAAAAAAATTAAAAATCATCTTATTTAACACCCTACAAAAATGATCACACGGAGCATCTCTTTTTAATTAAAATTAAAGCAGACGATGACAGCACATCTTTCACATGAAACTAACTGCGCATTTGGGGTTCTTGCTAACCGAAACCTGTTTTAAGTTAATATTAATTTATAAGTACAACATCACAGTGTGCTAATATACTATCTTTTTGTAGCAGTATCAACAGCTATAAATAAACTGGATGATTGATGTGAATATATATCATTGGTAGCTAAAAAGTTGGGGTTGGTATATGATATTTGGTCTGGCATTTTTATACATCGATAATTATTGAAAGTAGATACTAATACCAAATTTTCAAATTTCAATGTGGAAAATCAAATTTTGGTACGGTAGTTTGGTAATTACGTATTGAAGAAAAAGATAATTGAAAAGCTATGTTCATAACTTGTCTAATTTTGGACATTTTAGTTTTTATAGAAATCACATAGGGAGGTTAGGTCTTCACTCTAAAGCCCAAACATTTGAATTTATCAGCTTAGGTCAATGAAGATCTAAGTCACTCCTTAATGTTACTCATATATATTAAACAATTCATTAGGGGTGGACATCCGGTATTCTGATTAAACTTTGATACAGTATAACTCGATTCAGTTTGCTGATTCGTTTTTTGGTTGCTTATATCGACTCCTACTATCAAATTGGGATTTCTATACCTAAGAAATACATGGTCAAGCTAATTATGTTTTGTTCCTTTTTTTTTTGAGAAGGAATTATGTTTTGTTTCTTATAAATGCTTAAACGTGAAGAATTGAGTATTGAGCAAATCCTATAATGCAGTAAACATACTTTAAATAATGAACTCGTCGTCATTAAGGTTCATAACAGAAGTTGTTATCTGGTGCTGATGTCGGTTCCCTTTCGGATAATTTTCATCCTTGTAAACTGCGGGTCTTCCACCTCTTGTATATATTTAAAATAGTTAAGACTGTTGAACAGAAGGTGTGAAATTGAGTCATCTTTTGAATGGCCTAACATGGTTCATCTTCTGGTATGAGTATAAGTCATCACTTTTATGGTCTCTTTCGAATGCTTCCAAGTGGAAATTCTTTTATGAAAGCAAAAGCTGCTACTGTTTCTTGGAAGAAGGCAGTTAATGGGGTGAACAAAAAAGATTGTTATGTGCTCCCTTCTTTACAGTCGTGTTGTCTAGGTTATTGCTATATGCAAAGCAGCGCACAATATTGCGATGCTTCAGGCTATTGGGTGACTGGGTAGAAGTCTATTTGGGTGTTAGTGCTTCCAAGTGTAATGGAAAGGGTAAATTAGTAATTTAACTTTCAGCTAAGGGCTTCCTACTTTTAAGGTAGTATAGATATAGATGAATGAGGTATAGTTATGAGTATCTTAGAACTCTAAATTGGGTTCTGATTAAGTAGATGGAGTGACTAATATTCTAAAGGTCATACCAGAGGAAGACTAGGCATGCTAGTTTTTTGGGAAAAATAGTCTTGGAGAATGAATCCTATCGCCGGAATTTGAACTCAAAGTTATATGAGTACACAGGGAAAACTACTCATGTTTTTTCTGCATGTGATGGATCTAGTTGGGTGCTATATGGTAGAGAAATCTTTCCACCGTGCACAACACTTCAAATAATTTCCCAAGAAACCGAATTTGTTATTACTGGTCCAATTCGGTGAGCAATTAACTGAATATGAGTTATTACAGGTTCAAGACACATGGTATGGTACAAAAATCAAAACAGAGAGCTATCATACTTGGTTGTGAAATATGTGGTTACAAAACTTTCATTTTGTTTTAAACTAAAGCTTATATTTCAGGCAGATGTATTATTTTGGACAAGCTTAAACATCTTGTTCCTTCTGTCGACTGATTCCAATTTCTTCAAATTTCTAGTATAATACTTGTGGAGTATTGTTAACTGCAGAAAGTATTCAATTGTTGAAAGTAGTAATGGAATTGTGGAACACTTTCTGCTCAACTTCAATCTGTTTTTACTCCATTCACTACATTTTGTGTGACAGTTTTCCATTATATGTGATGGCTTTTGACTGGTAATGGACTGTAAGTTGTTAAGTTGACTTATATGTTTGTTAGTGAGAAGTTTCTCAAAAAATATGTTAGTGATAATGGAAAAAATTATCAAAGTAGTAGTTAAAAAGAGGGAAAATATTGCACGAAGGTTAAAACGTGAATAGTCTAATGAGTTTCTTGAAAGTTGTGAAAAGCTACAAATGGTATGAAACATTTTCGTACATTTCGAAATGGAAAGAGTATTATTTGAATTGGAACAGAATATTTATTAGTGGTTGAAAAGAGAGAAATCATTGAGTGAAAGTCAAAATGTGAATAGTCCATACCGGCCGTCCATTCCTTCAAGCTTGATCCTTCCCTTAGTCTCGTTACCTTGTTCGACTGAGCTCGTTGGTTCCGCGTTTTTCGTAACCCAGTTCGCGAACCTTCTCTCATAGATTCCCTTCACCAAGTCATCGTCAACAATCAGCTCTAATCCTTTGGTGTCAAAGGGCGAGTTCCTTTCTTGTCTTGCCCAAAAACTTTCTTTATTCTCATTGGAGAAAGAGTCTCCCGCGGGATTCGCAGAACTCCCGGTCGTAAAGCTTGCAAGGCT
Organism: Solanum clarkiae; assembly: GCA_011800125.2. Lineage (NCBI taxonomy): Eukaryota > Viridiplantae > Streptophyta > Magnoliopsida > Solanales > Solanaceae > Solanum > Solanum clarkiae. The sequence goes on from JAABOM020000092.1 coordinate 1,103,165, forward strand.
TTAGACCCAAATACATTACCTACAATGGAAGTAAACATATTGCTAACGGAACCTTCTTCAAAAAGGTCTAAAGGGTAAGCTACATAAGCAATATATTGATCTTTTTCTCCAACAACACACTCGTTGCGTATGTCTTACAATGCTCATAAATTGACATGCATGTTATTTACTTTGGATAACCGATCAAAACAGTATTTAGTTAGGATAGAAAGTGTCAGGTTGTACAGTAGAAAAAAAATCTTCACTTGTTTGAGATATTTAGTTCAGACAAATAATACATATTCTGTTGTTTTTACCCTTCTTCCTTTTTGTTTGAGGGTTGTACACATTAAAATTGGATAGGTTCTAGCCATAGTTGTCTGTTCTCTTGTAAGACGTGCTGCTTCTGGATGATCAGGTTCTTCTAGTCATAGTTTGTGTAATGTTTTTTGCTTCTTCATGCTGCAGATTGAAAAGCAAGAATTTGGGCTGAAGCCAATGAATTGCCCAGGTCATTGTTTGATTTTTGATCACAGAGTTCGTTCTTACAGGGGTGAGCTTTTCCAAGAGTTAATTTTTGCCGTTCTTGCTTTGCTTTTATGGTTTTGGTTTACTATTGCAGCTTATTGAAACTAAGGCATGCCTAATCTGAAGTTTTCATGATAATGTAAAGGACATTTGACCATGTGAAAGTGTTGGTGCTACTAGTAGCTGCAAAGCACTGTTGGGTTGTCTATGATATTCATGCTAAGTCAGATCATCAAATTTTAAAGAATCTCAGATCACCTTTAGAGGTCATATTTCATGGAATTTAGTTATCTAAAAGGATGGCTATTTTAATGTACAACATGCTCACTTCATATATTCTGCTTTCATAAAAAACTCCATTGGTTCTCATTATTACTTCTTAGTAACATGCTATAGCTTCTGCATGATAATTCAGTTGGTGACTTTTGTTGTCTTTATAATATTTCTATCTCTCTCATTCATGTCGTTACAACTGCAAGCAACACCGTCATGGTTAACCAACAGTTCAACAATGCAGAGCTACCACTTCGTCTGGCTGACTTTGGAGTTCTACACAGAAATGAGGCCAGTGGTGCACTTACTGGCTTAACGCGTGTCAGGAGATTCCAGCAGGTATTGTCACATTTTTTTTATTTCCTTTTATCTTTTATAGAAGATCATGCAAGTGTTTTCTTAAGGAGCAATAATTGTTTGTTTCATACACAAAAATTTGCCACGTGGCTTCCTGAAGAATCTGTTCCTATGAAAACCTTACTACCAACTCTGTTGTGCTAAGACAACCTTTCATTTTATCCCTATTACTTTGCAGGATGATGCCCACATCTTTTGCAGGGAGTCACAGGTGGGTTAAGATCTGTATGTGCAATAAACCTACATTATCAGAAAACTAGTTTGACCTTTATTCTTCATGGTGCAGATTAAGGATGAAGTCAAGGGTGTATTAGATTTCATTAGCTATGTGTATAAGATATTTGGTTTCACTTTTGAACTGAAGTTATCAACGGTACGACTTCTGTCTTTTGAATCATTGATCAAATTTGTTATAAGGGATTTCTGTTTAATATTGCTCCTACATGCATTCATTGTAATAATAATTATTAAAGATAGTTGCACTTATCTAACGTTCTTCATTTTTTATCTTTGTACGGAAAGTGAAGTGCAAATGCAATTGTATTTTCCATTTATCTTATATTGGCTGTTTCTGACGTGATGTAAGATGCATTTTATGAATGTTTCCACATTTGGGGCGTTCATTTGTCTCCGTGTATGCCCACTCATATTTCTGACTTGCAGAGGCCTGAAAAATATCTTGGAGACTTGGAAAGCTGGGAGAAGGCTGAAGCTGCTCTTGCAGAAGCATTGAACGAGTTCGGGAAGCCATGGGAGGTTTGTTATCAATAATTTTTGGATTTTAAAAAGTTGAGTTAATGAGTTTTATCCCCGATACTAGTTTAGTCTTTTTTGTGATTGAGGTAACAAACTTTTGTTATCTTTTCAACTTTTTTATATTATTCTGCATCTTTTTTGATGCCATTAATGAAATTTCTTGTTAATTCATAAAAAAAGGACTTTAAGATATCATTCATTGTGATTCTACGCCTTTTTTGTGTTTCTTTTGTATTCGCTCCATTCTAATTTATATCTCGGTTCACTTGATACTGACACCATCTACTATAAATTTGTTTACAGAATTTCACTAGTTGTAAGAATTCTAATCGTCTTATATTCACTCTTTTAGTAAGTAATATCTTAAACTCCTTTGCGCAATCAAACAGCGTCTGATAAAATGAAACAATAGTAGTTTTTTTGGGTTACGCAACAGAAAAAGTTGGATGGGGGCACAATTTTTCTGTCTATATATGGAAAAATGAGGTAGTTACCCTGTTGTGTAACTATTTTTTTCTGTTTCATTTTGTGATTACTTTAATCTTTCCTTTTACTAAAAGAATCCCATTCAATTAGATTAATGAAGGAGATGGAGCATTTTATGGTCCAAAAATTGATATCACTGTTTCTGATGCAATGAAAAGGAAATTCCAGTGTGCAACATTGCAGGTTAGATTTGGTCTTATTTTCCTCGGTGCATTTCCAGAAACTAGATCATTCACCTTAAATTTCATTTACCTTCATGCTTTATCAAGATCTTCTGCACCCAGTTGGAAATATCATCTGAATGCTTTCCTTTTCAGCTTGATTTCCAACTTCCTCAACGATTCAACCTATCATACTCAGCAGAAGATGAAAGTAAGAGGGAGAGACCAGTTATGATACATAGAGCTATACTTGGATCAGTTGAGCGTATGTTCGCAATTCTCTTGGAGCATTACAAGGGGAAATGGCCTTTTTGGCTTAGTCCACGTCAAGCGATGGTCTGCCCTGTATCTGACAAATCTCTGTCATATGCGTTGGAGGTAATTACATTAACACACTTCTTTTAACGAATAGTATTTCGTGAATTATTGTTTCCTCTGTAGTTCATCCGTTATGAAATTGCATTTTACCTTTTGCTTGTGTTTTATTCAGCTTCGGGAGCGTATACATGATGCTGGTTATTATGTTGATGTTGATACCAGTGACAGGACAATCCAGAAAAAGGTTAGTGTAATGTAGTTTCAGTGTAATATAGTTTATCAGGTAGAATGCATGTCTGGTTCGTGCTGATTCAAGGTCACTAGCAATTTCTATATGAACTTACCGTTAATCCTAGTTATATTTAGGTCCAAGGACAAAGTAACAATGATCTTCCCTGTTTGTTGGGAGAGTTTACTCTACAAGGACATAAGAAACTATTGTGATTTTTAGGCCACAAAACCTGGCAAGTTTATGACCTTGGTCTTGTTCACAAGTATGTGAAAAACACTATTGAACTCATTAGAATGGTCAAATTGATCTCATAATTTGCAATGAATAATAGCCATACTACCCTTCAAATTGTCAAATTCAATGATGGCCAATTTTATCAATTTCTCTCCTTTAAAGTGGATCTACCTACTTGTGTGTGAAACTATTCTACAGGCTGTGACATAAGCTATGTTTGTTTGGAGATTTACTTGGCACAAAAACAGATCCTTCCAATAGTGTTATGTTTTTAAGTCTCTTGTTTTGACGTATCAACTAAAGTCAATAATGGCTGCCTATTTATGTGGCTGGACTGGTGGGCAGTGGTCTATTAAGGATTGGCAAAGACTGCTATTCTCCTGAATTTCTAAAGCTACATCTGGTTTCGGAAAGGTTACCAGAAAAGCTTACTAGTGGAGTGAAAAATAGGAACAAAGGATGTAACATTACGTCTACAGAGTAACAGGTAAATGTGGAAATTTTCTTGTATATCCGATCCTGTGCTCGACTGCCGAAAGCATGTATGACTGAGATTGGATCAACATAGTCCCTTCAGCTTTGAAGCTATATATGCTTGAAGATCTGATAAATTCTCTCTCTAGCAATACAAAATTAATCTCAAATTCAAAATTTTTCTTGGCCTATTAGAAAGAAATGCTTGTTTATGTATGCATTATATATGCAGGTACGAGAGGCTCAAATGGCACAATATAACTATATTCTAGTTGTTGGAGAAGCAGAAGTCAGTAGTGGGCAGGTATCTGTACTTCTCCCGGCTTGCACTTCTATATCCCCCAATATGGTCTGCTATGTACCTTTAATAATGTGTAACTGAACAAAATGTTAAAATGCTTTACTTGAGCCGAGGGTCTATTGAAAATGTAGGGGGTAACGCGTGCGTACACACCACCCTTCTTAGACTCCACTTGTGGATTACATTGGATATGTTGTTGTAACTCAACAAAATGAGAAAAAAAAATCTAAATCACTTTTATCCGTCTCCATTACAGTAGTGATCTCTCTAAGTTTGTAGTGATAAATAAATTGGTCAAAAGCCATCATTCATTTCCCTTATTTAACATTGGTATTGGATCTGGATGTTTTGTGGTTCACTTGTTAGCCTTGGAAACAGCCTTTGACAGAAATGCTAGGTAAGACTGCAGACAATAGATCCTTGTGGTCGGGCCCTTTCTCGGACCCTGCGTGTAGTGGTAGCTTTTAGGGCACCGGGCGGCTTTCCCCTTTTTTTGTTTGCTTTCTTCTTCTTCAAACTCCTATTTTTTTCTAATATAATATGCTCAACTTTCAATAAATTACTGGGTTGTCTTTATCCAACCCCGTTTAAAAATTAGAAAGTAAAGGCTAGAAAGGAGGGCATAGCTGTGGTCATGGACTTCTGGTGACCGAAGTAAGCTTTTAGAAACAAATCTCTCTGTGATGGCAACCTAGAAAGATCTTCAGAAGCCATGAGACAATTGAAAGTAGTTGCAAATTAAACATGAAGGAGCTTGTAAAGATCTAAAAAGTATTTAATACATTTTGGTGGCCAATCAGTTTGCCTCCTGTCTTGACAAGTCTGTGATTTTCCTTGGCAAGATATTTCTACTGAGACTCTGATTGATTTGCTTGAAAAAGAAAATTATATTTTTGACTGCCCCTTGGCTTTGGTCTAATGGTAAGATCTCAACGCGTGATATGTGGGTTAGGCATCTGCTATGGGTTCAAACCTTGACACAAACAAAACTCTTGTATTCAAGTGTAGAAGGTTGTGGGGTTTGTTCATTTGATATATTCTGCACAGTGACGTGGAACAATTTTCTTTTTTACTTTTTGTGCACTAGCTCTTGCAGCAGGAGTAATGTAGTTCGCCGCTTATGCTTCACTCACAGTTTTCTTGGTTTCTTTTCGTAAATCCTTCATGCACTCTCCACGAGTTTTCTCATTTCAAATCTCATAGCCAACATTCAACTGTTTTGTTGTTGCTTAAAAAATCTGATCTTCCTTGAATGCAAATGATTTCAGGTGAGCGTTCGCGTGAGAAGCAACCCTGATCATCAAGTCATGACAGTTGACAGCCTCCTCACTCACTTCAAAGAACTCGTTGCAGCATTTCAGTAGGAGTCATTGTTTCTCTTGCGTTATACCACTGAAGAAGTGTTGTCTACAATCAAAGTCCAATTCTTGTCTTACATTGTGTGAGAATGTTATGCATCCCAAGAGTCATTTTTTGTTCTTCAGCAACCGAAAGCCATTTGTATTACAATGCTAATATAGATTCAGGAACTTTATTTCATTTTCTTTACTATCAGGATGGTAATTGACAGTTGAAAGTATTGATTTGCGAGTTTACTTGTTTTCCTCAAACTGGTTACTTGATTATGCCTTGATTTCGACTCCATTTGCATTTCTTATTGAAATGATTATTTACTATAATATATGGTCATATCATATTGAAGCTCTTTTTTGTCATTGCAATGCAATCAACTCCTCAAAAGGTTCAATTCCACTTGGTTCCTTTCGAATGGTCCCCTTTGTACGGTTGATGCTCTTTTACTTACCACCGAAACTCACCTACGCACACCCTTTTTCTTTTTTATAAAGGGCAATCATTTTCCTTATTGAGTCTTAGTTTTTCTCTTTTTAATTAATGAGTGTTGATCAATTGAAAGTGCCAAATATTGCTTCGATGGTAAACAAGTTGTGAGTTCGAGTCAGTAAGAGAGCAAAAAGGGTGGAAGCTCCTAGGAAGAGTGAAAAACAATGAAAATAAAATCGACTTTGGTAAAGGTAGATACGTTTAAATAAAAGTAGGTAAAAGTTGATTAGTATGCAGAAGAAAGTACGTAGGGAATGGAATATTTCCATAATCCACCACAACACTGAGTGAAACAGGAAAGGAAGAAACTACTATTACTTTGTTAGCCAATTCTTCCTAACACAAATCTAAACAGTACATTACATAAAATAATACCCTTAATTAATTTAATTACCCTCTAATATCCATTATTAGGCATGCTACTACTTACATTCAAATCATGATGATAACCATAATGATGATAATGTTGACTATAAGATGACATTGAACTACTACTCTCACCACCATTATGATCTAATCTCTCATTACTGTTATTATTATTATTATTGTTCTCTTCATTATTATTATTCTCCTTCTCCTCCTCCTCCTCGTCCTCATACTCTTCTTTTGCCACTTTCCCCGACCCCAACATTTCAACATTAGGTCTATATTGTTGTTGGTACTCACAATAGGTAGTAGGTACTGGACCCCCCATCATTCCATCTGCTGGAACGACAGAAGGGAGCTTGGAAAGAAGTGCTTCCAAGCTGCTCATTGAAGGCGTGATCTTCATGTGTTGATGTTGATTGAAATGTTCATATAATTCAGCCGATGTTGGTGTTGGTGCTGGTAAATTGGCCTGGAAATGCCACGCGTCTGGTGACGCCCCGTATCCATCCACTTTGAAAGGATATGCTGAGGATGATGGATGTGGCAACAACACTCCTGGAATGCTTTCTATGTAACTAAACTTCTTTCTTAGTAGCACCACATAACTCAAGTCTTCAATCACCTACGTAATTAAGTCCAGCCACTAAACTTCAAAAATAAATAATTACAAAAACAACACCTGCCTTCAACTGTGTTATATAAACTGACAATATAAATAATAATTTTTGCACTAACAATGTATTTAAATCGGTTATAACATATGACTTTGCTTTTTCAAATTACTATATCAGGCTTAATATCAAAATTCATAATGACAAAAATGTAACCTTTTTTTTTTTATACTGTAACATATACTCTATAATCCGTTGATTTGGTTTTTTAAGGGTTTTGGAGAGAAGAAAAATGAAGATGTTATACCTTGTGAACAGCTCCTAATTGAATAACACCTTCTCTCACAGCAATCAAAGCTATAGTCTGAAGAATACAACAATATTTTAATTTGATACAAGTGAAATATAATATAATGTTGTTGGAAGACATACATTATTAAATTTTTTGGGCTATATACATAATATAAAGTTTAGAAACATTACCTTAATACCAGAACGGAATTGAGCTTCCCAAGTTCTAGGGTGCTGTTAAAAAATAAAAAATAAAATGCATAAGAAAACATCTCGAGACGTATCAAAAACAATCTCTCTACTCATAACTCTTATGAGGTACGAGTAATTAAGACTGCGTGTACAATATAGTCCTCAGACTTCGCTTGTGAGATCTCAATTATTGTTATTATTATTATTATTATTAAACAAAGAATAGTGAAATAATTAATTAAGCTTACAGAATCAGCAGAGTTGTGCCATGCAGACAAGAAATTAATTTCTTGTTCATTTGGTTCTTTATAGATCCATTTATGACTATGATCTGCTGCTACTTTTCCAATTATACTGCAAAAATAAAATAAAATAAAATTATATTAACAACAACAACATTACCCCAATACCTCAAAGGATCCCGCCCATTGCGTAGTAAGGGGGGTCGGATGTACGCAGCCTGACCCCTATGTTTAAAAACATAGCGCGACTGTTTCTGGATTACCCATGATGAGCATCGAAAGTTGCATTGACTAACTGCTACTTTACAATTGAAAGAAGTAGTAGACAATTTAAAGAGTCATTTTGCTTTATTCCATCATATCGCAAAGCCAAAAAATAGTAAATCTTTGGCTCCATCCGATATTAATGGATAAAAATTATATTAAGTATATAAAAAAATAAAACAACCCTACGATGAGGAATAATTTATTTTTCCTTTTATTACCCTTCACCATAGTTGTAAATTTCATGTGACATCTTGAAAAAAAGCTCAGGTTGAAGGCCTTGATAATGTTGATATTCTCCATAATTATTTGAAGATGATCCTGGACATTCATTTCCATTCATCTCAGCCGTTGATGCTGCAAAATTGCAAAAACCATCTTCCCATACCAATATCCTACCATTTAAAAACAAATAAATTAAAAATTCCATCTAGCAAAAATTTCAAAAAATAAAAAGGTGAATATATATTTGACATATGATAACAACAATAATAACATACCTAGTGAAATCCTACAAATATGGTCTGGGGAAGGTACGATGTACACAGACCTTACCACTACCTCATAGAGATAGAGAGGCACCCTTAGCTCAAAAGTATTAGGCCCCAAAAATAAGAAGATAATAGATATGATATTTGACACATGATATTAACAAAATATTTACCAATTCCTTCTATTCCCTCTTGACCTATCATATGCTCCTCCTTGAATATCCCACCTAATTAACAAAAAAAGAAAAGAAGAAACAATTAGTACTCTGCACGCGAATCTGAATTAGTCGGACTAGTAACGTTGATATAGGTATAAGTTAATTAACTTTGGAGGAGGGTAATTCCTAGGCAAGATCCTCCAAAAGACAGCATAAACCCATTGAGAGTTTTGATGAATACATAAACTTCTTAGAGATTGTTGAAGAAGATGAGTAACAGCTAAAGAGTTGAGTTGTTCTTCCATTATTATTACAACAATATCACAAAACAAGTTTCTTCCTTGAAAGAAGGCTTTTTTTTTCCTCTTTGTTTCTTTCTTTTGTATAATTTAGTAGTATTTTTTTTTATAAGAAGAAGCAAAGACATAACAAACTTTAGTTGCTTTATATAAGGCCACCACCAAAGAAATAGTATCTATCACATTTATATCTCTTCCTTCTTCTCTCTCATAGAAAAGAAATTCCTTTTAGTGTTTGTTTTATTTTTTAATTTATTTTAAAAGTATCAACTTTTTTCGTAATATGATTAAAATCATAATATTAAAGGGCATTTATTTTAGTGTATTCTATACATCTTTAGTTTAAGATCATACAATTTAACATCTTTTTTACTTTCTTAAACTCCTTATTAAATCAAAATCAAATAAATAAATTAAAATAACGAGAATATTATACTTCCTCTATCCGACTAATTGTATACTATTGACTTGACACAGATATTAAAAAATAATAAATAATAGGAATAATTTTATCAAATCATTCTTATTAAAGATAAGTTATTTAACCATTAAAAAATAAATGCTATTTAATAATAAGTTAAAATAGATATAAAATAATAAATTATTTATTAATTTTATAAATTAAATAAATATTATTAAACATTCCAAAATAATATACTTGAAAAGTAAAAATGCTCAAAGAGAATATATATATTTCATACAATTGATAGTACTAATTGTGTGAGATTTTTTTTTGACTCAAGAGTTTATTGAACAAAAACTGAAGATTTGGGTTCACTTTTTTTGGGATAATTTTTTGTTTTAAACTACACTACATAATTGTTGACTAAAATAATAGTTAAAAAGTAAACAGTTTTTGATAAATTATTATATAATAATTAATATACAAAATATATATTTTTAATATAAATTATTATCTTATTATATAAGTGGTAGTTGAGGGTTAAGCGGTCAGTTCTTCGTCGACGTGCCTACTCGAACTATCTATTTCCTCTTATACATTATATGGGACCATAAAAATATTTTGTGGACTTTTTAATTTAATCTTTTTAAGGAAACCGTTTACTTCAACTATGATTTTAAAATATTATCCTTAATAAATAAATTTCCTACCGATCAGTTATTTTAAGTTAAGTAAATACTGAAATTAGAATAAAGTAAATTTCTGGATAAATAAAATTAAATAACTATTTTAATATCTTTCTGTGATTATATTTGTATCAAAAAGAAAATCATATATATATGTAAAATTACTTAATTATTAAATTTAAAATTTAATAAATATTAATAATATTTATTGAATATTAATTTTACAATTAATGAAAAAATTTAATAGTATTTAATAATATTATTAAAAAATAAATCTATAAATAACTATGAATCCGTGCATTCATATATAACTTGCACAATTAATGATAATGATGATAAGTGAAGTTTTTTTTTTTCTCAAAAATTATATACCAAAATGAAGTGCCAACGGGCCCCACGCTTTTGCCTGCCCGGTTTCCAATACTCTCTTTTTCAAACCTCCTTTCTTTAAAATGATTTATTTACATGTATTGTATACTTTACTAATTTTTTACGTAGTAATTTAAGGATCGAAAAAATTCTATTATTTTTCTATTTTTAAAAAAATAATATTTATAATAAAAATCTATTTTTCTCAATTTTTAGTCAATGTGGAATAATGTGATATTGGTTTTTTCTTTTAATGTCATATAAGACAAGATCTAAATTAATTATATATAAAAGTTCACTCTCAAAATGAAATAGAATCTTTATTTTCTATAATCAAATTAATTAGTAATTTTCACCAAAAAATTCCTAACTAAGGACAATAAGATTCCATTTCAAAACGATTTAGAACCTAAATTGACATATATTTAAAATTAAATGAATGCATTCAATATTTTTGTATATCTAAAATTAGTCTATATTTTATCATACATGACATGAAAATGAGGAATTAATATGGCATGACATGCCAACTAAGAAATCTATTGAAAGAACGAGTTTTTTTTTTTTTATGATGTAAGTTATAGTTGAATGACTATAATTCAAAAAGTGATTTTAGTGGAATTTTTCCAATATTTCAACGATCAACTAAGACTATGTATGTAGTATTTTACTGTATAAAAAAGAAAATTGTATTGCTAATAGAGATCGGCCAGAATTTAAAATTTACAGATTTGAAATTTTAGGCCTTTAAAGGTATTGCATTCTAAATTAATAATTTATACATATTTAATAAATTTTTCAATATGAAATATAAATTTGAATCGAAATTACTGAGATCAATTGAATCTATAATTAAAGCGCTAGCTCCGCCTTTAACTATCGACATATTTTTGACATATTACAATAAATAACGTATTGTATTTTTGAATTTTACTTATATGTGATTTTACATATTGTTATAGGTAATCTCTCTTCATACCACTTTTTATAAAGGTAGCCTATAGACATTAAATTCATTAATGTATATTATTAATTATATTTTTTATGAATAATTACTTATAACTATAATGTAATTTTTCTTAAAATGCAAACAAAAGATTTTTGTGGTGAAGCAAATTTCAAATTGTACTTTAAAAAAAATAAAAAATTTAGACCCCCATTTTCCATGTGTAGGATATCTCTTTATAACACAATAATTATAGTGCTAGTCCATTTTCTCTACTATTCTGCCATATTATTTCCAACTTAGATTCGAATTTCATTTATTTGTTGAATATTTATAAATGTGGAAAAGAAACTACAGTTTTCATTTATTTGTTGAATATTATTTCTAATATTAGTAATATGAAATGGACCTATCCTATTTATAGTAGAATTTCCTTTTATTATTTTTCATGTTATTGGAGGCATTTACATATCAACGACGGATTTCTAGTTTCAATACCACGTGTAAATTGCAACGTTTGCGTCTATTCTATTATTTTTAAATTTTATTAAAAAAACTATTGAATATATTGTTATTCTCTACTATGCTTATTTTTCATCCCTAATTTAATGGTATTCTATAACTAATGAGATTGATGTGCGCTCTTTATTCTTTTTTAATTGTCATATTGCGTTTTTCAAGAGTCAATTTAACTAACTCTTAAACTTAAATTATGTTGCATTAGTTTCATATTTCAAAATAAAAATTTAAATATTCAAAAACTACAAAAAAGGTAATCTATATTGTAATTTTTTTCATATTAATATAATAAAAAAATATATTTTTGACTCTTAAAATGAAAATTATGATAAATAAAAAGAATAAACAAAATATTTAATTTTAGCTCTATTCATAGAAAATTAGTCTCAATCAACGTTTAAAATTGCCCACCGTGTATAACACAAGTTGCAAATTAGTTTGTCATATATACATAATAAATTAGGCCATTCAAGTCAATAATCAAATTGCCAAAGAAACTAAACGTGACGGACTTTGAATGCCAAAGTTAAGAACCAAAAAATAGCAACACACCTATTCATGTGTAACACAATTTCAAATTGAACATGTGCTGCAACGCTGTTTTTATATCATAATAAAATTGTTTTTTTGATAAGAAATTAAAAATGGATTTAGCTTATATTATATTGTATTAACAATTCACTAATAGTACTTATCTCTTTAGGCCACTATATATATATATATATATATATATAAATTGTTGTTAAATAGAACTCTCTTCTTCCCATTTTATGTGATACCTCTTTATTTTTATAACATTTCAAAAAAAGTGACTTTTTAAAACAAATTTGGTTTAATATAGAGTAATTAGTGTGAGATAAAAAAATTATTATTTTAATTACTATAATTAGAACTAATTTAACTTTTAAAATTTTCTTTCATCCTTAATATATGATTTCCAGTCACACATGTTTAAGATTTAGTTTAGTACATAAGTTTTAAAAGTTTTTCTTTTATTTTTTTTAAACATCGTGTCATGTCAAATGGCGCTACATAAAATGAGACTGAAAAATATTATCGAGTTTTGTACTATGAAAGTTATCAATTACTAGCTACAACAATAAACAACAATAATAATATATTCGGTGAATATTGATTGCTAATTATTATATATTTTTTTAATTTTGCAATAAATAATCTGATAATATAAAAATTCTTCTGAGTTATTTTTGAAATGAGAAATACATGTCAAGAAACCTAACACGATGAAGCTCGTGCATTTGCCTAAATAAGTCAAATCTTCAAAACAAGGAAAGTCCAAGTGAATAGCCTAAAAAACTTAATTTCCATAAGAAAAGAAATAAAAGAGGAAATTGGATGTACATATATTTCCAACTATATAATTACGGATCGTTTGGTATGGTCAGAGGCGAATTTTAAATTTAAAAATTTTAAGTGCCACACTTTTTAAAAGAGAATAAATCGATCGATTTCTTCAATTGGAGGTTATGCTTTGATTTTTTTTTTACGCCACTAGCGCATTTCAACTTTTAGTTATTTTGAAGACGAGTCTAATAAATATTTCTTATACATATATATGTACAAATACAAACTTTCAATCGAGACATCAAATGTCGTGGCACTCCCTTTGTTATACATAGATTCAATTCGTCCATGGGTATGGGATATAAAGTTAATATTGTCTTATTTCTTGTTTGGTAAATAATTCTGTGATAAATTATACCATCATTAGAATGAGCTAAGAAACCTTAGGTGAAGGGTGGTCTGATGGACTCTTCATTAAAAAATTATATGGTATACAGAAGATAAATATTACTCTCTTCATTCTTTTTTACATGTCATAATTCACTTCATGAGAGTCAATTTGATTAATTTTTTAAGCAAAATTTAGTTGGAATAATTAATATTTAGATGCTCAAAATTACATGAAAAACACTATAAGTTACGATCCCTTGTCATATTAATATGATAAAAAAAACACATGGTAAAATTGTAACACCCCGTGAAATTACTAAAACGCCCCTAAACTTGGTCATGCGCACCAAGTATCTTCCCAAGCTCCGATGGAAAATCCGAGATCGGATTTGCGATTAGTGCAAAAAACTAAGTCGAAAAATGGTCTCGACTCGGCTTTATCCCGCAAAAACGCGAATTATAATCTTTAAAGAGGGCTTAAAACAGTGAGGTTTCCGCGTGCACGATTTATAATCTTTAAAGAGGGCTTAAAATAGTGAGGTTTCCGCGCCCCTTTCGCGACACGGAATTGTTGCGGAACCACACTTTGCCTTTTTTTTTTCAAAAAATTCGACGAAAATCGAACATTTGCAAAAAAGTGTATTTCTACACTAGTGCGCATCGCGCACTAGTACATGGGAGGAGCGGTTTTTCTATTTTGATTCAGGAAGGGCAATTTCTTCCTTCCCGAAATATTTTTATATCCCCCAATCAGTTTTTGAAGTATAATTCGTACGAAAGGGTTTTTAAACTCAAAACTATTCTAAGTCTATCAATTTTACGTTAAGTTAGATAGAAGAAAGGAAAGTCAAGCAAGGGTTTCAAGAATCTCCCAAGTTCTTCAAAAGATTTCCATTCTCAGGTATGTAAAGACTACCCAAAAGCATGAGATTGCTCTCCCATGTGCCAATGTAGAGTTAAGATAGCAAATTCATATCTAGAAGCTTTGATTTGTGAATTCTTGAAGGTTCTTGAGTATTTACTCTAAGTTCTTGAATAACTACTTTAGGTTCTTGAATAATTGCTTCGATTCTTGTATATTACCCTAAATTTATGTTTTCCAATCTTTAAACAACAATTTTATATTCATGAGTGGATGATCATCATGTTTAAAACTTATTGTATTTTCACCTTATTATATGATTGTGACTTGATCCTTAAATTTTCTTCTCTGTAATGACTTGAATAATGAACTTAGGGGTTGTCTAGAGCCTTGAATGTCTGCGGATGATGTCTGACTGCGTCTAAGTCCTGAATTGCGTAGGGGGATGATTATGATAGCTGAAATTTATTGTTGATAGAGTCGAATGAGTATAATTCCCTTAGATTGGACAGAAAATCTTGCACGTAGAGGTTGGGTGATGAGAGTTCTTGATGGATTGACAGACTTATGAGCATATTGAGTCCTGGGAGGAGTATAGCACCAAAATAGGTAAGAGTATGTCCCACTTGGACTCATTAACTACGTGACCAGCGTAGGAGAGGATTGGACCGTGAAAGCGGATGTTTCCCTTGTCCCAAAAGAGGACTTGACAGACTTTTGGATCCACTGACAGACTCATCCTTTACCCTGGCAAGGTACTGGATGGATGTTGCAACGACATCTCATTGTTGTATCACTACCGGCTCATAGGTAGTGGTTGTCGATTATAGAAACTCCTAAATAGATTTCATGATGATAGAACTCCGTTATGATGTGAAGACTTGATGTTTGATATCTAGTGAAGTGATAGGGTCTTGTCTCTTATATCTAAGGTGAGGCTAAGTGATTGATGAGTGTCAATTATACTGTTTCCTTTTTCTTAGCCCATTTTACATATAATATATTCTACGTACTAATGCCCCTCTGGTGCTGCATCGTTTTATGATGTAGATACTATAGATCGAGGACTTCAGCAGCTAGGTCGTTGAGGTTCAGAGCTCTTCATTCCTGACAGTGGTGAGTCCTCCCCAACATTCGGAGGATATTTATTTTCTCATTGGATAGTCTTTTATTTATCAGTTGGTAGCCATGGCCTGTCATAGTACCGTCTTAGATCATAACATAGAGGTTTCATTGACATAAACGTAGATATTGATGTCGAGGGTTCTTGTCCCTCATACTTCTTTTCTTTATTATTGAGACTTTTCGTTATATATTCTGCTTTCTTATGATAAAATGATGTTGATAGTATGAGCCCACCGATAGGATAGCTTTTGCATTCAATATATATCTTTTCTTTCCGCTGATAAATTGACTGAATGATGGCAAAGAGACTGAGTGGTCCACTTAGGGGCTAGCAATGGTCTTCGAGTGCCAGTCACGTCTAGGGTACCCTTTTGGGGTATGACAAACTTGGTATTAGCGCCCAGAGTTCAAGTGTCCTAGGGAGTCTATGAAGCCGTATCTAGTAGAGTCTTTTTTATGGGTGTGTTATGCACCACACTTCATAAGCAGAAGGCTATAGGACATTAGGAAGTGTTACCCTTCTTTTATGATCTGAAATCGTACTGTAATGTTAACTTGTGAAATCCTGCTTTTAATTCGTGCATTTACGCTTACAGAAAATGCTGCCCAAGAGAACAACCGCTCAAAAAGATGCCACAACCCCCATTACTGAGAACACCCAACCGGAGGCTTCGGTGCAGACTGAGATAAAAAGACGGGGACTCCCCACTAGGACTGCTGAGGTCCCTTAGGCGCCCCCTGCTCAGCCCCAGCCAACTCCCACTACCGAGGCAGAATTCAGGGGAGCCATCACTATGCTGACTCAGTTGGTGGCCTCTTAGGGAAATAGCCACAGTTCTCAGGTTCTAAGTTCTAGTTCACAGGAGCCCTCAACTACAACTCGTCTCAGATATTTTTTGAGGATGAACCCGCCTGTGTATACGGGGTCGAAGGTGGAGGAGGACTAGCAGAACTTCATCAACGAGATATATAAAGTCCTGAGGTCCATGCATGCAATCGAGATCGAGAGAGTTGAGCTTGCGTCCTACCAGTTGAGGGGCGTGGCCAATGTATGGTACACTCAGTAGGAGGGGAGTAAAGGTGGGGATGCGGAGCCTACAACATGGGATGAGTTTGAAGTTGCCTTTCTTTATCATTTTTTTCCACTAGAGTTGAGGGAAGCAAGGGAGGATGAATTCGTGAATCTCAAGCAGAGAGGGATGACTGTGAAAGAGTATAGCCTTAAGTTTATCAAACTGTCAAGGTATGCCCTTGAAATGGTGAAGGATATGAGGTAGAAGATGAGGAGATTTGTGTCTGGCCTGGCTAGACATGTGTAGAGAGAGTGTAAGGCTGCCTTGCTGATTTCGGGTATGGACATCTCTAGACTTGTTGTGTATGCCAGCAGATAGAGGAAGATAAGAGAAGGGATAGAGAGGAACGCTTAAGCAGAAAGGTGAAGTCAGAGGGACATGAATCTAACCTATAGAGACAGAACAGAGGTGACAAATCTTATTTCCAGAAGAGATCATCACATCCCGCACCATCCATAGCAGTGCGCTTGTACAACCAGCCAGGTATGATCAGAAATCTCAGGGTCATCAGAATTTCAGGACCCCAAGCGCCCAGTCTCATGCCAGTATGACTCAAGGTATTAGGGGAAAGCCACCTTGCAGTAAATGTGGTAAGATTCATCTTGGTGAGTGTCGTTTGGGCAAGAATGTGTGTTATGCTTGTGGTCAGGATGGTCATTTCAGCTATGAGTGCCCGATGAGAAGGCAAGGTGAGGGGAACGACAGAGCTCAGTCTTCGACAACATCTCCAGCAGGTAATCAGCAGAGGAGTGCTACTACTACGGGTACAAGAGGCCAGACAAGCCGCCTTTATGCTATGGGTAACTGACGGGAGAAGGAGGCTGCAGGAGATATTGTCACGGGTATGCTTCATGTCTTTGCTTATGATTTTTATGCATTGATTGATCCGGGTACTACCTTATCTTTTGTAACTCCTTATGTGGCTAGAAAGTTTGGTATTCTTCTTGAGTATTTACTTGAGCCCTTTTCGCTCTCTATTCCTACTAGAGAGTTTATCTTAGCTGAGAGAGTTTATAGGTATTATGTGGTGTCTATCCATCATAAAGACACATTAGCTGATTTGGTGGAGTTGGAGACGGTCGATTTCAATGTGATAATGGGCATAGATTGGCTTCATGCCTGTTATGCTTCTGTTGATTGTAGAACCCGGATGGTTAAGTTTTAATTTCCTAATGAGCCTGTCCTAGAGTGGAAAGGGTATTCTGTTGCCCCTAAGGGTAAATTCATATCCTATCTTAGAGCTAGAAAGTTGATAT
Source organism: Solanum clarkiae (assembly GCA_011800125.2). Classification (NCBI taxonomy): domain Eukaryota; kingdom Viridiplantae; phylum Streptophyta; class Magnoliopsida; order Solanales; family Solanaceae; genus Solanum; species Solanum clarkiae. Next base: position 1,120,957 of record JAABOM020000092.1, read on the forward strand.
CTAAGGGTTGTATCTACCACCTCGTGCGAGTGAAGTCAGATGATGTTAAGTCCCCTACTCTTGAGTCAATTCCGATAGTGAATGAGTTTCCCAAGGTCTTTCCTGATGATCTTCTCAGAGTCCCTCCTGATAGGGAGATTGATTTTGGGATTGATGTTCTTCCCGAGACCAAACCTATCTCAATTCCCCCTATAGAGTGGCCCCCACAGAGTTGAAAGAATTGAAAGACTTGTTAGAGAAAGGTTTCATAAGGCCTAGTGTCTCACCTTGAGGTGCTCCTGTCTTATTCGTGCGTAAGAAAGATGGGTCTTTAAGGATGTGCATAGACCACCGACAGTTGAACAAGGTCACCATAAAGAATAAGTACCCTCTTCCCAGAATAGATGATCTCTTTGATCAGCTTCAGGGTGCTACTTGTTTCTCCAAGATAGATCTCAGATCGAGTTACCATCAGTTGAAGGTAAGGGAAAGTGACATTCCTAAGACAACCTTTAGGACATGGTATAGCCATTTTGAGTTCTTGGTCATGTCCTTCAGATTAAAAAATGCACCCACAACTTTCATGGACTTGATGAATAGGGTATTCAGACCCTATCTTGACATGGTCGTGATTGTATTTATTGATGACATTTTGGTATATTCGCGGAATGAGGAGGAGCATGCAAATCACCTTAGAGTGATTTTGCAAACACTTAAAGATCATGAGTTGTATGCAAAATTCTCCAAGTGTGAGTTTTGGCTCAAGTCAGTGGCTTTCTTAGGCCATATTATTTCGGGAGACGGGATTCAGGTGGATACCTAAAAGATTGAGGTGGTTAAGAACTGGCTAAGATCAACTTCTCCAATAGAAATAAGAAGTTTCTTGGGTTTGGCCGAGGACTACCGCAGATTTGTGGAAGGCTTCTCTTCTCTGTCAGCCCCTTTGACAAAGCTGCCTCAGAAGAAGGCCCAGTTTTAGTGGTCTGAGGCATGTGAGAAGAGCTTTCAGGAGTTGAAGACTAGATTGACTATAACACCAGTGTTGACCTTGCCAGAAGGGACAGGTGACTTTGTGATATATTGTGATGCATCTAGAGTTGGATTGGGGTGTGTGCTTATGCAGAGAGGGAAGGTGGTATGCTTCCACAGAGCTTAAGATTCATGAAAAAAATTATCCAACTCATGATCTTGACTTGGCAGCAGTGGTGTTCGCATTTAAGATCTGGCGTCACTATCTGTATGGAGTGCATGTGGACGTGTTCACTGACCACAAGAGCTTGCAGTACTTGTTCAGTCAGAATGAGCTCAACCTGCGGCAGAGGAGGTGGCTGGAGTTGCTCAAGGATTATGATATGTGCATCCTCTACTACCCAGGTAAGGCTAACATTATTGCTGATGCTCTCAGCAGGATGTCTATAGGTAGCATTACCCATGTGGAAGAGCGGGAGAGAGAATTAGCCAAAGAAGTGCATAGATTGGCTCGATTGAGAGTGCAACTTGAGGAGGACGACGAAGGCGGAGTCAATGTTCAGAATGGTTTTGCTTCATCCTTATGTCCGAGGTGAAGAAGAAGCAAGACCAAGACCCTGTATTACTCCAATTGAAAGAAGCAATTCACAAGCAAAAGGTGATGGTTTTCTCCAAAGGGGGAGATGGGGTATTGGGGTATCAAGGGAGATTGTGTGTACCTGATGTTGATGGTGTTCGAGACAGAATCATGGTCGAGGCTCATAGTATGAGGTGTTCCATTCATTCTGGCTCCACTAAGATGTACCACGACTTGAGGTAAGTCTATTGGTGGAATGGGATGAAGAGAGACATTGCAAAATTCGTTTCCAAATGCCCCAATTGCCAACAGGTTAAGGTTAAATATCAGAACCTTGTGGGTTAGCTCAGAACTTTGAAATTCCAAAATGGAAATTGGAGGTGATCAACATGGACTTCATCACGGGTTTACCCCGATCCAGTAAGCAACATGATTTAATTTGGGTAATCGTAGACAGGATGACAAAATCAGCCTACTTCTTGGTGGTGAAGACAACCTATACGACTAAAGAGTATGACCAACTTTACATTTGGGATATTGTGAGGTTGCATAAGGTTCCCTTGTCTATCATCTCAGACAGTAGAGCTCAATTCACCTCTCAATTTTGGGGATCGTTCCAAAAGGGATTAGATACCGAAGGTGAAGTTGAGTGCTGCCTTTCACCCTCAAACAGAAGAGCAGGCAGAGCGCACTATCCAGACGTTGAAGGATATGTTGAAGGCCTGTACGATTGATTTCAGAGGAAACTGGGATGATCATTTACCACTGATTGAGTTCGTGTATAATAATAACTATCATACCAGCATCCAGATGGCCCCATACGAGGCATTATACGGGAGGAGGTATAGATCCCTGATTGATGTGGTTCATCTGGTGTTTCACGTATCAATATTAACAAAGTATTTGGGGGATTCAGCCTTAGCGATTCCGGTGGAGAGTACGGGTGTGAAAGACAGCTTGGTATACGAAGAAGTTCCAGTCTAGATTCTTGACTGACAGGTTCGCAAGCTGAGAAATAGGGAGATAACCTCCGTTAAAGTCCTATGGAGGAATCAATTTGTTGAGAAAGCAACGTGGGAAACTGAGGAAGCGATGAAGCTCAAATACCCACATCTATTCATGCCAATTGATGATGACGTCGAAGGTAAACATTTTTATACTTACCAATTTTGAATATTCTTTTCCATTAAGTGATGCCTTGTATTATTTTAGTCTCGAGCCTAAGACAAAGATAAATGATGGATAGTGAGAGTTCGAGTGTTCCCGAGTGAGGAATGAGATGAATTCTGAGTTTATTCGAGTCTCCTTTCGACCTTTACTCATTATTCGAGGACTATGATTCCAAGGGGGAGATGATGTAACACCTCGTGAAATTACTAAAACACTCCTGATCTTGGTCGTGCGCACAACATATCTTCCCAAGCTCCGATGGAAAATTCGAGATCAGATTTGCGATCAGTGCGAAAAACTCAGTCAGAAAATAGTCTCGATTCGGCTTTGTCGTGCAAAAATGCGAATTATAATTTTTAAAGAGGGCTTAAAACAGTGAGGTTTCCGCTCCCCTTCCATGACGCAGAGTGGACGCGAAATCACACTTTGTTTTTTTTTTCAAAAAATTCGATGAAAATTAAAAATTTGCGAAAAAGTGTATTTCTACACTAGTACGCGTCGGGCACTAGTGCATGGGAGGAACAGTTTTCTATTTTGATTAGGGAAGGGAAATTTCATCATTCTCGACATATTTTTATATCCCTCACACAGTTTTTGAAGCATAATTCTTACAAAAGATTTTTAAACTCAAAACTATTCTAAGTCTATTAATTTTACGTTAAGTTAGAGAGAAGAAGATGAGAGTCAAGCAAAGGTTTCAAGAATCTCCCAAATTCTTCAAAAGATTTCCATTCCCAGGTATGTAAAGGCTACCCAAAAGCAGGGGATTACTCTCCCATGTGCCAATGTAGAGTTAAGATAGTAAATTCATCTCTAGAAGCTTTGATTTGTGAATTCTTGAAGGTTCTTGAGTATTTACTCTAAGTTCTTGAATGACTACTTTAGGTTCTTGAATAATTGCTTCGATTCTTGTACACTATCCTGAATTTATGTTTTTCAATATTTAAACAACAATTTTATATCATGAACGGATGATCATCATGTTTAAAACTTACTGTATTTTCACCTTATTATATGAT
>JAABOM020000092.1:1124770-1153052 GCA_011800125.2 Solanum clarkiae
GGGTCATCCGGAAACAGTCGCGCTATGTTTTTAAACATAGGGGTCAGGCTGCGTACATCCGACCCCCCCTTACCCCCGCAATGGGCGGGAGCCTTTGAGGCATTGAGGTAATGTTGTTGTTGTTGTTGTTGTCACTCAAATTATAATTCAAACTTGATAAATATTAGTTAGAATAAATAACTGATTGGTGTTTTTTTAGAAAATATAAAAACTTGGGGTAACTTTTGAATATTTAAAACTTCCAAAACTACTATCCCAGGTTCCCAATACTAGTTTTTTCTAGCATTTAGGAATTTGAAAATTCTTTTAATATATTTATCAAGTTTTATGACCATACACCACTTGTCATGTTTTGTCCAAAGAAATTTGGGGGCCAAACAACACCTACATGTGGCAAAAATAAACAATCATCTTGTTAATTTGATCGTATCTCAATTCACTTGTCATTAGGTCACATCTATAAATTCTTGATTTAAGATTCACACACGGAATCAAAATCTTTTATAAGAGAGTTTAAATTTTTAACAAATCACACATGAACTAATCGAAGAAGGTTCAAAATCTATTATATCTATATAAAAAAGATTATTTTTGTTACTATATATAAATAGTATAATTTTTCTCTTAAATCCCTTAATACCTGTGTGGCTCTGACATTGGAGACATGCATTATTACGTTGAGCCGAGTATTATATTTAGTTAAGGCTTGTTAAATTGTATAACCATCAAATCTAAAAATTCAAGTAATTGATTTTTTTTCATATATCAAACATGTTAAATATATTTTTATTAATTCAATTATGTCTTTATCAGGCATGTCTAACTTCAAATTGTTTTCTAACATGTTGTTCCTTTCCTTTACAAAATTACAATTCTGACATAAATAACAAATACATGTGACATCCAAACTTCATTATTTCTACTGTACTTGTTGTATCATAAGTTGCTTTCAATTTCTACCAAGCTGACAATTACAAGAGAGTAAAATTTGACAAGTCTTTTCCCTGACCATTCAATTCAGAAATTTAGTAATAGTACTACTTACCTTCACTATTAAAGTAATATGAGTAGAAATAGTATTCAAAATAAAATAATCCATGATTTTTTTTAATAACATTTTCGAATAGTTGCACTAACTTTTAATTCAACTTCTCCTTAGTTGTCACTATTACTAAAAATGTCTCTCAGAAATACTTGTCAATTCATAAAATTAAGATATAATTTATTAACTTTTTCCCATTGTGCTCTTAAAACTGATTAATTTTGAAAATAAACAATATTGATTGTAGTGAAAAATTTAAGGGTAAACTAGTGAAAAATATTTCTTATTTTTGATTTTTTAGAGACTACATGAAAAAAAATGTGGCTTAAAGGTTTTGAAAGTATAGGATTGTATATCGATGCAATTGAGAGCATGTTTAACTCTTATAATAAACAAAGCCACGGAAACAAAGTGAACAATTGATAATTGAGATGTGTTTCAATAAATATTTGGTGATAGTTCAAGTAGTAACCTCTTGCACCTGATTGATAATTTAGGTACAAAACGCAAAATTAGGAATACTTTAAAGATGTTTTTAGCTCCTGACTCTCAAATTTTTAACGTTTTTAGTATTTATTTTATTTAAGGTCAAGATTAATTAGTTAATCTCTTCAAGAATTGGTAATATCATTGAAAGGAAAAACTAGAAAGTTTAACTTGTATATACAAAATGTAGTATAATTTTTATATTACTTGAATATCTAAAATAATTAGTGGCAGAGTGAAATTAATTACTGAAAAATAAAATATCCAACCTGCCAGAAATTCATATACCCTAAATTTATATTTATTCACAACTTATGTACTTTCTCTATTTATTATATACTAACTTTTGATTTTCTTCCTAACAAGCAAGTTTTCAGTATTATTTTTCTCCTAGGAATACGTACCTTAAGTCTGTTTTCTTTTCCTTCTAAGTATATCAATAAAAAATGATTATTACATAAATATAATAAAGTTTCTTGACCATCCTTTTCATGATAGAGACATACATATACATTAAATTTTCTTTTGGCACTTTCTAAATTTAACTTCCAAGGTGTGTAGTGTGGGGTGTATAATTTTGTGTTGCTTGTGCATGAATGTACATAAAACTAAAATATTACTTACTACTCTTTCCTCCTCGCTCATTTAATTTTTCACGTGATATATTTATTATATTTTTAATTAAAAATAATAAATAAATTTAAAAAATAAAGCATACTGGGGACAGAGTTCAGAGAGTGTTTGTTTGGGTAAAAAGAAATTGTATTTATTGATGGATAGTGATGGTGTTAGTGATGGCTCTCTACTCTTGTGGGGACTGTCTTTTTTATTGATCCACTGTTGCTTCTGTATCGACACACTTGTCAAGAGAATTCGTATTTTGCTCTTTAAATGCAAAAAAACATACTACTCTTTCTGTCTCTAGTTTTCTGATTACGTTAGGATATAATATATATACATCAAGTGGATTTCAATTTTTTAAACATCAAACTAAATTGAATTTCTAAATCTACAAATTAATAATTTTATTTTTTTTGGATTTTTTGTGTTTTCTTGTTCTTTAGGATCTTTTTTGGTAAAGCACTTATACAAACATGTGTATTCTGTTAGCTTGTGTTTCGAATATTTTTTAGTCCATCAAAATATGATTATTTAAGGTGTTTCTTAAGAAAATAACACAAAAATATAATATGAGCTATGACATCAAAATATTCAACAAAAAAGTTAATACTGAAAAATCGTACAAAACAAATATTGCAAATAGAAAGTCAGAATGTAAATGATCATAACTTAAAAGTCCTAAATAATGGTAAAATAAGTCTAATAAGTATTAATTTACCTGATTAAACATAAAAGAAAACTTAATATTAGATTCTGTATTTTAATTGTCCGAATCAATTTGAAAACTAAAGAACAAATATTTAATCTTATTTTCATTTTTATTGTTTGATTTTTTTATTCGCATTAGTATTGATTTGATTTGATTTGATTTGAACTTTATTAGAGTTACTAATATATATGGATTATTATTGTATTAGACCATTCAATATTATAAGTCAAATTTGAAATAATATATTAAAAGATAAAATTTATGGAGAAAGTATAAGAAATATTTGTAAATTATATCAAGGTAAATTAAAATAAATTTAAAAAGTATATTTATAATGTTGGCTGGGTTGCTTTGATTTCGGATTGACCTGTTAAAGTTAAAACGAAATCAACTCAAATATAATCAGTTATTTTCTTTATTTTTTATTTTGCAATACAAAACAAAGTCAAACCAAGTCATTGATCGAATTTTTTCTCTCAATTCGACTCAATTTATGATTTGGTGCCGTTTTCAGTTCTATTTGTCCACCCCTACTTGTGACATCTCTCAAAATTTTGAAATTTGAATAAATTTATCTTTGGTCATAACTTTTTTTTATAAATACTATTTTCAATTATTATTTTGTTATTACTTATAATATTTTTTACGTACATTTTAGATATATAAAATTTATTTTAAAAAATTTAGAGATTTAATTTTCAAATTCACAATAAAATTTTAGTCGCTTGATTCTCAAAAATTTGAACAATATCATAAATTACGACATAGAGAACATTGAAGGAAATCTTTTTCTTAAATTTCGTCAAATCGAACATATCACATAATTGGCACAAATAGAATCTAAGTAATTACCTGTTAAGAATATGATTAGCACTTAACGTATTACTCCCTCCATCCTAAATAAATTGTTACCTTTTTTCTTGACAGTTAAAAAAATTAAAATATTTAAAAACTATAAGAAAAACAGTTCGTAAAAAATAAGACAAATTTATTGTTTTAGTTATGGTAGAGGAGAGATAAAAGAGTTTGGTCAAGATAAATAAACATAGTGTGGAATGCCCCATCCCTTTCCTCCATATTAAGGAAAGTGGAATCTCTGCTATTCCCATCCTTCCCAATGTTTTATGTCTCTCTTTTTTTTCTTTAAAAAATAATTAAAAAATTTATTTATTTTGAAAAATTTTTATTATCTTTACAAATTATCATTTGTTTTTCATTCTAATCGTTTGGTTATATCTATTATTTTTTACCTTTGAGAATGATATTTTTGAGATGAGGGTCTTTCAAAAACAGACCTCTATCTCTATAAGATACTCGTATAGTCTACGTACATTTTACCCTCTTCAAACTTCACTAGTAAAATTTCATTGGGTATGTTTGTTGTTGTTGTTTTCGCAAGACTTGCAAGTTTCTACTTATATATACATCCATGGTCACCTAATTTCTTCTTTCCTCTTTTTTTTTTTTTTTTTTTTTTTAGTAATTCTAAAGTTTTGAGAAATTAGGTGGTTGTTTAATTAGTATAATCATTGAATTGTCCTTATGGTACAAGAAAATATAAGTCTTTGATGTTGAGAAGTTTAAGAAATGCATTTGGATATGTTACTTTTACGTAAAGACATTAATATAAAAAAATATGTTTTTGATTGAGTTGAAAGACTTTAGAAAAAAAAGAATTAGAATATTATTAATTAATTACGAGACAATAAAACATGATATCTTATAATGCACTGCAAAAAGGAAGCAACTCTTGAAATCCAATTTTGCTTTTTTTAATATGCTTGACATATAGGATATATTCTGAATGTTTGACATGATGAAAAGTTCTTAAATCTAATTTTCTTTTTAAAAGCATTTACTGATTATTGTATCATAATTTGCAAAGAAAGGAAATTATATAATATGATATAGAGAATTAATTAAGAAAAAGAGCAGCCACGTACCCTATGGACTTACAGGTCGTCAAATGTTATAAATTTCAGTGATTCTCGAATTGATAGAACAGCGTCTGTCTTAGTTATAATTAAAAATAAGAAATTTAAGGTTTTTACAATTTCCAATATGATCTTGTGATTCTTTGGACCTTCCATAATCAGAAAACTAAAATATTTCACAATATATATATAATTCTTCACATTTCCACCATGCAAACGTGCATTAATGCAATGCATTCCATATTTCTTATTACTTCATTGCGTGGACGTTTGACCATCTTTCATTGGAAAATTTGTGAAAGCAGTTTTCATTGATATTTGAAAATTAAAGTTATTTGATCATGAATATAAATTAAAGTTTTTTTTAAAAATTTTTTATGAGTAATTTGGATCGAGAAAAAGTGAAATTTTTTTTGTTAGGTTTCAAAATTTTAAAAAATTTTAGAATTATGATGAAACAATTTTTCTGGAGTTCAAGTCTAGGAAAACTGAAAACTTTTTCATGGCAAAATTCTCCGTGTCTATATTCATATCAACCACAGATTTAAGACTTAAAATTTATGAATACTGAATTTTCTATTAAATCCATAGCTCGTATTACTTAATGGATCCAAAATGAAATATTTTTTTATTTTATATATTATGTATATATTCAATGTTTTGAATCTCTTATTATATAAGGCTAAAGTCCAACTTAATTATGAAAGATATACAAATTCTCTTGGAGGATACATATACAATTCCTATTTATAGATATCAAGTTCAATGTATCCTGTCTCCGCCACTAGTTGTGAAGCTCGAGAGGGTATCCTGGACGTAATCGACACTCAGAGACTATTGCTAGTCCCCAAGTGAACCATCTGGCCTCATCACATTTATTCAATCAATGAACTCAAGGAATCAACGGAAGACTAAAGAAAGTAATGGACACATCTCATCTAGGCACAAAATTATATTATAAATAAAAAGGCTAGTAGGAAGAAACTAGCTCAACAAGTCTTAACATCAACGTTCGACTCTAGTCTATGAAACCTTTATCACTATCAAGTGGTGCCAATGACAGACCCATGACTACCTCAAATCAAATTAAAGCTAATCAACTCTAACTCTATGAGCAAGATGAAATAAAGATAATGAATCTTCCGAAGTAGGGGAGGTTCACTAATCAACTGAACGTCCAAGATCTTCAATGATGCGCCTGGTGATGAACTCCAATTCTTGCATCTACATCATAAAACGATGCAGCATCAAGTGACGTCGGTACGCAAAATGTACGGTATGTAAAAAAGCTGAATGAAATCGAAATAAGTAGAATAATAGAAACAACAATCAAATCAAAGTAAATAACAATCAACATATCAAATGTCTATCTAAAGCAAGAATAAAGAGTAGACAAATGACCCATCTCACCCATCAACCTCATCAATCGAATCAGACTTATCTCAATTCATCTCATCTTATCTCGACTCAGAGTATTCAGCTTGAGAACTTTCTAGGAGTTTCTCTTATCCGACAACAATCATTTATGAGCCAGTAATTGTACAACAATCTCACTGATGTTGCTATAACCATTCCATACTTGCCAGGTAGGAAACGAATCGAAACCATAGTGGACAAGTCCAAACGGAGACAACAATCTATAAGTCCTTTATTGATTTTAGGGACTTTTAATCAGAGGGAACCTCAACATAATGTGATATGATAGTCCTAATCTTCGTCTATGTTTGGCTACGTAGTTTGATGAGTGTGAGTTGGATTAACTCTTACTCCTTCGATGCTCGATACTTCTCCCATGACTCAATCCTCATAAAACAATCTATCCAATCAAACCAATCAAACTATCTCAATTATCTTATCTCAAAATCAACCTCGTAGAGGCTCTCATTATTCAATCGATCTTATAGAGACTCCAATCATACTATCAATTCAACTCTCAAGCTTTTGCTCAAGACTTATGACAATCACTAGGGAACAATCAAATAGATGAATCATTAGAGTTCATTTGGGAAGACTCATGGACCATCAAACACGATTTATTAGCATCCTCACATTCACAATCACTATCACTATCAACATTCTCAATCAAGGCTCTAGGCTCAATCCCTAGGTTCATTCATGCATGCTTTCAAAATAATCATGCAGGGTTATACAATATCTCATGAAAAGTATTCATTCAAGAAAATAAGTTTATGATGATCATCAATCTATAAAAATACATGTAGTAAATATAATTTCTCAAGAAAATAATCAAGAATCATATATGTAGACTCAAGAACCTTCAACTCTCATCTAAGACCATCTATGGGGAACATAAGAGAACAATCTCATGCTTTTAGTTTTTCTTACATACCTAGAAAGTTGATATTACCATTGAAATTTGATGAATACTAGCTTTCTTGGAGAAACTCTTCGATCTCAGTAGTTCTTTTAGAGTAGAAGAACTTGAAAAGACATTGCTTGAACGGTCTCTCTTTGATTCTTGAATTCTTGACTTAGAATCTTTAGAGTTATTGATGAAGAACCCTAATTCTTGAAAAAGAAGAATCAAAAAATCATTTCTTGAAATTCTTGAATTCGTTTTCTTGAAACCCTAGGCTATGATTTAAGATTCTATTAGAGATTCATGAATAGATGAAGAAATTTGGGTAGATTGAAATTTATGAAGAATAACTTACCTTGAGAATGAATATTGAAAGCTAATCCTAACTTGATGACTTTCTTGATGATTCTTGAGTGTTTATGTTTAGGAGTGAAGGAGATAGTTTTTAATTATGAAAACTGACGTTTTATATGTTTTGGGATCTTAGATAGATCTCCAAAGGTTTTAGGATGAAAGTACGCTCAAAATACAAAGGAAAAACGTCATTTAGCTTATCCAGAAAGGGTCCGCACAGATCTTCTGATAGCTCTGCAGGTTTTCAGTGAAATGATCATAACTTTCTACTCCAAACTCTGATTAAGGCGAAATTGGATGCGTTGCAAAGCTAATTCAAATATCTTCAATTTGATATATTATGGGTCACCTAATTCATTATACTTTAGGAGATATGGTCATTTGAAGTTGATCCTTATATCAACTCATAATAAAACTTAGTTGGTAGAAATTCTTTAAACTTGGTTTGATCTATAAGATCCCTTATAGTCATTTATTGAACCTAGGAGGGGTTGACAATGGTATGAAATACTCCTCACGAAATAAAAGTAAATTTGCCTTGGAATTTACACATGTTTGCGACGAGCTCCAGGCGCAGATCAATGTATTTTCATCCAAAAATTCTCCAAACGAGTTTTTCATTTCCCGTCGAAAATTTTAAGAAAAACACAAGGCATATCTGCAACCCAGGCGCGTTGCGCCTTGGCGCGCACAGCCACAATTTTTCGGTTTGGATCGAAAAATTATTTTTCGATCTGACGACTCTAAAATTCGAACTAGACCATTTTCCCACTCAATTTCTCATGCTGATTGCATATCCGGTCTCGGGTTCGCAAACAAAGCATGGAAAAATGCGTTACACGCACGTCTCTATTGTAGGGATGTTTTGATAATTTCACCGAACGTTACACTAGTACTATAATGTATTATGGAATTCATTCAAATTCGTAACTAATATTATAGCTGCGCCTCTATTTACGTCGTATAAACTACTTATTCAAAATTTGTCATCAATGGGAGGGCCCATGTGAGTCATGAGTTTGACATATTACACATTTCACATATACATACAACTGTTAGTGCATGACAACAACGTAAAACTTTTTTAAAACACTGCTAGTATAATATTATTAATCTAGCTGATTGTAACATGTTATTTTATTCTTAGGTTAAGGTTATTATTAACTCTAGTCGTTATTCTTGTTCAGAAAATGTCAATTGATATTTCTCTATAAATAAGAAAATAATTTAATATAAGTATACACTAAAGGTAAATTTGGTGCACTAAAGTTCACGCTATACACAGGGTCCAGGAAAGTGCCCAACCACAAGAGTTTATTGTATACAACCTTACCTTGCATTTCTACCAAAGACTCAAGGCTTGAACTCATGACTTCCTAATCACATGACAACAACTTTGATATATTCGTACCTTTATATATATATATATATATATTAATATATTTGATAAAAATTCTGATTCCATCGTTAATGATGAGACGTGAAATTTATGTAGAGGGGGTCAATTTTGTTTAAAGGTGAGAAGCTGGAGATGCTGCACGTTGCATGGAACGTACTATCATTTTCTTCTTTCTAGCTAGGCTAGGTAAGTAAAGTAATAAAGTCAAACATCAAGTAGATTACTTCTTGATGGGATCTAGCTTGGCTGTGAGCATCCAAAATATACATAAGAAAATTAGAAAGAAAGAACCCGGAGAATATTACTCTTTTCATTTCAATTTATGAAGTTGTGTTCAGATTTCAAAAATCAAATGATTTTTTCTTTGATTTTATTATGCATATATGTTTTTTAAAGAAATATTCTTAATTTTATATCAATTATTACTTTTTTTCTGCTGTAATGTGACAGTGTTTGACTAGATAGTTAAAGATGATTTTTTTTTTTGAAATTTAGGTGAGTATTAATTACGTTATTACCGATAAAATGAGAAGTTTGAAGTTAAATTCTTATAGAAAATGGAAAGACAATATCATTCTTTTTTAGATTGACCAAATAGGAAAAGAAATATCACATATATTGAAAAACCTAGAGATATTTCTATAGCTGAATTAATTATTAAAATAAAATAAAATAAAATAAACTCCAATACCACACTATAACAAATAAAGAATTTAGCAATAATAATATAATTGTCCTTAAATTATGACAATAATAAATATGCGTATTTATAATCAATGCTCGATATAAAATTGGTGCTAAAGGTTTTAGCGACTTTTGATGGAATGACATTGTTACATTAACTCAATTTACTGCTAAATATTTTTATCAGTAAAAAAATCTGTTTCATTTTCTCAGATATGATACATAGTAGGTTCAAAAGAGTAACTTTGTAGGTGAGGCTTTTGTATTGGAATAACATCATATCATTTGTTTGCACAAGTCAAATGTATAGTTAGGGAAATTAAGTGGAAGGCAACTGGTTGTGTGAGAAGAAAAAACACAGCTAGGGCAGTGCACATTGGAGCTGGATGCCATATATATATTTTCAAATCATCAGTCTAGCTAGCTTTCACACAATATTTTTTGAAAAAAGTTGTAGGGTACCTGCAAAGTGGGGGATGATGAAGATTCTTAATATTACAACACAACACTTCATTACTATTGACTAATAAGTGCAACTTTTTGACCAACGATGATTATGGTAGAATGATAAGTGTCTTTTAATTCTTAATTAGATGTTTGACTGAATTTGAATTCCTCTGAATACTAAATCGCTTTTGTTAAAGAGCGTTTTAGCTCTTTATTTGTGACTTTCTGGATCCAAATTTAATTGAATACCAATGCAATTAAGAACAACTAATGAGAAAGTTAAAAAAAAGAAAAGTAACTTTTAGGCTATAGGGACTAGGGTACCTGCAGATCTATATGCAAAAGGTTTCTTAACTCATCCAATTGTATAATCATCACTATGGCCACACCAAACTGTGCAAGGACTAAAGTACCAAATAAGTTGTTTTACACTCATACATAATATTTTGTACACAACAATAATATATCGAGTATGATAACACAAGTTATGTTTGAAGAAGGTGAAATATACAGATATTTTATCTTTAACTTGTGTGAGGTTGTTTTCTTTTAGTACATGTACAGGTTGTAACTAATTTAACTTAGATGTAATACATAAATACACACTTAAATATAGTCTCAACTGATAAGTAAGTACTCCATCATTGGACATACATACCTAAGCACCTCAACTTGGTCTCAACGAGCACTTAGCACTAGACGCTGACGTGACACATAAATTTTAGAGGTTCCTAGCTAGATAATGATTTTATAAATTGGAGTGATCAACCGGCACAGTGGAGACAAGTTCAGTCGTCTAGATGCATATATATAGAGTTAGAATAGTTACTTGTCAATTCAGATCAAATTTGAGTATCATTTATGTATTATATAATATACATATATGCCTTTAATTTATTGTCACAATTCAGTTTGTACACAAATTCGAACTCAGATGTAGGATTCTTAGGGTTTTATAGTTTCATACAATAATATCATAGAACTCATTTATTGAAACTTGAAAGAATCACATTTTTTTCATCTTACAATTAGGTAAATGGTTCAAAATGTTCTTCAATCGCAGCTCATTATAAGTAGTTACTCTACCAAAGAAAAATCCAAGGCACATCACGTTATGGACATTGTTGGTCATGAGAATTTAGGTGTACATAGAAAGAGAAATAAAGAGGTGAAAAAGTAAGAGGAAAAGGAAAAAAAGATTGATAGGAATTCGTTTAATCACTATTGTAAGTGTAACCCCTTTTGTGGGGTTTAGAGTGAGGCGGGGTCGGACTGGAGAATTTTCGTGGGTCAATATTTGGTTAACTGTATGAATTCTGAGCTTTTACCTCGTTGATTCAAAATTCTTGATTAATTTAAAGTGAATAAGTTAGGGAAGAGTATCTAAATCATGAGGGTATTATAGTGTACCGATTAGTTTCTTCTTTCTTTTTGAAAAATGAAAAATTAGAATAAATCAATTTCAACTTTGGTTCAACCCATGCTCATATATGAGCATGTGTGATTTCTGTCCTGGTTTTACTCTTTCACTATATGCAAAAGTTCAAGGGGAAAACAAAGAGATGTCATATCACTGTTTCATCAAGTGGCAATTTTTCTTTATGTTTTAGTGGTACTTGTTTATGTCTTGCTCAATAAAGTTGATGAGTTTTACTAACAAGTATTGTACCCTAGCTATCATTTTTCGTGGGGTCAATAAATACAAGATAAATGTGAATATAGAAAAGTATGTAGAGTGAATATAGATGAACTTAGATATACATTTTAGAATGATTGTATAGAGTAAATGTAGACAAGACATGTGGAAGGTTATAACAAGGGGAACGATGTTATACGTTAGAAGCAAATGGTATGATTCACCTTGTAGGAAACCAAGCAATAATTAGTCAAGTCCGTTTGGGATATCTTCATCATTGGAATCAGGCCAACACATGCTACATTCGCTTAATCTAATTAAATTCTTGATTCTTCGCTCAGCTTGGATCGAGATTGAAAACTCTCCCAAAGGGGGAAGTCATGAGTGACAGTTGATTTGAGCCAAAATCACATCCTTTGAGGATGCAAATTAAATTATAGAAAGAATGGTTCTACGTGAATAAATGAAATAGTGGAGTCTTAATTCAATTTACTTCCATATTTTATTTGGTACCATTGGGTCATACATATCTTTCCATAATAAGTGGAAGCACTAGTGATGATCTTAAACCAAACGTCATATAAGTTTTTTAATAATGTTATTTCTAAGTTAAAATTCACATGATGATAAGCCTAAGTACTAATTGATTGTATTCGCTAACAATTTTTAGGATAATTAGACTCTAGATTTGCCTTGCTTTTTGTGCGCAATTATTCTCTCTTAATTGTGCAATCAATGTCGCCTAAAAGAGAGGTTTTAGTGCTCTTTGTCTTAAGATTAAATTAAACTTGAGAGCCTAAGAAAATGACAAGTCAATCCAAATGATTATTGGAAAATTAATTAGGACTTAGGTGGTAGTTGTTGATGTTGAGCTAGGGGCTATAAATAATTGAATGACTTAAAGGGATAGGGAGTGGGGTTTGTTGATGATTCAAGTTTCTTTAGGCAACAGAATGTTGAAAGTGACTCTCACAATCATAGAAAGATAGAATGGGCATCTAAGATTAGCTGTGATTGAAGACATGACTCAGATATGTGGGCACATCCAACTGACAAAGACGTTGGAGCAATCTCACATAAAGTGTCTCCTCTTCCAACCAAGATGAATTATTAGAGGAATAACTAGGTTTTCTCTTCTCTCTCTCTTTTTTTTTTTTTTGGTTGGGGTTGCTAGTTAGGGTGATAGAACCAAATATTTCCTTAGTATGAGGCGAACCTCATCAGCTAGAATGCCAAGTTCGTAAGGTGGTGTATGTGATGCTCATGATAAATGGTGAGCCAGAGAGTACGACTGACACTTTTATATTCTGGCAAGACAAGAATAGGTGCACAGCAAATTCTACACTGAAATAATACAGGAAAGTTTAAGTGAAAAACTTTATAATAATACAAGTTCACATACGGTATAATGATAACATAGACCAAGGGATAGAATCCTATAAAGTCTTCTAGATTAAAAAAAAAGATGTGATTGAGTATATATATAACCAAAAAAAATAAAAAAAAACTATTTTTATAATATTGACTAAGATAAATTTAAACGAAACAGTACAAACAAGAAAAATTTCTATTATTATCGATCCGAATTCAATTGGGATTGAGGCACAGTAGTTGTTTTTTTTACTTTTTTTGGTTGTTAATGAAAGATTTTGGTAGAACGTAGTTACATAATTGCCCTAGCTATTATGTTCTATGCTTGGTTATTAAGTTGCCTTGTTTATATAATTTTCTTGTACCTAATCAACTTTGAAATGATTAAAGAAATAAGGGACAAAGGTGGCATTTGAATGATGTTGAAAAGACCATAGAAATACACTTCTGTCACAAAGTTCTTGTGTATTCTCCCCAACTACCAACCTTGAAATGTCTAGGCTTCCCATAATATTCTAAGTGTTAATATGTATGTCCCCAAATACAACGTCTATTCATTGTCATTCAATTGAAATTACTTTATATATCTATATAAACTCTTTACAGAAGGGATTGCACATGGGCAGCGGGATTATATATGATAATCAATTTGTATGGTTCGCTTTGATTTACACACGTCCTTCTCGTAACAACAACATATTCAGTGGAATCTCACAATTAAGTAAAGTCTAAGAGAGTAATATATAAGCATATACCTTATTACTATCTTAGAGGTATAGAAGAGATGTTTTCCATAGATCATTGATTAAAAAACAAAAAATTACAAGAATATATATTTTTAGACCCAATTTTACCTCTATGTGTCAACCTCTAATTAATTATTGTATAAATTATATAAATTTCATACTTTATAGCGTTAATTTCATATAGTCTCGACTTTTTTCAAAATTATGGAAAATCCCATCTTTTTAGTACTCAGTCGATACATGAGTTGTGGATTGAGACAAAGCAAATTTTTAGGTAGTAAACAAATTAGTTGTATTAAAAAGGGAGTTGTTACTATAATTAAAATCTAATCCCTATAATCACGCTTAAACATTTTCATAGTTTCAGTTAAATAGTTGTGTATGCATAACAGATTAGATATTTCAATTTTTTAAAAAAAAAAAACTTGACGAGGAGATCCAAACGAAAAAAATTTCAAGAGAACGTCATGATTTTTTTTTATAGATTCCAGCGGCATGAATATGTATCAGTCCTGCTATGACATTCAGGAATTTAGAAAAATGATGTTGTATACATAAGGCATAAGAGTGATGGAATAGTTGTCGGAGAGAATATATCGTTTGTTAATCTGAAAGCAGTGATCGCTGTCAAGTTGGGGGGTGGATGAACACAAAAAAATTGTTGATCAGGTATGTCGTGGTAGGAAATTCGTCGCCAATCACAATTCGCAATAACATGGGTGTAATGCTATACGTCGAAGTGAAGAAAATGGAATCAAGTTTTAGTATTTATTCATTGTGTATTGATACTGTTGATTTAACAGATGGGGAGTTACAGGTTGTTGATACAACGAATGGGTCTATGAATTGTGTTGCAATTCGACAAAACACACGGATCATGAACATTGAGTAATCAACAGTGTATCAATAATTTTGCTTGCAACTTGTTGATGCATGCCAAATAGTGCAACATTTAATGAATTGTGTATCAATGTTAATAATAAACAAGATAACAAAAGGTTGATACACATAGTATATACTTGATACAACTGATACCATTGTACTTGTATTGCTGATACAATGACTATATTGTTGATATAAAATTCACACACAATGAGGTGTTGATGTTGATATATATAAAAAATAAAACTGTCATTGCAGAATGTATTAGTAACTGTAACTATTGATAGAAACAGTATAATACTGATACAATAAAAATTGAAATTTTGCAATGTTCAAATAAAATTATGCGTGTTGATACAATATTTACACACTAAAGGAAACAAACATTGTTGATATATCAATTATACCAACAATATGGTGTTGATACAACATACACATAGTATGCATAAAAATTGATACAGTGTTAAAAAAATGAAAAGAAACATCTTTGATTATTGATCATTGATACAACTCACAAGATTTGTTAGGTTAATTACACAATAAATAATTGATACAAAAGAAAATACATTAATAAAAATATATATTTGATGATACATTATTGTAAAAAGAGATAATAACAGATAGACACGGATGTCAAAGTCAACAAAATAGTGTTTATACTATATTTGTATCAATAAAATACAATAAAACTAACAAATTTGGAACCTTTGGCAATGGAGATTGTGTTGCAACTTTAACAGGTTTCTTCGACTTTTTTTTACTGATTTTCCCCCTTTTTTCGTGGAGCTTCATTTTTCTTTTGTTTCTTCGACTTGTTTGAAAATTTTTTGCTTGATTTTGGTGTGGATTCTTCCAAGTCAATATCAGTGGACTCTAATGGTCGTTTGTTGGTAGTGTCAATGGACGGAGCAAGGTCACTTTGATTATCTACATCAGTTTTATCGATTTCTTTATTGTTTGTGGGTGCATATGTTGTATATGGTGGGGAAGATAAGCAATTCTCCATAGCCATGGACAATTTCAGATAGGGGAGAGGATTCTTCGGAAAGGGATTTGGGTCGAGAATGGAAAAGGGGGGAAATTGGTTTGTTTAATCTTTTAAGGATTGAGTTTTAATTAAATTATAAGTTTAAAAGGAATCAATGCATTAAATATGGAATTGATGGAAACTGATGCCTAAGAAATGGACATCAGTTGGGGGTGATAATTATGGCATGAGGGTTGTATCAATGGATTGGTAAGAGAAAGGAAAAATTGAGATTTTTGTAATAAATTTAAACAGTTGGGATTATATGAAATTATAAAAGCATACAACGTGTATTTGTGTAATTTGTCCTTAATTATTTTCATATAGTAGGTTAGCAAAATTCACATATAAAAAATAGTTAAATTACATAAATCTTATAATTTTAAGACTTAATTACATTTTATCTCTACTTTTATTTCAATTATAAAAAATATTTAAAAGTTAAGAATTTCGGATACACCATTGAATGTCCAGAAACATGGCACCCTCATTCAATACCTTTCCGGTTATAACACTAAAAAGAGAAAAAATCATAAAATCAATTTACACCTCATAAAATATGCTATCACATTTTAAGACTGTTAATCAATCCGTCATTAAATGTTACAAATTTCAAAAAAGATAAAATTCAAAATTGTTCAAGCAGATCGTCTAATATTCTTCCAGCTTTAATTCAAAATTTTTAAAAATTTGAAGAAAATACATCATGAATATCTTAATTTTGTTGAGATGTTTAAAAATTTATAAATCTGAAATAAGGTATTGTAACGAATCGATCTTGTTGTTATAGGTAGGTCAATAGGGAGGGAAATTGGGCCAGAAAACTTCTGAGTAATAAATTAAAAATTTTAAGTTTAAGCTAAAAATCATATCCCGAGAGGCTACCCTAGGTGTGATCGGCACTCAAAAATCATTTCTGGTTCCCAAGAGAACCGCTTAGCCTGGTCACTCATTCAATTAGCGAAGGACTCAATGAAATCAAAGAAAGTACCCAAGTGGGCATTTAAATCATCATATAAAATGATATAAATTTTTGATTTAAAATCGAAATGAGGCAAACTTGGTTGCATTGAAAAAGAGACTCAAAGACATTTAATTTAATTTATTGCGGGATACTTAACTCTTTATATCCTAGGAGATATGATCATTTGAAGTCGACCTTTATATGGACTCATATGAAACCTTAATTGATAGAAATTCTTTCAACCAGACTTGATGTAAGAGATCTCTTATAACCCCAAACTACATATGATATACTTTAAATACTTAGGAATTTATCTTTAACATATATAAATACAATTTAAAGTTATTGGATCACCTAATTTTTATAAAATCCTATGTCAAAACTTAATCGGTAAGAAAGTTTTTAACTCAACATTGTGCTAAAGGGTTCTTTTGACCTTAATTCATTTTCAAATCTATTCTCACAGAAAAATATTAACCTTAATGTAGCACCCCACAACTCTATTCATATGATCTGAAATTTTTCGTCATAAGTATATAAGCTTGAATCTAATGATGCCTTACTTGTTCCTATATTTTAAGGCTCATTCTTATATGTGTGAAGTGTATTAGAAGTGGATAAGGTTCATAAGAGACCTCTAATACTTAGTCAAGTTCAAAACCTCCCTACCATTTAAGTTTTTCACTTTGGAATATGCAAGGATCAACTTTAAATGATTATAACTCTTAGCATACAAAGAATTATATGTCTCATGATCTATCAAATGAAAGCTCTTTGAATTAACTTTCCAACGTAACTAATTTCGCCTCATTTGGAGTTCTAAGTCAAAAATTATGACTGTTTTACTGGAGACTGCCAAATGCAGAGTGCCTTTATGAAACTCCTTTACGAGCCATAGATTAAAGTATGGCCCGTTTGCTAACTCATGGAAAAAATTTCTGAAACTTCAATTTTTGATTCCAAACTTTACGAACCCATCTATGGGTCGTAGTACCTTCTATGGGCCATAAAATGAAAAGTGAACCATACACCCTAAAATTGGCCAAAGTTTACGGGAGGATCCCTATGGGCTGTAGAAACATCTACGAGCCGTAGATGGACTCATAGCCAAATCGATCAACAATTTAAAGAGGGATATTTTTATCTTTTGTCACCCTATAAGCCTAAACTTGTCAATTGTCACCTAAATAAATCCCTAAACGTGATTCTTTAATTTCTTTACGCTCAAACACTCTCCAAACCTAGAACATAGTTTTCAACAGAAGAAAAACTAGGATTTCAATAGAAGCTAGTGACTTCTTCAAAGTTCTTGAAGAAACTAATTTCCCAGGTATGTAAGGCTTCCAAAAGTTATCCTACTGCTATTCTAGTATCTTTAACTATCAGTTTCTACCCAAGATCATATTTATAAGTTGAGGTTAAGATTTCCTCCATTACTAGTTAATTTCATTAAAGTACTTGTTCATGTATTTTTCTTGGAAAAAGTCATGGTCTTTACTGATCTCACTACTAAGTTAAGTTATTAATTCATGGTTTCATGGTTAAGATTACATGTATAGGAGCCCTAGATATTTCATGAAAACCATTATATTCTAGAACTAAGTTGAGTTTAATGAGTACTTAAAGCTTCTGTATTTACAAGGTAACTGAGTAACAAAATTATGTTTTTGAGACATTCTTGCATTGATGCATATTCGGTCAAAGCGAAGAAATAAGTTGAGAAAAGTTTAAGGAAAGCTATGTTAGGCTAAGTCCCAAAGAGAAGAGAAATACTTTGAGCAAAAATATTCTTCTAAGTATGAGCATTATAAAAGTTATTTTGGGAGTAGTATTGAGCATCGATATGAGTGAGAGTAATACTAAGTTGAACTCATAAACTATGTAGCCAACATAGGATAGGATTATATCAAAAGTACAACTCCTTATTTCCATTGAGATGACCCAGTTTATGGATGGATCCACTCTCCTAGTTTTCGTCCCATACCCTAGCAAAGTATGGGATGGCTCTGGCAGCGTGGGTAAGACGTTGTATCATCACGAGGCTCATAGTGATGATTGTCGGTTAGAGAAACTTCCCAAGAAGTAAGTTTAATATTTTATATACTGAGATTTATTATTTCTTTTTATATTTAATTGAGTTGAGATATTTGCAGAACTAAGTGTTCGAGTATCATATTTCTATATATTTGGTTGTGTTCATTAATTCATTAAAGTAAGTATCTCTTTTATATTATGTTGCACTTTTAAACACGTTTAAAAAATATGTTTTACTTGAATGATATACTTTTATGAATAGAGCTATCTCAGAGTTTAGATCTAAAGTTGAGTATTCTATCCTTAGTACTTTTTGGCCGTCTTACATACCATACATTCCAGGTACTGATGCCCTTGGTGCTGCATCATTTTATGATGCAGATTCAGGTACCCATGTTAGTAGATGTTTAATGTGACAGTCCCGATCAGCACTCGATGAGACGTCTTTGCATCCAGAGGAGCTTGGGAGTCTTTATTCTCTTGTACTTATTTTAGTTGAGGCAGCCATGAGCTTTCTCTGGTGCTCAGTTCAGAGTCAGTACTTTAGAGGCTTCATATACTAGAAAGATTTTATTAATGTTATTTTCTTGATGTTTTTTGAAAGCTTTTGAGTCAAGTTGTATATATTATTATTATAAGTTTGAGTTCATGAGTTTTGAGTTCATGAATATTGAGCACATTCTGATTCGTTATGATGTTAGTGTCTTTTGCTGAGTAAAGTATCCAAGCCAAGTGGTTCGCTTGGGACCAAAAATAGTTCTGAGTGCCAGCAATGTGGAGGGTGTAGACTCGGGGCATGACAAAGTTGGTATTAGAGCCCAGAGGTTAAGTGTCCTCGGGAGTCTATGGAGCCATGTCTGGTAGAGTCTTGCTTATGGGTGTATTATGCACCACACTTATATTAAGAGGCTACAGGGCATTCTTTCATATCTAGATCATGAAATAGAGCGGTGCCATAAGAAAACTTATTCTGATTACATGCTTCTCAGATCCATTCGACTACCAATCCAAGTGGTTGAAACAGTCAAGTTCATATTCTTGTTGATGAGTTACTCTCGGATAAAGACTTCATGAAGTAAGAAGACTGCACCAAGCTTGAGAGGAGCTGATTAGTGTTCCTAAGTCCATTGATTCAAAAGAATCCATCCTCTTTCATATAAGTCGTGCACTCGAGTTGAAGTAAGAGTTACTTTTAGACTCTTGTCTCTAAACCATAAGTTGTAAATGATCCCAAAGCTAGAAAAATGTAGAAATTCAAAAGCAATCATGGCTGAATAAGCCATGTAGCTAAGAATTATATAACTATATGATAAGTAATGGGTTAATAAGTCAAGTATGTTTAGTTTTGATCCAAGAGTAGTAAGTATCATTTATCTTTCATGTTAGGAGGTAGAGGAAGAGTAGTTAGTTTGTATGAGGTATAGCACACTCAATTTAGAAAAGAGTTGTGCTGATTTGTCATTATTTAGTAAAGACCAAGTATAGGTATTGAATAGAAGCATAGAGTAAATATGATTGATATGTCTAAGCCACACTTATGATTTTGAGGGGAAAACCCTGTGGTATTTATAAGGTTATAGGTTTAACTAGACAATGATGTATAGTGAATGGGTAAGTAGCATCTAGTTTGAAAGAGGATACGACAAGTGACTATAACTAGGTAGACTAATAGATACAGATTGACTACTTGTTATAAGGTCTTAGTTGATGAATATTCTTAGTTTCATTTAGTAATAAGTTAGCACATTATGTGGGAAATCATTTTTCTAATACGTATTTAGTACAAGACACTAAGCTTTACATTGAGTTAAGTGCCATGATAAGAGAGATAGAAGCATGAAGGTAATGATGATAGGTTGATATTTCATTTAATAGGTTTGACATAGAGTACTTGAGAAATTAAGATATTATCTTGCAATAAATGAGGTTGTACCAATGTGATATTTTGTCCTTAGATGAGAAAATGAATCATGGCTAAGTCATTAGGTAAGAAGAGGTTTAAAAAGGTGTATCAAAGAGAATATATATGGTTGAGCTAAGGTTTTGATTAAGTTATGATTTTCTAGGTGTGCCTAGATGGTATATTCAAGTTGCCAGTATGAAGTAAGCCGGTGTAAGCATTCTTCATTTTCCTTAAGAGTTTGAACAAAGGTATCATATATATGCTATAATAAATCTCTTAAATATAGTTCAAGCACCTTCCAGTTAGGTAAATAGGCAAACTTAAAGAAGCAATGATAGTATGCATGAAAGAAGAAGACATGTACTAAGAGTTAAATAAAGTGGCCTTACAAGCCAGTACAAGTAGCAACTATAGAAAGACTTTTATAGAATAAGGATGAGGTTAAGAGAAACACCTTAGGAAGAAGCCTTAAAAAGAATCCTAATACCTACAGTGGGGGAGTTTGGTAGACACAAAATCAACATTTATCTTAGTATTAGAGTTAAAAAAATACAGACTAGTTCAAGAAAAGTGGAATGAGACTGTAGCCTTAGAGTGATAGTCTCAGACCAAAAGGGGAGATGATAAGTTAAGAATTCAAGTCAGGTGATGAGATCCCAATAGTGATGTGTTCATAAGAAGTTTTAGCGGTACAACAATCCACTCCTACTCTAACCTCTTCCTAAATCTCAACCATTATAATACTATATTGACGTTTTGCATATCAACATGATGTCAATGATCTATGCCCATACATTTCAGACAGATTCACAGCTTTTCTCAGTTCCCAGAATAAGAGATGGTGATTCTAGTCCATTGACCTCAATATTACTCTATAAATTCTCAGATATTAGTTTCATGACATGGATCTATTCATATAAGCACTCAGGTTCCATGGTATACTAAGTTTCAAAAACTTGTGACTTACCTCAGTGGCTTAAAAAGTAATAATATGTCATGTTCTATATCTCATGTTCTAGTCCCTTCGGTGATTTTATTTAGTTTTGATGGTGATACCAATAGTAGTAGTTGAGTAATGATAGCTAGGAGAAGGTTGATATTTCTTATTGTGATAGTAGTGATCTACCGTTCCATCTAAGGTGAAGCTGTAAATGGGAAGAAGGAGCAAGATGGTGTTGTTACTTAGAGTTAGATGAGAGCATTCATATTGTATCCTTATATTAAGACATGATACATGGATAGCTAAAAACATAAGAAGGTTGGAGATTTTAAGAAGAGTGGTTACTTAAATCCCGTGGAGTGGTTATAGTTCTAGGCCTTAATGTGGTGTTTACGACACGTGAATTAATGTAGGATGCATTAGATGCATATTGAGTAGGAATCATGGCTTGTTGAATGAAGAAGCAGGGAGTAGTACTCTTGGGATAAAATTTCTTGTTAAGGTATGATGTGCTGTCAAATTACAGTACATTTGGTGCCTAAAACTAGAGATTTTAGAAGTTCTTAATTCGATTTTTTATAGCTTTTATGTGTTTTTGTATTGTTGTTGCAAAAAAGTTTGGTTGGTATGATTTTGAGAGAAAGTTATAGATTTTGCTGAAGTACAGGACATACGAGCCAGCCTGCGAGTCATAGTCCAAGCTACAAATGGTAAGGTGATCTCGTAGCAAGGAACAGTGAGCAAAAATCAGGAATCTGATAAGTAGAGGTCATCCCTACGAGGCCACTTTACGAGTCGTAGGTCTCACTACGACTCGTTTAGGTAGGATCTTAGTAAGAAACAGTGAGCTAAAAGTTTGGACCAAGAACTAAAGACCTAGACTATAAGACGAGCATACGAGTCTTAGCCCAAGCAACAACTCGTAACTGTGGATCGTAACAGTCAAGTCAAAAATGCCAAATGCCAACTATGAGACCCCGATTACGACTCGTAGGGTGACCTATGAGTCGTACCTGTGTGATGTATCTGCTGCTAGCTATCTTTTCTATATGATTTTTAGGTTGTTTTTGTAACTAGTATAAATAGATAAGATTAGGTTTTCTGAGGGAGAGTAGACATTCACAGATACTTATAAATATTCTAGGAGCATTTTGAAGGTTTATAGTATTTTTATCTTTTATTTTGAAGACCCACTTTTGGGGATTGCAAAACTCATATTGTACTAATTCTCTATAAATCCAACCTTGTGGTTTGCAACTTGTGATGTTCTTGTTCTTCATTGTTTTAGGTAAAATTCTCAACTATGTCTTCTATTTGCATTATTGTTGATTTTGCCTTAGCCATGAGTAGCTAAGAGGCCATAACTTGGGGTTGTGGGAACCATGAGTAGTTGACTTGAAATAACCTAGACTTTGTGCATTTCTTTGATTGGGGTTTTGCATGTATTGATTATTTCCCTTCATTTTGATTGTTGTTCGGTAGTGGCCAACATCAAGCCCCACCTACTATCATGATCCCGACCAAGGTAGTGATGAATAGGAAAAGGGAAGTAAATAATAGGATTCGATTGATATGTTCTCATCTAATCAACCAAACCTAACCAAGGGGAGGTTGACTGGGACAATGGGTAACAGTTAGTTAACACACCATGGTTTCCAACCAATCGCTTTGGTGAAATTCGACCTTCACCGTCACAAGAAGGCTGGAAGAACCTAAGTTACCTTTCTGCATGCAAATTCTCAATTAGAGTTTTGTTGTCTAGGGTAATTGAGTCAACGAGTCATGGGGAACACAATCCCCAAGTTGTCCTTAAATTTGAAGTGTCTTCCTGCATAGTTAGTTTAGTTTTTATTTTTATTCTTGAATTACAAAGAAAACCTTCCATCTAAAGATTTTAGAAATCGATGCTTGAACTGATTAGTAGTGGATCTCTATAGTCAAGCCCTGTATTTCCTGTGGATTCAACCCTAACCTCTGGTTAGATTAATTACTGATAATGATACTTTCTTATTGAAGTGTGAACATCATCAAGGTACAAAGCATGAACCTTGTTGTTAAGATTTGCATGACCATCTTATGTGTGATATCCTGTGACCTAGAGATAGGCTTGAACAAAATAAGAGTGTGCAGTTAGACTTTGACCTTGATAGACTAGCCATATGTATCCTTACGAGAGCTATATATGAGTCGCAACTAATGAAATGTTCTATGCATGAAAAACGTGTAGCCGAGAGATGTTTCTAGGATTAAAAACTACTAACTGTATCATTCAAAGTATCGTACTCCTAACCCTATTTCATTCCCAAGACACGCATGTCCAATGTCGAATAGCTTCAGATAGAGTGTGACTTATGTTTAACCCCGTATTATTCTTATCATATATGCCATGAACAGTTTTCAAACTCTTACTATGACTCAGTCTTATCTGTTGTTCCTCTCCAACACACGCAAGTGTACGTGCTCTCAAAAGTAATATAATGGCCCTAATTAAGGAGCCAGATTATCAAACCCAAGGAATTTAAATGAAATCAGCAACTAATCCAAACTATCACGTTTGAAGTGCTTTTAGTGAAAAGATTTGGAGATTTATGTAAATATATTAAATGACTAAATTTCTTCTAACTAGTTTTGGTTTTTATTATCAAGATATCACTTAAAGAGCAATCCTAGGATTGTAGCCTTATCAACTCCGTTTAGTCTTAAGAATTTTACCTATGTCTGGATTCCTGATTACTAATTCACGGGGTTTAAATTACCTGAACAGGGTTGCACGCCTCTGCCAGCCTACTGTTATTGACTGCCTAACTACATCGTTGAGTGGAGATAGACAGACCAATAAAAATGCATTAATGTTATCTTTCAGTATTATGAACTGAGCTAGGTATAAGGGTAGTTGTCACAAGTATCCTTAATACGAATTACTCTAGTTTCCTAGTGAGCTATGTATAAGGATAGTTGTCACATGCTCCCTATATAATGTATTCTATTCACTCCAACATCTCTCGAATTCAGAGTGCATAACTAATTTACTCCCTAGTTGATCAGGCTATGAAGTATAGAGAAAAGTAATACAGGCATAATCAAATGTACCCATCGTAGTGTCAAAACTTAAGAACTAAACCTCGTCTGTGGTTACAACCCTAGAATATGGAGACTTAGCCACTCATAGTCACTAGTACACTATGAATGATCTAGAAAACATTAACAACGAAGAAATAAAGATTAAACTAACCAAAATACCCTTAGAGAAAGGTTCTCTATAGTCTTTCCCTCAGTTCTTGCATAAAAACCAATAATGAAAACCTAAAGTCTGTGATAGAATATAATTAAAATCTCGTAACTCGAATTTTCGCTTCGTGTCCTCAGGTCCAAGATGTGAACCCCTTTTGTCCATTAGGTTTTCGCTTATTTTGTTGACTGGATAATTTTGCGCAACATTAGAATCGCGGACTTGGCCCAATTTTTTCCTTTGCACCTTTTTTCTTCATTTTCAGCTTTCATAACTTCCTCCCAAGTCTGCGATGTACATTCTAGTCTTTTTGCTGCTTCTCCTGATCTTTATCTTCTAAATCCTGGGATGTGTCCTTCCTTCAAATCGAGGTGTAACTTCAAACTTTCATAATTAGAACAAAATCTTGCAAAAACACAATCAAATGACACACTTGTCCCTATGTTAGCAAAATAAGAGAAAATTAACTAAAATGTCTAGACTCTATGAATTTACCCTCTAACTCATCTCTATTTATGGGTATTTTTGACTAATTAGCCATATAAATACGCCTAAAATCACCACCCCACACTTAGAGCTTTGTCCGTCCTCGGGCAAATCAAGACACATGCATGGGACTCTCTACGGTATTGTGTACAATGAACATTATACGCATGAACTCTTTGAACCATAGTGAACAATTCTCAGTACCCTTAGCAGAAACCACTTGCGCTTAGCACTCATGTATACATACGGACTCATGCAAGATATTTAATAGCTCGTCTAGTTACCGATCTTTGATAATTATACACCTTCGCCAAGAAGAATTACTCATGCACATTGTTAAGAACATAGACAGAAGATAACAAATGGATACATAAACAACCCCCTCTCTTCGAAAAGATATCTTATCTTGCTCCTAGATTCCATCAGCTTATCCGTAATGTAAAACTTAGACGTAACTAGGATTTTCTTTAGAATATTACATGGGTCTTTGTTTGGTTGTAATGTAGGCTGAAGGCTAGTGGGGTACTTTTATGGATATGGCTAATAAGACTAAATTCCCCAACGTTCATAGCCTACACTCCATTTCCTTTATTTCATCGCTTTCACTTCTCCCTAACTTAACATTTTTTGTCACCTCTTTACTATACAAGGCTTTAGATACCCCATATTATTTACAACACAATCAAAATAAAATAATAAAAGACAAATGAGAAGACAAACTATATCTAATAATTAATTGTTTTTGTACCAAACCAGTGTGCATCCGCATTTGATCTGCAATGCGGAGGCATCGCGGATCACCACTGGTTGGCTGAAATAATTTTTTTAAACTCTACTATTGCTCAGCCTTTGGGTATCTATTCAAGTTCCCTCTCCTCTGAGTCATCGTACTAAAACGCTAGGGAATTAGGATCAAACACGAGTAATTAACTAAAGACAATGGATCGGCTTGAAATGTGGCTAATCAAAGAATAGGCTAAGTCTCAAAAGGGATAACTAAGGGTAATTTTATTAGGTGGATATACAAGTGTCACAGTATTATGCTACCAAAGAAATGTCTAATTCGAACTCCTACCAAGTCGAATCTACATACCGTCCAAGTTCTAGAATTTATCACAATAGAGACTCACAATATTGCTCACTCACTCTTGGCACACTTTCATCAAAAGGTTAGCACTAGATTTACCATTATGGTATTCACATGAATTCAAAATTAAGCATATACACATTTGTGACTTACAAGGATCAAGCATATGCTTACTAATCTATGTTTATATGCTCACGCCTGATGCTTGTTTGTATAACTACTACACTCTAAATGAGACACAACTGAACGAATTCCCTTAGGATGTTCGTCATCCATCCATCATAAGGCCCCCATCACTCAACCATTACTACTACTACTATTTGCAAAATAATCACAAGACTCAACATACAAGCAACTACCACTAACATCATTGCATCATTAGAGTATTAACATTTAAGCATCCATACAATTCATTGTCAATAGTTACAAACCCAAAATAAAAGATAAGATGTCCAACATAAACATAAAAGCAAATTTCCAACATAAACATAAAAGCAACAAATCTAGGAAATAAAAAGAGTCTTAATACATGCCAAATAAAATAAATGAAACATATTCAACCAAACAATCCCCACCCCACACTTAAACTTAGCAATGCCCTTAGTGCTAACCTTACAAAACCTATGAAGTGGGAATTATAGTGCTCAATCCTCGGGCCCTGAAAGAATTGGCTCGCCCCCAACATAGACCAGTGGCTCGTCCGCTATCTCGTCATCCTCTGAATCTGACTCAGCATATGGCTCATCCTCCACGGGCTCTATGAACGTCGGTCTGATGTCTAACACCGCCTTAGCATGGGCATTGAGTGGGTAGCGAACATCGACCTCCTGGACCACTTTTATTGTAGATAGGCAGCCACCAGTCCTGTGCCTCAGCATCTCAAGCCCGTACATGCGAGCCGTAATCAACTCATCACGGTGACATCTCTCAGCAGTGGTGAGCACCGAGCCTATAGACACGTTAGGCCCCTTAATGTTCGTGGCAACATAGGGGGCCTGAATGTTAGGGTAATTGTCAGCCTCCTCAGTCTGCACACCTGTCAAACGACATAATTCAGTAATAAGGCCTCCGAAGGCAAACTTGCGCCCTTTTGTGTGTCTTGGCCTTCCTCATAACAGTTTTGAATATGGCTTCGAAGTTCACCTTTATATCTGTCATTAGTGCATAAGTGATACACACTCGATCCCTCGTGACATTAATGAAGTGCTGTCCCGAAAAGAAAGAATGGTCAGTAGTTTGACCAAGACCCACGTTTCCATATTCATGTGAGCAAAAAGAAAAGAGAGATGATAGCCCTTCTTAGCATGGCAGACCCACTTGGCTGTAGAGTTCGCCCCAGCAAGTGTGTGTCGGATAGCCTGGTAAAGTGGGCGCAGGTAGAGCTCCTGGAAAACACCTGTTAAAACCTCATCGGAAGTGTCGAGGACCCTGTGAATAGTAAGTGGACAGATGCTTACCTCCATTCCTTGCACGATCACCGAGTGAGACCGTGGCTCCTTGCTCATATAATCATAAAACTCTTGAACCAACTGAGGTTGCAGGGCCGGGGTTCCTGGAACAAGATATCCAATCGTAGCTCCAAATAACGGTGCAGAATCTGGGGGTAATCATCATGCAAAGAGTCAACATCTATGGGGAAGTTCGGGTAGTATTTTGTATCGTCATGAGACTTGTACCACCAATTCCCCTCCTGATTGATAGCTTTTCCTTGGCCCTTTTTCTAGTATTCGGAGCCCTTGCCCTACTGGATTGGCCGGACAGGCGTGAACGAGAAAACATAATAACCTGCAAACACATACAAGTCCACAATCAATACACAGGTAGCAAGGTCCACGACCCCACACTTAGATTCAAGCCAATATGACAAGATACTCAGTCTTCCCAATGTCATACGGGCTATATATCCAACAATTCAACAACAGCCCCCCTCCCACCCCCACCCCACCCCGTTTAAAAGTAACGAAACCCCCCCTCACACCGT
>JAABOM020000092.1:1153152-1175756 GCA_011800125.2 Solanum clarkiae
TTGAGATTCTAGAGTGGAAGTGGGAGATGATTAGCATGGACTACATCACAGGCTTACTGAGGTCCCGCAGACATCACAACTCAATTTGGGTAATAATTGATCGGATGATGAAATCGACACACTTCTTGACAGTCAAGACGACTGACACGGTAGAGGATTATGCCTAGTTATACATATAGGATATTGTTAGACTGCATGGAGTCCCTTTGTCTATCATCTCAGATAGAGGATCTCAATTCACTACTCAGTTTTAGAGATCATTTCAGAAGGGTTTGGGTACGAAGGTGCACCTTAGACTGCTTTTAACCTGTAGATAGATGGCCAAGAAGAGTGAACTATTCAGGTGTTGGAGGATATGTTAAGGGCTTGTGTCATTGACTTTAAAGTTAATTGGGATGACCACTTTCCTTTGATCGAGTTTGCTTACAACAACAACTTACATTCGAGCATTCAGATAGCCCCATATGAGCCACTTTATGGGAGGAGATGTAGGTCTCCGATTGGGTGGTTTGAGATAGGTAAAGTAGAGCTGATTGGACCAGACTTGGTTTACCAAGCTATGGAGAAGGTGAAGATCATTTGGGAAAGGTTGAGGACTGCACAGAGTCAACAGAAATCCTACACATATGTTAAAAGAAGAGATTTAGAGTTTGAGCTCAATGATTGGGTGTTTTTGAAAGTGCCGCCCATGAAGGGTGTGATGAGATTTAAAAAGAAAAACATTGAGTCCAAGGTATATTTACCCTTATCAGATCATAAAAAGAGTGAGCAATGTGGCATATGAATTAGAACTACTATCAGAGTTAGAGGTCATCTATCCAGTTTTCCACATTTCTATGCTCAAAAAGTGTCTGGGAGATCAACAATTGGTGTCTGTCGAGAGTATTGGAGTGAAAGACAGTCTGAGTTATGAGGAGATTCCTATACAAATCCTTGATCGTTAGGTTCACTAGTTAAGAACAAAGAGATTGCATCTGTCAAAGTATTGTGGAAGAACCAATTTGTAGAAGAAACTACTTGGGAGGCGGAAGAGGACATGAAGGCCGAATACCCTCATTTGTTCCTACCTGCTGATGATGGAAGAGTTAATGGTAATGAATTCTCTCTAAATTCTTAAATTTCCATTCCTTGAGTTCCCTTTTATTCTTAGTATAATAGGCGATAGAGTTCTAGAGTCCAAGTGAGGATTGATATGACGTATTGACTATTTTACTGCTTTACTAGCTAAAATTCTTGATTTGTTGATGACATGAGTGAGGCGAGGGTTGGATGATCGTTGGAGTCCATAGGGAGATTTGTGCCTTGACCTAAATCCCTATATTCCTCTTCATTCGAGAACGAATGATCCTAAGAGGGAGATAATGTAACACCCCCTAATTCTTTCTACCTGATCTGGAGTAGGCGTGTAGAGGTTGCTGAGAAAAGACTTAGAAGAATAATAGAAGAAAGTTTACGAGGGATATATCCGACTTGTGGTCATGTTTTTGACTCGTAGAATGGGTCTCATAAAATCTCAGATGACTTAGTGAAATTTTCAAGTCTAAGACCTATATATGAAATGGTATACGACTCGTAGAGAGGGTTTGAGGACAAATTCCAGTAACTTAAGTTTCAGGACACCTTTATCTATGAGAGGAGTTTACGACCCATAGAATATTTTACGGATCGTAGAGAGGGGTTTCATGTAATTTTCAATAACGCATATTTTCAGACACCCAACTTACGAGGGATGGTCTAAGACTCGTAGACGAGGTTCGTAGACTCAGGTGACAATTTTAATGAGCGGTACTTTTGTCCAGTCCGAGTCCTATTTAAAGAAATCCTTGGTTGTTTTAGCCTTGGATAAAGCCTTAAAATAAACCTTAGTGTGTCATTCATCATTATTCACACTTAGGGCTTTCTTGAGAACACTAGAGAGGGAGAAGAGCTAGGGTTTCCAATTCAAGTACGAGGATCAACTGGGGTTTGATTGTTTCACCTATTTTCAGGTATATAAGGCTTACCAAAGTATGGATCACCTTCTTCCACATATCTCTTCATCTTCTTAAGTCAAGATTTGGAAAAGAATTCGAAATTTGGGAAAGCTTATGATCCAATTACTAAATTCTTGTATGGCTATGAGTTCTTTTGATATTGTATGAGTTATTTGCTACATTACATATTTTATATATATGAAATTGAGGTAAAGTTTTGTACTTGATAGCATGAGCCCTAAATCACATAATTTTATGAAATTCTATGCATGCCATTGAGTATTTTAGTTGAGTAATTTGAATATTTGAGCTGAGTTAATTGAGTATGATTGAAATATGAGAAACATATTGCATTTAGCCACATATATTACAATATATGATTACATTGTTTACATGACATGATGAGTCAAATTTAGTGAGTCTAAATGATTGTTTGAGTCTGAGTTGAATTTGATGAATTGCATTGATTGAATGAGTTGATGAGTAACTGAGATGTGTTGAGATGAGGTAACTCAATG
The DNA here is from genome assembly GCA_011800125.2 of Solanum clarkiae. Taxonomy (NCBI): domain Eukaryota; kingdom Viridiplantae; phylum Streptophyta; class Magnoliopsida; order Solanales; family Solanaceae; genus Solanum; species Solanum clarkiae. The sequence goes on from JAABOM020000092.1 coordinate 1,155,644, forward strand.
AGGTTGAGTTTTGAGTTGATTAATTGAGCATTGAGGATTGAGTTGATTGTTGAGTTGATTGATGAGTTGAGCATGTTTTAGTCTTTGGAGGAGTATCGAGCATAGATCGGGGAACGAGTAAACATCTACTTTAATCCACAGAACTACGTTGTTAGTGCAAGATAGTCATACAGCTTGTTCTGGCGACTCTTGTCCTACAAGTGGACATTTATTGTAGATCCAAGAGAGAGTTGATCGTCCTTTACCATGGTACATTTAAGACGGGCGTGGCAACGACGTCAACTTCGTTATACATCACCAAATTAAAGGTGATAGGATGTGGATGTCAGTTAAGAGAAACTCCTAAGCAAACTTGATTAAGCATGATATTTCAAACTGTCTACTTCTACTGAGTACATTTTTTAAAAAGCATGATTTACTTCAAACTTGCATATACTGAGCTGAGCATGAGTTATTGAGTTGAGATAAGTGAGTTAAGTTTTACTTTCTTCAGCTATTTTTCATATCAGTATATTCCATGTACTGACGTCTATTTGAGCCTGCATTATTTTATGATGCAGATACAAGTGATAAAGAACTTCAGCTTGTGCATCGTTGAGATCTATTCAACACACTTCCAGTGTTGGTGAGCCCTATTTGCTTTTCGGAGGAGCTCTTTTATCTTATGAGTTGATTTAGTATATTTTTCTTTCTTTGATTTGGGTGTCCACGACCTGTCATGGCACCATCTAGATTGTGGAGTAGAGGCTTCGTAGACATTTGATTAGAGGATTTGTTGAGTATTTTGTATTTCAAACTTATTCATTGGAACGTATAATACAGTAGAGTTATATTTTATTTATACGATGTCTTATACCTAAGTTCTTCTTTCGCTGTTGAGTTGACATTACAACGAGGCCAAGTGGTTCTCTTGTGAAATCAACAATGGTTCTTCAAGTGCTGACCATGCCAAGGGTATCCTTCCGGATCGTGACATCCTTAATTAATGTACTCATTTTTAATTAAATAAAATGCATTAATGGAATAAAATTACATTAACAAAAAGCTTTACTTAAAAGATTACTATCTCAATTTACGTGACCTTTTCACTTATCGAAAAATTACTCCCTCCGTCTCGTTTTATGTAGCTCCCTTTGACTTGGCACGGTGTTTAAGAAAAAAAGTAAGACTTTTGAAACTTGTGGCCTAAAATTATTCTGAGATATTTGTGTGGTTAATAATCATTTCATTAAGGGTGAAAGGAAAATTTTAAATTATTTTCAATTAGTGTAAGATGACATTCTTTTTTGTGCGGATCAAAAAGAAAATGGTGTCACATAAAATGGGATAGAGGGAGTAATTTAATTAATTTTTAAAATCAAATTAAATTAGATCAATATTTAAAAATTAAAATTTCAATATTTAATAATTATGCAATAGGTATTGTAAAATGCAATCTCAGGTCAATATGATGAAACAATATAGTTTTGAGTAATACTTTTTGAGACGGTAAGACAATGATTGAGAAAGGAAAACAAACTTCTAACGGAAACTAGTTTTGAAAAAAATAATCGAAATAACCTAATTTAAAAGTTTGTTCAAACAAAATATACAACATATAATGTGACACCCGATGAAATTAACAAAATACCCCTAGAAAAAACACATGTGCATAACGCGCCTTTCCATGCTCCATTTGCGAATCCATGATCGGATTTGTAATCAGCGCAAAAAATTGAGTGGAAGAATGGTCCTAACCTGAGTTTAGAGCAACCGGGTCGAAAGATAATTTTTATTAACTAATTCTGAGATAGTGAGGATGCACACCCAGGGCGCAATGCGCTTGGGATGCGCACCCACACTTATGTATTTTTTAATTTTCGAGGGGAAATTGGAAATCATGAATTTTAGCAAAATACACATGTCTGTGCCCCAGGCGCAATGCGGACATGGTGTACAGGGTGAAATTTTCTTCTTTTTATTTTTAGAAAGGGTAGTTCCAACTTTTTCCATCCTTAAGTACATCAGTTTTCACCCTATTAATTCCTAAAACATACTATTTACCTCATTAACGTTAAAAAGGTTTTCCAAGAACTCAAGCGTAAACTCTAAGGCAAGGTTAGGGCTTTCAAAAATCTTCCCCAATTCTTCCAAGAGATTGATTCCTCAGGTATGTAAGGCTCTCCAAAAGTTATTACACTACTATTTTAATCTTAAATTACTAGTTTGCACCCAAGACTTTGATTATAAATTGAGATCAAAGTTCCCTCCATTACTAGCAAATTTCTTCAAAGTATTGTTCATGCATATTTTCTTGATAAGAATCGTGACACTTTTTGATTTTATTATTGAATTAAAATATGGAGATAGGATTTACAACTATTGTTTAAATTATGAGAATTCTATATATCTATTTCATGACAAATTTTAAAGTTTATAGTTTGAGTTATTTTTAAGAAGTATTTAAAGTTGTATTTGGAAGATAGCTGAATAATGCATTTATGTCCCTGTTGAGATACTTGTAATCATACCATTTTCAGTCAAAGAAAATAGTTACGATGAGGATAGTCTAAGAAAAGCTAAGTTGGGCTAATCCCATAAAAGATCAAAGATATATTTTTAGAACTCTTACTCTTTAAGTTAAGAGCGTTCTAAAAGTTATTTTGGGAGTAGTATTGAGCACCCATATGAGTGAGAGTAGAATTAATAGCTTGAACTCATAAGATATGTAGCCAACGTAGGATAGAATTGTACCAAGATACAACTCTTCAATTGCCACTGAGATGGCCCAGTTTTGGGATGGATCCACTCCCCTAGTTTTCGTTCCTTACCCTGGCAAAGTATGGGATGACTTTAGCAGCGTGGTCAAGACGCTATATCACCATGAGGCTCATAGTGATGGTTGTCGGTTAGAGAAACTCCCCAAGTTAAAGAAAGTTAGATTTTTCATACAGACTTTCAGTATGTTTCTATTTTCAGCATGTATCGTATTTAATACTTATGCTACTTTATTTTGAAATATGTTTTAGTTACTTGAACATATTAGCTTATCTTGAGTTTCCATTTTGGTAATTTTACATACCATGCACTTCACGTACTGACATCCTTAGGACTCTCATCATTTTATGATGCAGATGAAGGTGATAGAGTCCATCAACAGACGCTTCGTTGAGGGCCAGACATCCATCCAGTTATCAGTGAGGCCTCTTCTCAGTCAGGGGCTTGAAGTCATTACTTATGTTTTTCTTTCTAGTATTTTCTTTTCAATGGTGGCTACCGTGGGCCTTTCCCGATAGTAGTTTCTGACTATTCTAGTTAGAAATTCCATGGACTATGTGACAGGTGTTTCAATTCTGGTTTCAAATATTATTGAGATACTTTTTTGTTATATTATTTGGACTATTACAGTTTATTTCATATATCTTATCTATGCCATTGTCTATCCATTTAAGTCTTCCGCTGGGAAAAGTAGCCAGGCCAAGTGGTTCGCTTGGGACTAGAGATGGTTCTGGGTGCCGATCGCACCTAGGGTGTGAACTCGGAGCGTGACAAACTTGGTATCAGAGCACAGAGTTCAAAAGTCATAGGGAGTCTATGGAATCGTATCTAGTAGAGTCCGTATTATAGATGTGAAGCATGCCACATCTATAATAGGAAGGCTACAGGGCATTAGGAAGTGTCACTACTAATTGTTATTTCCTCTCGTGCTTAAGAGTTTACCTCTGTTAAGTCCCTTCTAACTCGTTCATTCACGCCTTGTTTTTCTGATCATGCCTCCATGTAAAGCCACTGGACCAGTAAGAGGCAGAGGGTGTCCAGCTAAACGGAAAGCAAACCAGCCTAGCCCAATTCTTGAGAGACATAGAGGTCCAGTTGTGCCTGTCGAACAACCACCGTAAGCAGACATCTCGAATGTTAAGCTCCGGTAGGCAATCCAGACTTTGGCACATATGATCACTACACAGGGAGGTCGCTAGGGAGATGGCAGGACTAATAGATCAGATAGCACCAGGGTTCCTGAGTTTCTAAGGATGAATCCACCTGAGTTCACGGGGTCTAATGTCAAGGAGGATCTGAGAACTTTATTGAGGATCTCCAGAAAGTATTTCAGGTTATGCACACAGATGATGCTGAGTGGGTTGAGTTAGATTCCTACTAGCTCGAAAGAGCAGCTAGACTCTGGTTTGATCAGTGGAAAGAAGGCAGAGCAGAAGGGGCACCAACTTTGAGTTGCGCAGTGTTTGAGGAGGCCTTTCTGGGATAGTACTTTCCTAGAAAGTTGAGGCAGGCTAAGGTAAGGGAATATCTAAATCTGAAGTAGGAGAATATGAGTGTGTGGGAGTAAAGCCTCAAATGTACTCAGTTGTCCCGCTATGCTCCAACTATGGTGGCAGACATGCGTACTAGGATGGATTGGATGGACTTGTTTGTGTCAGGGTTCTCTCGAATGACCAAGAGAGAGGACAGGAATACTGTGCTAATTGGGGATATATACATAGCTCGCTTGATGACTTATGTTCAGCAGGTAGAGGAGGAGAAGATGCAGGATAGGGAAGAGTTTAGGAGCAAGATGGCCAAGACATCAGGCCAGGAGACAAGTAAAAAGGGGCTGGAAATAGAAATCACTCATTCTTTTAGCCTAAGATATTTAGACCAGCACCCTCATCTGCTAGCATACCTACACCGAGGGTCAGGAAGGAGTAGGGATCACAGAACCACAGGCTTTCAGGCAGTTAATCATAGGGTACCATAGCTCAAGGATCGACTCGTTACCCCATTTATGGTAAGTGTAGAAGGTCTCATCGAGGAGAATGCCTTATGGGCACAAATGGCTATTTCAAATATGGTCAGGTGGGGCACTTCTTGAAGGATTATCCTATGGGGAGATAGAACACGAGAGATAATAGATCTCAATCAGTTTCTTCAGTGCCACAGGGTAAACCAATTCACAGGGATACTACACCAGGAGCAGGCGAGGGCACAAATCGCTTATATGCTATGGCCACTAGACAGAAGCAGGAGAACTCACTAGATGTGGTTACTGGTAAGCTCAAAGTCTTTACTTATGATGTATATGCATTATTAGACCCAGGTGTCGCATTGTCATTTATGACTCTCTATGTAGCTATGAAATTTGGGATCAGTCCAGAGTGCCTTTTTGAGCCTTTCAGTTTCTCCGCTTCTACTAGAGAGACTATCCTAGCCCAATAATTTATAGTGGATTCCCAATATCAGTTTATCATAAGGATATCGTAGTTGATTTGGTTGAGTTGGACATGGTAGATTTTAACATCATACTAGACATGGATTGGCTTCATGCTAGTTATACCTCCATAGATTGCAGAACCAGGGTGGTCAAATTTTAGTTTCCCAACGAGCCAGTCTTAGAGTGAAGGGGTAGCTTAGTTTTTCCTAAGGGTTAATTTGTCTCATATCTCAAGGCCAGAAAGTTAATTTCCAAAGGGTGCATATATCACCTAGTCAGAGTTAAGGATTCTAGTGCCGAGGCACCGTCTCTCATGTTTGTCCCAGTTGTGAATGAGTTCCCAGAAGCCTTTCCTGAGGATTTACCGGAGTCCCTCCTGATAGAGAGATAGACTTTAGGATAGATACCCTTCTAGATAATCAACCCATATCTATTCCTCCGTATCGTATAGCTCATTCAAAGCTAAAAGAGTTGAAAATGCAGTTGAAAGACCTCCTCTATAAGGGTTTTATTAGATCAAGTGTCTCACCTTGGGGTGATCCATTTCTTTTCGTGCGTAAAAAGGACGGTTCCCTTAGAATATGCATATATTACTGCCAGTTGAATAAAGTCAATATAAAGAATAAGTATCCTCTTCCCAGAATTGATGACCTATTTGACCAACTCCAATGTGCTACTTATTTCTCAAAATAGACCTCAGATCTGGGTACCATCAGCTCAAGGTTAGAGAAAGAGACATTCCTAAGACAACTTTCAAAACTCGCTACGGTTATTATGAGTTTTTGGTCATGTCATTTGGACTGACAAATGCACCATCAACTTTCATGGATCTTATGAACAGGGTGTTGAGGTCGTACCTAGATATGTTGATCATTGTGTTCATAGATGACATTTTGATCTACTCTAGTAATAAGGAGGAACATGCTGACCATCTTAGAATTATCCTTTAGATCCTTAAGGACCAGCAGCTATATGCCAAATTTTCCAAATGTGAGTTATGATTAGCGCCTATGGCATTTTTGGGTCATATTGTATCTGGTGAACGTATTCAAGTTGATTCCCAAAAGATTGAGGCAGTAAAGAATTGGCTAAGGTCCACAACTCCAATAGATATAATAAGTTTCTTGGGCTTGGCAGGTTACTACAGGCATTTCGTAGAGGGTTTTTCTTTTATCTCAGCTCCCTTGACTAAGATGACGCAGAAAAAGGTTAAGTTTGTATGGTTAGAAGCTTGTGAGAAGAGTTTTTAAGAGTTGAAAACTAGGCTAACTATAGCCCTGATATTATCCCTACCCCGAGGGAACCGATGACTCTGCGGTATACTGTGATGCTTCTAGATTTGGGTTAGGATGCGTATTAATGCAAAGAGGCAAGGTGATAGCATATGCCTCCAGACAACTTAAGACCCACAAGAAGAACTACTCCACCCACGATCTTGAGCTTGCTACTGTGGTGTTTGCTCTAAAATACTGGAGACACTATCTTTACGATGGGCATTAGATGTATTTACGGACCACAAAAGCTTGCAGTATATCAGTCAGAAAGAGCTAAACCTGAGGTAGAGAAGATGGTCGGAGCTGCTGAAGACTATGACATGAGCATCCTCCATCATCGAGGTAAAGATAATGTAGTTTTTGATGCTCTTAGCAGGTTGATCATGGGGAGCACTGCACATATCGAGGGTGAAAAGAAAGAATTAGCTAAGGAAGTGCACAGACTAGCCTGTTTGGGGGTACAGATTGAAGATTCTGACGAGGGTGGTGCCATTATCAAAAATAGGACAGAGTTATCCTTGGTGGTGGAGGTGAAACAGGGGTCCTATCCTCCTTCAGCTGAAAGAAGATGTTTAGAAGCAGAAAGTATTAATGTTTGCAAAAAGGGCAAATAGAGTCCTGATATACCAAGGTAGATTGTGTGTAGCAAGTGTTGATGGCTTTAGAGACAGGATCCTAGGTGCGGCTCACAACACCAAATACTCTATTCACCCAGGCGAGAGATCTACAGGAGCTTTATTGGTGGGGTGGCATGAATAAGGACATCGCAGAGTTCGTGTCCAAATGCCCGAATTGCTAGCAAGTTAAGGTGGAGCATCAAAGACCTTGCGGTGTGGCCCAGAATATTGAAATTCCAAAGTAGAAGTGGGAGATGATTAACATGGACTTCATAACACACTTACCTTGATCCCATAGTCAGCATGATTTGATATGGTTCATAGTAGATAGAATGACCAAGTCGACTTATTGTCTACTTGTTAAGACGACTGATATAGCTGAGGACTATGCCAGATTTTACCTTAATGAGACTATTAGGTTGCATGGAGTCCTTATATTCATTATTTGAAACAGAGGAGCCCAGTTCACAACACAATTTTGGAAGTCCTTTCAGAAAGGACTTAGCATCAAAGTGAATCTTAGCACAACTTTCCATCCACAGAAAGATGGGCAAGCTGAGCAGACCATACAAACCCTTGAAGATATGTTGAGGGCGTTTGTGATAGAATTTAAAAGTAACTGGGATGATCACTTACCCTTGATTGAGTTTTCCTATAACAACAGTTTCTAGGCTAGCATACAAATGTCTCTGTATGAGGCCCTTTATGGGAGAAGATGTAGATCACCCATTGGATAGTCTGAAGTAGGTGAGGCAGGATTAATAGGACTTGATTTAGTCCATCAAGCTATGGAGAAGGTGAAAGTTATCCAAGAAAGACTAAAGACAGCCCAAAGCCGACAAAAGTCTTTCACTGGTGTTAGGAGGAGGGATTTGAAATTTGAAGTAGGTGATTAGGTGTACCTAAAGGTGTCACCGATAAAGCAACTTATGAAATTTGGGAAAATGGGGAAGCTCAGTCCACGAAATATTGGGCCATACCAGATTGTTAAGAGAGTTGGGAATGTGGCATATGAATTGGAATAGCCACTAGAGTTAGGTGTTATTCACCCAGTATTCCACATTTTTTGCTTAAGAAGTGTTTGGGAAATCTCACGCTGGTTGTACCTCTAGAAAGTATTGGGTTCAAAGACAGCTTGACTTACGAAGAGGTCTCAGTGCAGAAACTAGATCGACAAGTTCGTAAATTAAGGACCAAGGAGATTGCTTCAGTAAAAGTGTTTGTTGGAGAAACCAGTTTGTTGAGGAAGCTACATGGGAAGCAGAGGAAGATATGAAGGCCAAATATCCACACCTGTTTGTAGGCCTCAATGAGGATCTTGAAGGTAAAATTTCCATGATTAATCTCAAAGATTTATATTTGTTTAAGTTCAGTAATCTTGTACGTTTTGAGCCAACTCTTCATATCGTTGTCATTCGAGGTCAAAAGATCCCAAGGGGGAGATATTGTAACACTCAATAAAATTACCAAAATACCCATTGAAAAGAAACATGCGCATAACGCGTCTTCCCATAATCCGTTTGTGAATTCGAGATCGGATTTGTAATTAGCGCAAAAATTGAGTGGGAAAATAGTCCTAACCAGATTTTAGAGCAACCGAGTCAAAAAATAATTTTCACTAATTAATTCTGAGACAGTGAGGGTGCGCGCCCAGAGCGCAACACGCCTGGGATGCGGACCCACACTTAAGTTTCTTTTTAAATTTTCAACGGGAAATTGGAAATCACGAATTTTAACGAAATACACATATTACCCAAGCGCGAAGTGGACATGGTGTACAGGGTAAAATTTTCTCCTTTTTATTATAAGAAGGGGTAGTTCTGACTTTTCCCACCCTTCTTATGCCTTAAGTACATTAATTTGCATCCGGTTAATTCCTAAACGTACTATTTCACCTCATTAACGTTAGAAAAGTTTTTCAAAAACTCAAATGTATACTCTAAGGCAAGGTTAGGGCTTTCAAAAATCTTCCCCAATTCTTTCAAGAAGTTGATTCCTCAAGTATGTAAGGCTCTCCAAAATTTATTCTACTATTTTTTTAATCTTAAATTACTAGTTCCCACCCAAGATTTTGATTACAAGTTGAGATCAAAGTTTCCTCCATTATTAGCAAATCTCTTCAAAGTACTGTTCATGCATATTTTCTTGATAAGAATCATGACTCTTGTTGATTTTATTATTGAATTAAGATATGGAGACAAGATTAACAACTATGGTTGAAATTATGAGAATCCTATATCTATTTCATGACAAGTTTTAAAGTTTGAGTTAAGTTTAAGAAGTATTTAAAGTTGTATTTGCAAGATAGCTGAGTAATGCATTTATGTCCCTATTAAGATACTTGTAATGATACCATTCTCAGTCAAAGAAAAGAGTTAAGATGAGGACAATTTAAGAAAAGCTAAGTTGGGCTAAGCCCCTAAAAGATCAAAGATATATTTTGAGAACTTTTACTCTTTAAGTTATGAGATTTATAAAAGTTATTTTGGGAATAGTATTAAGGACTGATATGAGTGAGAGTAGAATCAATAACTTGAACTCATAAACTACGTTACCAGTCACTTGCCACTGAGATGACCCAATTTTGGGATGGATCCACTCCCCTAGTTTTCGTTCCTTATCCCGGCAAAGTATGGGATGACTCTGGTAGCGTGGAGAAGACGTTGTATCACTACCAGGCTCATAGTGATGGTTGTCGATTAGAGAAACTCCCCAAGTTGAAGCAAGTTTAGATTTTTCATACAGACTTTCAGTATGTTTCTATATTCAGCATGTATCATATTTATTACTTATGCTACTTTATTTTGAAATATGCTTTAGTTACTCGAACATATTGCCTTATCTTGAGTTTCAGTTTTGACTATTTTACATACCGTACATTTCATGTACTGATGTCCTTAGGACCTACATCATTTTATGATGCAGACGCAGGTGACAAAGTCCCTCAGCAGACGCTCCGTTGAGGACCAGACATCCATCCAGTTATCGTTGAGGCCTCTTCTCAGTCAGGGGCTTGGAGTTATTACTTATGTTTTTCTTTCTAGTATTTTCTTTTTAGTGGTGGCTACCGTGGGCCTGTCCAGGTAGTAGTTTCAGACTATTCTAGTTAGAGGTTCTATGGACTATGTGACAGGTGTTTCAGTTCTTGTTTCAGATGTTATTGAGATACTTCATTGTTAGATTGTTCAGACTATTAAGGTTTATTTCATATATCTTATTTATGCCATTGTCTATCTATTTAAGTCTTCCATTGAGAAAAGTAGCCAGCTAAGTGGTTCACTTGGGACCACAGATGGTTCTGGGTGCCGGCCGCGCCTAGGGTACAAACTCGAGGCGTGACATATAACTTGCCATAACAAATTAAAGTACTTCAATAATACTTAAAAAAAAAAAAAAGATTATCCGTGTATATACATTATATGCTTTTCTGAAAGTAATACTCCCTCCGTCTCAAATTAATTGAATTTTTGAAACTGTTTTCAAGGTTCAAAATAGTTGAATTTTTCAAAGTTCAAGATGAATGTTTGAAACTTTTTTCATATTTGCCCTTTCATTTATTGAACTTTGACATTTTCTAGGAAATAAATTACAATATATATTTATGATTTTACAAAGGGCAATAGTGAAAAGTACGGTGTAAAGTTTGTCTTTAAATGTTTTTCTTAATATGGAATAGAGAGAGTACTAACAAAAGAACTGAAAATTGTAGAAATATATTAATATTAATATTAGAACAGTAATTTATATTGAATCAACCAAAAAAAGACGTGGAAAATAATATATAATAATTAAGGAAGGAAAACAAACTTGGACGAAGGACGATTTTGACCATGTTAACGACCATAGGATTCATTGGTAAATTGAAATGCTGCAACATAACTGGTAAATATACAACCAGACCACTTATATTATTATAAAATCGATGAATAATTGACTATTAAAGGTTAAAATTTATTAAACTTATGAATAAATTCGCCTGAATTATGGAGTGTAATAAAGAGAAATAATTTTGAAGGTAATGAAGAAATTTTGATTTTAAAAGAGGCTATGAGGGTTATACCATATAATATTATAGAAATCCCAATATACGGCTAATATTCATTTTGTTTTTAGGAAAAAATGTAGAAATATTCTTCAAGTTATTTGATAAGACTGATTTACCTGGGCTACAATCCAGGGAAAAAAATAAAATACGAATTTACCATCTTATATTGTTTTTGATTATTATACTTTTTATTTAATTATTGAATGAATAGTACTATAATAGAAACGTAATTTCTAGGTGCCAAAGAAAGGAAATTACTTTTCAAGCTCATGTTTGAAATTTATAACTATGCTTTCAAAGCTATGGTAACAAACCTTTTGTGTTAAATAAGTTCTTAATTGATAAATAATGTAATTATCAAGTGAAATTATATCTATCATGAATTCAAATTAATCTAGTTGGTGAGTCGTTCCAAATGATTAATCGTAGGAGAAAAGAAAAATAATAACAAAAAGATGTCAATCAAGAACCGACATCTCATGTCAATCGCTCTTGATATCAAATTTGGGAACTGTTTGTTGGATTAACGTAACTTTATGTTACATAATTGACAATTTTATTTATGTTTTAGTTTCACATAGTTAACAAGTGATCTATGAAGATGAAAACTGAAAATTGGAAGTCAACAATTCGACTCAATAGGTAGTGTACCAAAATTGCATCTTTTTGAATTTTAAAAAATGAGTAGAACACACTCATTTGTATTATTATCACTATATAAAAAAATCCTCATGAAAAATTATCAGTAGCTTTCTAATAACACTCCAAAAATAACTGAAGGGATATGCACTAATCTATACTTGTCTATTATTCCAGAGCTTCTTCAATTCTTGTTCGTTTGAACTATAACCATTCAGAGTAAAATTTAACTGATTATGCAACAGTTGCCATGTGACGAATCAAGTCGATAACACGATTACTGCAACGACAAAAAAGATGTCATTAGAAATATAGGTTAGAAACAGAGGTGAATTCAGAAGCTAGAGGCAGTATTCAAAATGAGTAATGCCATATACATTTTAGATTAGGATTAGATAGTTGGAGCAGAAAGTAATAGGTTCAGTTACACCCATAGAAACCGATCCATCTTTGGTCACACACCATATTTTCTAGTCTGATAAAAGCTTTTACCTGTAGCCCCATTCGTTGTCATACCACGAGACAACCTTAACGAAGTTCCCATTGAGAGCAATACCAGCCTTGGCATCAAAGATGCTTGACCTGACACATGCAACATATCAAAATCCAGAATTTAGAGTTAGTGAGTTTTGCTGATCTTTCTATGTATGTATACATGCATTTTGTCCGAGCTATACTATGTTAAGTATAATTCTCACCTGCAATCACCCACAAAGTCAGATGAGACTACATCATCCTCGGTGTAGCCAAGAATTCCCTTCATGCTACCCTCAGACTCAGCCCTGTATAAGAATAAAACACGGTTCAAAAAAAGTAACTACTAACTCCAAAATTTCTTAACTTGTAAATTCTCCATATTCGTACTTGAGAGCTGCTTTGATTTCATCGTAGGTGGCCGATTTCTCAAGCCTCGCCGTTAGATCAACCACTGAAACATCAACAGTCGGTACACGAAAAGCCATCCCAGTCAACTTGCCATTCAGTGCTGGTAGAACTTTTCCAACAGCCTGGATTATCAAATGTAAAATGTATCGTAACTGCACAATTTCGACTAGAAACACAAGCTTGTACAATTGCATACTGAAATAGAGTAAATTATGCTACGCCTTTTGGAGTGTGGACCGCCTTACATAGCATACAATACAGGCCATATGTTAATACCTTGGCAGCTCCAGTACTGCTAGGGATGATGTTATGAGCAGCAGCACGTCCGCCTCTCCAGTCCTTCATCGAAGGACCATCGACTGTCTTTTGTGTTGCTAAATAACAAATATAGAAAAAAAAAGGTGATCAACAATGTTAAACAAGAAAAATATAACAAGGAACATCAGTAATTAGGAGCTAAACTTACCAGTAATAGAATGGACTGTTGTCATAAGTCCCTCAACAATACCAAATTTGTCATTAATAACCTGTGACGATTCATTTTGAACACGATTAAAGTAGGATTTCAACTAAAATGACGAGATCAGATACCAAACAGACTATAAAAACAACCTTAGCCAATGGAGCAAGACAGTTGGTTGTGCAACTAGCGTTAGAGACAATGTTAATATCTGCTTTGTATTCCTTCTCATTGACACCCATAACAAACATAGGCGCGTCCTTGCTAGGGGCTGAAATAACAACTCTCTTTGCACCACCCTATGGAACGTCACAATAATCAACGTTTGCATAAAAAAATCTTTATACAAAATATGAAAATGATCTATAAAAACCTTCAAATGGGCTGCAGCTTTGTCTTTATCAGTGAAAACTCCAGTTGATTCTACTACATACTCTGCTCCAGCCTCACCCCATGGAATATCTTCGGGATTTCTGTTTGTCACACCAAGAAAAGTAAAACAAAAAGGAAAAATAAGCTCCAATGCAATGTAAAAGATTGAAAACCTAGGAAATGCATTTCATTACCTAGCACCAAATACTTTGACAGGCTTATCGCCAAAGAGAAGAGTTTTTTCATCCTTAACTTTGAGGTCGTGTTTCTTCCATTGTCCATGAACGGTGTCATATTTGAACATATACGTCTATAAAACATGAAATTCAAATCAGACTCAAATGTACATATAATGAGTACAACATGTGTGTGTGTCTATATATATATATATATATCAGCTAGAAAATCAGGCATTAAATTACAATTTGGCTGTCCAAACTAAGATCAGATCCACAATCTCTTATCTAATGAAAAATATGAATTGTTCTATAATTGTACACGTTTAAGTCTACTAAACAAACTCGTTGCACGTGAAATATGAGATCAACAAAGGAACTATATATACCTTATTAATGCGACTTATCAGTAAAGGGTGTATAAATGGCACCAGAGACACATCCACTATTTAAACGTCATGGATTCAAATTTGTAAGTTCTTTTAAAATATATCTCAAAATTCGATATTTTCTGCTACTTTGAAAATAAGGGAATTAATTGAACCTACTTTCAACACTGTAGATCTAGCTAATTCTACATGTGACCACACCATTTGCTGATAAATATGGAACATTCTCTAGTCATGGCAATTAAAATTTTCAAACAATATGAACACTAATGAATCGATGTAAAGGATTAATCAGATCAGTGAGTTTCAAACACCATATAGTCAGTACTGATGAAGGGGTCATTGACAGCAACAAGTTCAATGTCATCACTCTGCAATGCCACCCTAGCCACCAATCTACCAATTCTTCCAAAACCTACACACACAAAAAGACCAAAAAATTATGAAAATATAAAAAATAAAAAAATGATGACAATGATATGAAATTAAAAATTACCATTGATTCCAATCTTAACTTTGCCCATGATGTTTATAACAAATAATTAAGCAAAGAAAATGAGTGTTAAGAATTTGAGTATTTATGAAAAGTGTTAAGTAGAATGCAATAATGATTTGGTTATAAATATAGAATTAGAACGGAATTATCGAGGTTTTGAAGCAAAAGCAACCACTAATAACAATGTTGTTATGAGTTTTTGTGGATAATACGAGGCCTACGGGTTAGAATCTCATTAAGTTTTTTGATAATTAAATTGAACTTACCTAGTCCCTTTCTCTTTTTTTTTTTTCTTTTTGTTTTTTCTATAAAAGTGACCAAGTTTTTTATAGCTATTTTCTAAAAAAAGAAAAAAGTTAACATAGTTTAACATTTTTTCTTTTCTGTCTCAATTTATGTGCTACAGTTCAAGAGTCAAATAATTTAATTTTGATGTGTCAATCTAGCCATGAAGTCTTTAAGTTTTTGAAATAAAATTTACATAGTTTGAAAATTAAGTAAAAATTATTATACATCACAAAATAATTGATTATTTAAAATAATTAAAAATATAAAAAATGATTAAATAAAAGATTTTTTTAAATTTTAAAATTAAAAAAAAATCACATAAATTGAGAGGACGAAATAGCGTATAGATGTGTAAAATTTGACAATATTCGTGATAGGACTTGTTATTTGTCTTTTATTCTGAGGATCAATTTATTTGAATATATATTATAATAGGATAAATAATGCTTGGTGTTTTTTTTAGTGACTGTTTGATTTGTTGTATTCAAAATAGTATGTATGACATAAATTTTAAGAACAAATTGTTTGTTTACAATATCTTTCAGCGTATTTTGTTTTTTTTTTTAATATATATGTTTTAGTCATTAAATCTTTAAAATAAAACTTTTATCTTATTTAGCTTAAATATTTTTATGTGTGCATACCTATAATGATACCATATATATTTAAAAATAAAAATTTTAAGTTTATTAAGCATAAAAAATAGAACTTCCATCTTAGATTTGTTAAAGTTAAAGAGGATTTATTATTTATATCACTTCATCTAAGCACATATCACTCTTAAATGGTAAAATGCTAAAGTTATATTTATTTAAGATTTCAAGTGACTAAAAAAAAATATATAACTAAAATTTTTAATTTACTAGTAGAGAAATCAAAATATAAGTAAGCATCAAAATTAGTCAAATGAATTATATTATAATTTTTAATAAATAAAAAATATGATGAATTATCATAAAAAGTTTCCATTATTATTTAGGTAGTATTAAAAATAATGTGAATATACATGAATGTGAAAGTAATATAATATATAAAAAGATTTAAAGGAATACCTTTATCATTTTATCTATTTTTATTCTGATATAAGTTATTCTCATTTTACTATTCTATAAAAAAAATTAAAATAACTTATCTCGATACTAATTATTAATTCGGAGACAAATTATCTCAAACTAAAATAACCAAACAAGAGATTAATACACTTAAGCACTTTCATAGTAGAAGCTTCAGCAACTATCATATGAATGAATTCTTACAAACTTTCATATTATCTTTAATAAGTCAATTCGAAAAAATATTACGTTAAAAGTATTTTTTTTTTTTTGGATATATAAGGGAATTGAACACGGTATGTATTATATACTGGCGAAAAATTGATGGAGAAAATTGGTTTTTGAGTCGATTTCGACATTGATTTCATCATTAAATGATTTGATCAAATATTATCGAAAAACCGAGAGATGGTGTATCGGTTTGTCCAAGAAAAATAATTCTTTCTATATTTTAATGTTTTTTTATTTAGTTAAAAATAGATAAAATTTTATTTATTTAACTGAACTGACGAATAATATCGATTTTGTTCAATAATTTTACTTTTTTTCTTTCAATAAAATCGACTGTGCATTGATTTTTAATAATTATATTTTTATCCCCAAAAAAATGTGTATAAAATTGGACTATCTCGGAATTAAATATATCCCTCACTAAATTTTGCAGAAAATAATCGAAGGACGTCCTCCTTTTTTTCATAATTATTTTTTCTAATAGTGATTCGTCCTCGTTTTTTTCATAAATTACTTTTTCTAGTAGTGATTCCATGACTTAATTAGACTTTAGATATCATAAGAACTAGGTAGATAATTTTTTGGCCCATAGGATTGTTCGGTGCACTCGCTATGCATAAAATTTGGAAAAAATCTAATTATAAAAATTTATTATACGCAAGGTTACTTTATATTTTTGTCAGAAACTATTTCAAAAATTTAAACTCGTGACAGCAACTTACTGGTTAGTCCAACGCTTCTCCTCTTTAGGGAGCTAGCAATGTAAATTAAAAATAATTTGCATATGCATAAGACTAATAAAGACGTGATAGTTGTTGTTTAATTTACTTAAGTGATAATGATAATGTGTAGTACAAACTCTAATTTTTTCAATGAAATAACTTCATACAAATTTCATATAATTAATGTGATGTTCAATATGAAGTTAAATCAATTTCAAGAGATGAAAGGAGAGAGGAGTCAAGTCCTCTGAATTCACAGAGTTTTCTAAAGAAATTATTCCCGTCAAGTAGCCGAAGTTATGAAATATATCCTCTCAGAATAAAATGACGCAAGACAAACAAATAACGGTACCTCAAATTTATTGTCCAGAAAATCACTCAATGACTTGTAATCACACTTTAATTTTTTGAAACAGTACTTTTCCCCTTTTGAGACTTGTCATAAACCTTTCAACCAAAAGTTCCTTTGTTTCCTCTTTAAGTTCTTCCAATATCTGAGAAGGATTCAGATATTTATAGCTAATAGGATGGTATAATATTTCGTGTATAGTAGACGAAAGGTTGCATCGAAATACGAAAGGTTGCTTCATAAATAAAATAAATTCATTCATAATTGCAACTTTCACATTTTTTCAATACACCAATATTTATGCAATGTACCATTATCCATTCATCTATTATACATTGAACATAATCTATTATACATTGAACCTAACAATAGTTTGGGAGTGACATTTTTTATCCATTATCTTTTTATTTTGTAAATAGATTAGGTAATAAAAATAATATCACGTTTTGGACATATTATAATTGATATTGGTTAGTGATTACCTTAATTTGACCGAGCAAATCCCTTGTTTTTTTCTTTATGATGTTTTCACATGCAAAGCATTCCCACAGTTTAATAATTTAGCCGGCGTACTAAAGTTTATTAGAGGAAAAAAAAAACTTCTTCTCGATGGACATAGGTAGAAGTATAGGTTTCGTTGGTTATTGATTAAAATTAAAATTAAAATTAATTTAATTTAATTTAATTAATTTTTTAATTATTTAAATTAAATTAAATATAATATATATTTATTGACTTCGTTGTAATCATTTTGATTTAATTTTATCATTTGTTTATTAATTATATACAAAAATAAAATAAATAATTTATTCAAAAGAAAATGAGTTGTCTTCGTGTCATTTTGGATCTTATAATTCCAAAAAGTATGTATATCATTTGCCTGTTTGATTTATTGTTTTATGAACGAAATCAAAACTAAAACCAAACAAATATTTTTAAAATATAAAATCAAATCAAATAAGAGTTAATTTATTTAGATTTGTTTTCATAATTTGATTTCGTTTATTAGATTTGTTTTCATAATTGTTTTAAAATCAAAAGGATGCACCTCTTTAAAATCCTCAATTTATTTTTTACTAAATGATCTTGAAGTTTTTTTTTTAAAGTTCGTTTAGAAGTTATAAAGAAAGATATTGTTTTAACTTGGATAAAATATTTGAAAATTTTTTAAATTTTTTTTTAAAAATACTCCTTCCATTTTTAAAAAAAATCCTTCCGGAACTTCTTTTTTTTTTTTTAAAAAAAATAAGGGTTTTAAAAAAGTACATTGTTTTGATTTAAAATAAATTACGGAAGAAAATCTAATAAGGTGGGAGTTTATTTATTCCATAAAGAAAAATATGATAATAAATATTTAAGAAAAAAAAGGGTTGTTAGTTTGAAGAGCATAAATATGGTAAAGAAAGACATTTTTTTATAGACCTTTTTCGGTATTTTTGGCCCTTTTCCTTTATTTAATTGGCTTGGCTTAAACATTTGAAAGAGCAAAGAAATGGCAAGGAATTTTTGTTGTTGTTGTTTAATTACAAAAGTTTTCACAAGTGCGTTCGATATATATTGAGCATGAATAGGTAGTGTTTTGCTCTGTCTAGGTAGATCGAGTCACAACAGAACATGGGTTATTCTAATTGAGGAAAAATGTGGAGCTCAAGTTTGGTGATAATCTCAGTGTTGGTTACAGTAGAATGCTTGGAAGTTGGTTTAAATACACTGAATAAAGCTGCTACTATTAGAGGAATGAGCAATTTTGTCTTCATTTTCTATGCCAATGCATTGGCATTGTGTTTCCTCATCCCATCTACCTTCATTTATTATAAGTAACTTACTAAACGCTTCGGTTTCGTGATACATTTTGAAATTTCAAGTTTGAAGTGGAAGTTCAAAACATTTCATGGTCAAACACATATTTGAAGATAAATTTTAAAAAATTACTGTAAAAATCTATTCATTATTTTAATGCCATTTTTTGTCCCAACAGAATGAGGCCTTGCAGAAAGTTCAATTTTTCTATAAAATTTCTTTTCTGTTGTTGTTGGGCATTATGACTATTTTTGTGTGTGGACACAAATTAAAGCTGCTCTGTGCAACTATTGATGTACTTTGGGATGGGGTATAGCAATCCAATTCTGGCTTCAGCAATGACAGATGTTGTTCCAGCTTTCACTTTCTTAATTGCTCTAATTACCGGGTAAGTTAAAGTTAAACACTTTTAGTTATTAACTACTCATTCCATCCCATGTTGATTTGATCATCTTTTATATTAGTCATCCACCTTATTCAATTAATAAATCATTAATTAAATTTTTCATATACTATTAATTCTTTTTGAAAGTTTTCATTTTTGTTTGCAAAATTTCAAGAAATTTTTAAAGGGGTGAGTTAGTAATTACCTTCTTTTTAATATGCATGTAAAAAGAAAAATGACAATTAATATGAGATGAAGAAAATATTAAACTTGAATGATGAAAACCTATTTTATCTTTAGTTAGAGATTTCTGATCGAATTAGAATATAAAATTCTTTTTTGAGAAAGAGTGTTAAAAATCCTTGTATAAATGACGATTACAACATTAAACTTGATAGATTCAATATTTTAAGATTTTTTTAGTATTTAATTTCTTGTATTTTTAATTTCATTTTTGTATTTATAGAATATTGGGCTTGAATGAACACATTGCAAAGAGTTGCATCTGTCACTGTCTTTTTAATTTGATCTTCGCTAACATTTATGTCTTTTGAATTTGGATATGACAAATATATTGTAAAATTTATATAAAATTAAATATGTATATATCTGTGTGGATTTTACATGTGCACATGTGACAACTAATTTATATTTCATCATGTAGAACTAATATCTAATTGTTCAATTTTATATAAATTTAATATGCATATTTAAAATTAAAAAAATTTAAAAATCATTTCTTATCAAG